>CM074739.1:19661984-20104484 GCA_037367245.1 Phrynocephalus guinanensis
GGCAGGCAGCAGGGTGCCTATTCTCAACTTGGATTTTTTTTAAAAATATATATATACATAAATCCCTAAATTCCTCATCCAGGATTAGACATTGGATATACTGGCAAAGGTAATTTTACAAGGCTCTGCCTATAGCTGATGTTATATGGCGTGATCCCAATTCTATCAGAAATTGGATTTTTTTAAGAGTTTGATTTTAGAGTTTAGAACTGAGCAGCAGCCTAGCAAGGTTTGGGGCACCTGGTGACAAAAGTTGTTTTTTGCGCCCCTCCGGGCCCTCCCCAACCCCATCACATCAACCAGCAAGGGAGGGCAGGCGCATGTGTCGGTGTTTGTGTGTGTGTGCGCATGCGTACACACCTTACTCTCCTGCGGTGACCACAGCAAGGCAAGGAAGAGTTGGAAGAGGAGGCGGAGGGCGCTGCAGCCACTGCGCTCACACACCTGCCTGACTGCTTGCTTTGCCGCTTGCCTGGTGCATGGCAGAGGAGGAGGAGGAGGCTGCGCTGCGACGGAGTCGGTCCGTTGCCAAGCCTGAGGACTGCTGGCAAGAGGCCACAGGGCTTCCTCCTCCTTTTCCTCCAGGCACCCCCAGATTGCTGCGCCCGGGGCAGATGTACCCTTCTGCCTCCCTAGATACGCCCCTGGAACTGATAATGTTTTGCAGAGCACTCTTGCATTTTCAAATGTACAACAGCTAGCTTTCCAAGTGACTTCTGTTTAACTAGTCAACAAACAATACTTTTCTGTATGGATGCAACAACAACAAGAACAAACCTACAAAAATGGCAACATTGGGAACAGCATATATACTGTGGTGATATTTAACAAATACTGTACTCAAGTTTCTGTCTCTGTTAAACAATACCAGTCAATGTTTTTATAATTTCGATCGACTCTGTTTGGTATTTTTTGAATAATAACCTTAGAAACTGCAGAACTGGAAGGGACCCTGTGGATCAGGGAGGCACAGTAAAGGACTGAGTTTCCGTTTCCGGAAACCTCCGGTTCTGCAGCCAGACATCTAAAAACACTGAGCATGGCCTCACAAGTCCTACCGGGAAGGGAATCAGGGTTGGCAAATGAGGAGAGGTGTAGGTCGGTGTCTCCTGCCTCAAGAAGAGTCAGATGAGTCTAGCTGAGCCCTAAAACATTTCCATTCCAAATGATGACAGTAGTCTATACGGAAAGGCCTACTTAATGTGCCATGCCTTCATTCAGGAGGTCCTCCATCTTCAGATGATGAGCTCTTGTTGGAGAAAGACCAGAGGAGCAGAAGAAAAGCACACCCCTTTCCTGGCCATGCTTTGATGATGTGTCAATACAACAATAAATGCATTTTCTTTCCAAGTCTCTCTCAAAATTATTTATGACAAATCTGTGGTGTACATTCCATCTGAGGTTCTGCTCTTAAGATTTTAAATAACTTATAACAAGAACCTTAGGTTTCCACACACTTCACACCAAGTGATACGAACATAGAGTCCGTACTGGAAGAAGTTTATGGTGACCTTATCCTTCAGGTAAGATCCGGTACTGAACTTCTTGATCTCCAGAGTTGCCGCCAATCCAGTGCGAAGCTTGTTTTGAGAAAATGTGAGGGTATTTACACTGCATTCTTTCCTTTCTTCTTTCTTGCAAATGGAGAGGTGTATCTACCATCCTCTTTTATTTTAAATGAAAATACAATGCATAGATATTGCTCACAAATCCCCCCGACCCAGTCCTAAAGGAAGGAAGGAAGGAAGGAAGGAAGGAAGGAAGGAAGACAGACAGACAGACAGACAGACAGACAGACAGACAGACAGACAGACAGACAGACATGTATTTGGAAAAAAAGAGAGTGGTTATTACATCTTTTGTAAAATTTAGGGTTCAAACAGTGTTGAGCGTGAATTCTCTACAAAGTGTGCACGTTCAAGAAATGAGGACAAGCATTCTTTTATCAATCTCAATCTGACACAGCCTGGACTGAATGTCAAATGGAGGGCATCTTCAAGAGAACAGTTGCCACCTGATAGCCCTTCAAATGGAGGACGGGACATCTTAAAACCAGGCATAATGCCCACCTCAGTGTGTCCCTACAGAGGCAGGATCTAGACTTCGTGGTTGCATGTGCAAGATACCCCTGACATGTCACTAATTAGCTGCAATTGTCTGTGGCAAGTTATGCAAACATGCAAATGCATAATGGATGTTGGCCATAACGTTTGACAGATTGGCTGAAATCCACCTGTTTAGCATAGCATGCTGCAACTAGAGTAGGTCCAGTGAATTAGAGGGAGTTGGGTAAGTCAAATCCTCCAATAAGTGCCACTGAAATCAGTGGGGCTTAAACTAATCATTGATGGAATTCCCCAATATGCTGCCTTAAAGAGGTTTAGACTGGGAGGGACCTTTCTAGAATGGGTGACTATTAATCAATCCAGGAGCAACCGATCGTTCCCTCTCTGTCTCAGTGTTTGAACACAAACATGCTTGTCTACTCAAGAGTTTCCTTTTCTGCTCCTTTTCTGTCAGGGGTTAATTAGCAAAGTACATAGTCAGCTGTAAGCTGTAGTAAGTCAGTTATGTAGCGAGTCAGCCACAAAGCTAGTTAGTCAGTTAAGCTCTGTTCATGAAACTAATTAATATTCTTCTACATAATGTTGCTTATTTTGGTTAGTTTGGAATTGTGAGTAAATGGAACTTTTTATTCTTTCTCTTATAGGTGTCTTGGGGTGAGTTATTGAGACAGTAAGTGCCAGATGATGAAACAAACTAAAAGGGGGTGGTCTACTATGGGGAGACTTGGGGCTAATTCAGCTATGTAGGTACCTGAACTTTTCTGCTGTGTAGTAAAGTTTTTTAAGCCACAAAATTTAGATACTCTGCAAAGAATCATAACTATAGATTAAGCATGACCCTCTTTATAAGTGCTGCAAAGAAAATTTATGTCCACATTATGGGAAGTTTTTATCCTTTCACTTCCCCTTTCACTAGCATGCCCCCACCTTGGCCTCTGGATGAAGAAATGAGTTCAGCTTCCTAAATCTCAATACACTTCCAAAATTCTTGCTTTTTCCAGATAGCTAATTAAGCCAAAGACAATAAACAGCTCAACTCCAGGATGATTTCAGGAAATTAGGAAGCGTTTTCTGCTTTTTATCGGGTTTCCAAGAGAGATACTACTGCCTGGCCAAGCATGTGTCTCAAAGAATCGGTTCCCCCTGCATGTGTGAATTTGCAGCCAAGTAAATATCCTGATTCCAAAGCCCCCTCCCCACCCTGCAGTGACCTATTAAAGAGAGAGTCTGGCAGCCATGGGGCATTGGAGGGAATCAGGCTATTTATGCAGGAGTTTGGGGGGTAGAATTGATTCCCAACTTTTTCAAACAGCTGAATGACAAATGAGGCCTCGTTTCTCCTTCACCGCTCCCTTTGTGTGCATTACAGAGCTGTGTACCTTTTGCTTCTGAATGATTCCTTTTTTGTGTGTAGAGAGAGTTGTGAGTTCACTATCCGTCGGGTTTTAAGGCTGTATGATAAATATACATCTTTCTTTCCTGTCTTCTGCTTGTGAACAACATCAGTGTCAACTCTCCAATTTAAACAGGCTTTCCGTAACAGCTACGAATGTGGTCTGAATGGTTCAGAGCTGCTAGTATGTATCCTTGCTAATCCTTCCCTTTTCCCCCTTTGGCCAAAATCTCCCAGAATCAGCATGAGTGCAAGATTCTAGAAGATGGTCAAAGAAAACAATTTTCCCTCCAATTCTGGCAACAGTGTGCTGTTTTCAGCTATCCTAACTGAAAACCATCTGGGGGCAGCTGAATTCTGAGTGAGTCGTTGAGACCCCTTAACTTTAGCAAAGACTGTACCTGTTTCTCTCCTTAGAAATAAATATAAGAAAGACAATCCAATGGAACTTTTGTCCTTCTGCAGGCCATAGACAGGGTGCTCAGACAGTGCTCTGGCCCACATCCCATCCTCTTTCCTCCTGTGGGCATAAATGCACGCCTTTCCTGTGAGTGAAAGATATTCATGTACAGTGGACCCTCGTATAACAAATGGTTTGTATAATATAAAATCTGTACAACATAAAAAGTTCCAGAGATAAGGGAAGTTTGCTTAACAGAATCGCCTATGGGGTGAATCCGTACGACATAAAAATGGTCGCGATTAGGATATTACTCCGCTTTCAGTGCATTCCTATGGGAAATTTGTATCAAGCAAAATTTGCTTAACAGAATTTCAATAGGAACAATTAATTCCTTTATACAAGGTAACACTGTATTTGGAGAGAAAGCAATTGACAAATTAAACATCCCCTGTTTCTTTATTCCGTTCGCAGGGGCATTCTTAGTGTAACCATAGAATGTTACAGAAGCCTGGCTTTGTAATGTATGGCAAAGTTAGGGCTTTTAAAACATTCAGAGCATAAAATGTGCCTGTGAGGAACTCCAGACAGGAGGTAGCCCCACCTTGCCTGATATTCCATGTATTTCCCCTTGCCCAATGTTGCCTGTAGACATGGGCACAACTCGGTGAAATTGTCGTTTCCGTTTTCGGTTATCGTTTCAGTTATGTAACGGAAACGGTAACGATAATTAAGCCGTCAGAACTCGAACTCGAACCGAAAAAAGAAAAATTTGGTCGGGTTTTTCGTTTCCGTTTGTGGCATCGCGGCGATCGCGCAATGCGAAGCACAGAAAAAGTTTTTAAAAGTTTTTTAAAAAAACCCAACTCCCGGCCAAAAAAAGCAGGCGAAAATATGCCTGCCTGAGGCTTTGCCACCTACCAGAGGGGTGGTTTCTGGGGGGTCCCCGGCCTTTCCCCCCCTCTTCTCCTGTCCTGGGTTGCTTGCACCAGGCTGGGGGGGGGTCATCCTCATCGTCTCGCCATGCCATGCGGTGGTGGGGATCCAAAATGGTGACCGCAATTTTTCTTTTGAAATCGTGGTCAAAAAACACAACAAATCACCACAGAAACATGTGAAATTTATTTATTTTAATGCATGCCTGAATTTTAATAGTAGCAGCAGTTGGTGTTTTTATAGCAATAAAACGTTGTATTGATTTTATTTTATTTTATTTTTTATTTTTTTAGACCTGCCCATTTGGGCTGGGCATGGGATGGGACTATGCAAATTGTTTGAACCATTCCACCAATGGCATCGCCAGGTTTTTGACTGACACTTCTGGATGTCTCGGAGGGCATAAAAAGCTGAGGCACCTTCCAGAAATCGCAGTCGGGTGTATGGATGTGGTTGAGGGAGGAGGGCTGGCTGCTGGTGCTGGTGTGATCCGATTGAGATTGAGGAGGGAGGCTGGAGGCTTTAGGATTTATGTTAGGCAGGCAGGGAGGGAATTGAATTTAGAAAATAATTTCTTTGATTCCCTGCAGCTTTGTCTGCTGAAGGGAATAGCAGTTTATTCTTTATTTCTTCTCTGGCAGTTTGTGAGGATTTTTTTCTGATATTGGATAAAGGGGGAGGTTTGACTGGGAGTGGGAGGTGTGGATTTATTTTAAAAATATATTATATACTACCATTTATTTTCTATTTTCCCAACTTCAATTTGCTTGCACACACACACATTTGGGGTGCAAGCCAAGAACAGAACCTCTATCCTAAGTGATATCCTAACTGCCCACTCGCCCGTCCGCCTGCGCTGCCACCCGCCTGTGGCCCGCGCCACTGCCCGCCCACTCGCCTGCCCGTGGCTGCCACCTGCCCACTCCCCCGCCCCCGCCCCCCCACCGCCTAGGGCGCAAAAACACCTAGCGCCGGCCCTGATTGCGGGACGCCCCTATGCTCTGGGAAGTAAAATCGCGCTAAATCGCGGTGGAAACGACAAACGACAAACGGAAACGACAAATTTTTGAAAAATTTCGCGACAAACGGAAACTACCCAAAACGGACCCGTTCCGACAAACGAAAACTCGAAACGTCATTTTTTCTGGTCGTGCCCATGTCTAGTTGTCTGTTCTTTGCCACTTCATTCACTCTGTCACGTTCTGTGGCTGGTGAACATTCTCAGTCTTTTTAAAGCCAGAGGTGGGGCAGGGGAACAGATGTGCAATGAAGGAAGATCATTTCCAGAGGAGGACCGCCTCATGAAAATAGATGTCAGGAATGATAGGGGAGGGTTAGTGTTTTGTCCTATGAATTAAGAACCTAAGAAGAGCCATGCTGGATCAGGCCAAAGGCCCATCTAGTCCAGCTTCCTGTATCTCAGTGTGGCCCCACCAAATGTGTCCGGGAGCATACGGGACTAGCTATCTGTCTCCTGATACCACTCCTCTGCATCTGGCTCTTGAAGTACCATGGTTTTAAGCCTGGAGATGACACATCTCCATCATGGTTAGTAACCTGTGATAGACTTTTCCTCCAGGGATCTGTCCAATCCCCTTTTGAAGGCATCCAAGCCAGACGCCATCACCACATCCTGTGGCAGGGAGTTCCACAGACTAACAACACGCTGGGTAAAAAATATTTTCTTTCGTCTGTTCTCACTCTCCCAACCCTAAGTTTGAGTGGATGTCCCCTAGTTGCACTTGGGTGCACCTTGAATAAAAAGCCAAAATGTAAAACCAAAAATGATGGTACAGTAATACCTCGTATAACGGAGGGTTTGTTCAACGAAAAATCCATACAACGGGAAAAAAATCCGCCCCCCCTACCCCCTGCGGCCACCTCCGCCCACCACCTGCGGCCGCCCGGGAAGAGGACGCTCTCCCGCGGGGTAAAGGAAGAGGTCCTGGAGGAGGGAGGGGGAAGGTCTACTCGCAGCCCCCCTTCCCTCCCCACTTAGCTTGGCACCATGCCGGCGGCCGGGCTGTCACTCACGGGCGGGCAGGGCGTCATGACGGGTGCGCGCGGACCTCCCCTCCCCTCCCCTCCACTTCCATGTCCCCCTCCCGCCCCCCCAGTGGGCACCAGCCTTGCTGCAGGCAGCAAGCGCCTCCTCCTCCTCCTCCTCCTCCTCCTCTCCCCCCCTCACCCGGCAGCCCGCCCACCCGCCCCGTTGCCTGTGTCGGCCGGTTGCTTTGCATTGCCCTTTGCGTTGCATGGAGGGGACGCATCCCAGATCCAGCGTAGTGAGGAGGAGGAGGAGGAGGAGGAGGAGGAGGCGGCGAGGCCAGCTGGAGGACCGGCTCCTGCTCTCTCGGCTCTGCCGGTGACCCGGGGCGTCCTCCTCCTCCTCCTCCTCGGGAGCGAGCGAGGACAGGGGAGCGGCGGGGGGCTCTCCTCAGGCGGGCGCTCCTCCGTTCCCCGCTGGCTCGCTCGCTCGGGACCGGCCAGGCGCTGGAGTCCCCGTCCGCCCCCGGGGCCCCGGCCAGTGCCTCGCGAGCCTCCCCAGAAGCAACCTCAGTCCAAATTTTTAAAGAAAAATCCCCCCCTCCCCCCCGCGGCCACCTCCCCCCACCACCTGCGGCCGCCCGGGAAGAGGATGGGGGGGCGGTCAGGGAAAGAGGGGAGGGGAGGGGAGGGGAGGGGCGGCAGGCACAGAGGGGGGCGAGCCGGGGAGGGGTGCCCTTACCTGGCACCTGTGAGGGGGTCCTCCGCTTGCCACCGCCGCGGATGCTGGGGTTCCTCCTGGCGGGGCGGGCCACCAGTGCGCCCTCCTGCCTGCCGGCCGCCTCTGGGGCTCCAGCAAGAGGTGAGGGGGGGAAAATTGCCGGCGCGGTCCCACCCAAGCCCCCCGCCCCAGGCCAAGCAGCGCACCCCACTCTCTCCCCCCACCCCCGTGGCCACCTCCGCCCGACCACCTGCGGCCACCCGGGGAAAGAGGGAAGGAGGGAGGGGAGATGAGGGGCGGCAGACACGGAGGGGGGGGTTAGCCGGGAGGGGCACCCTTACTAGGCACCTGCACGGGGGCCACAGCCCGCCCGCCCGCCCTCGCACAAAACAACCTAGCGCCGCATTGGAATGGATTAAATCCAGTTTCAATGCATTCATATGGGAAATTACAGTTTGTACAACGAAAAATTTGTATAACGTAATTTGATTTGGAATGAATTAATTACGTTATACAAGGTACCACTGTAAATATTGTTGGATTTCCTAAAACGTACATTTGTGTGCATGTGTCATTTGGGGGTATTATTATCCTAACTCCCCCACCCCACCCCACCCCACCAAGTATAAAAGTGAATGTTTATATTTTTGTATACATTGCCCCTTGATGTGCTTGGGGCAGTTTAGCTGGTGAGATTGTGCCTGGCCTGATTATAAAATCAATGTTGGTCCATGTTCATCAGTCGTCCATGCTTTGCCTCTTTTAATATAGAGGTATGAGACAAGGATAGCCAGTTTTCATGCTATGTTAGAACCAGAAGAACTGCCATGGCAGTTTTCGTTTGTTAATGAGAGGAAAAAAGAGAGTTTTTGAGACTTTCCAGCAAAGACGAGCAGAATGCATGCCCATCTTCATTTTATACAATTAACTATCCAAACAGTAGTAAAATGTTATTAGTATTATTTTGAATAGTCATTAATTACAAAATAGTTTAAACCAGAACTCAGAAGGTACAATTTCCAAAGGAATTGATTGTATTACCCACTAATTCTTGGAAATGGGGTGCTGTTACTATTACAACTACAGTGGTACCTTGTATAAAGAAATTAATTCTTTCCAAATGAAATTCTGTTAAGCAAACTTTCCTTTGTACAAATTTCCCATAGGAATGAATTAAAATGACTTAATCCCTAATCGGGACAATTTTTCTGTTGTATGGATCCACCCCATAGGCAATTCTGTTAAGCAATTTTCCTCTATCTCCAGAATTTTTTTTCCTTTAAGCGGATTTTCTGTTAAACAAACCAATTGTTATATGAGGGTCCACTGCAATTTGTGCATGTGTGATTTATTGACTAGCTATGCTCACTCTATCAGTGGGCAACAACACATATGTGCTCTCTTGTTCCCTCTAGTGGTGACCTTGGAAATATTTATAAAAGGACAAAATCAAATGATATTTTTCAGACCGCCTAGAATTGGTAAATAAATGGCACAAAACCTAAACAAAAATTCAGCCAAAATGACTTGGGAAATGCCCTTTGAAACATAACTTGCAAAACTAATTCCATGTTTCTCATTGTGTCTAAGAAGTTACTTATTGCTCCCAAAATGTAATGTGACTCATTATACAACTTGTTTCCCAAAAAACTAACTATAAGTAACTATAATGCTTATAACTAATTATTGCTGAACTCTGGTTTCAGTTCCTCATCTGCATTTATTTATTTATTCAATTTGAACTTTTGAACGTATCAACTAAGACACAATTTAATTTTTAAATGCTTTCTGGCTAAACAAGGATTCCTACTTGCAAATGAATGCTATGGCTGCTGGTGAAATATTTTAAAATATATTTTTAAATAATAGAAAACAAATATACAGAAGCTGATTCATTAAAGCTAGGATATCACTGTTTTTTGTTTTGTTTTGTGACTTCTGATGATCTTGCTTAATGTTAGCAAAGCTTTGGTGCCTATATCCTGTTATAATCTCAACCATTCAGCCACTTTTTTCACTGTACAATTATTTGGCAATGAAAAAAACTTCCAAGGATGTTCTGTGCCATCAATCACTCCTGATATGTGATGAATATAAGACTTAGAGCTCCAATATGTATTATAATTAACAGCCCTTATCAGATTTTGCAAATCAACAACATCTCATGTTAGTTTTCTCTTACTACTGTTCCTCCTTTCCTATCAATATTGTATTTTCCAGTAAGTTCTGTTCAGATTTACATATATTGAGAAAGTCTGTTTCATGTAGTCTTCCTCTCTTCCTAATGCCTGACCCTAATTTTGGACAGCAATTTTTTTTCTGGTCAGTTTTGTATTCTTATATGTGTATAGTAGGATATCTTCACTTTACTACATATTTTGCTCTAGTGAGAGTTCAGATTTGACTTGACTGTGCAACACTTTTCTGGCTGCGGTGTCAGTAAGGCTGTCCTTCAATACTGTATCACAACTTAAATGACTTGATTCCCCTACCCTATGTTTCTTTTACACAGCATGGATGGCATTTACCTTGGCTTCCAATGACAATCTTTGTGAACTCCAAATCTTCCCTTTTTAAAGAGTGCAAAAGAAAACATGCATACAACATATTCATAGAGCTTTTGGTCCTGTGAAGCTTTGGTTCCTCAGGACCAGGTTGTCCGAAATTGGGACAACCTGGTCCCAAATTGGGACAACCTGGGACAACCAGCTTTGGTTCCTCAGGACCGGGTTGTCCGATATTGGGACATAGCTCTCTAGTCTTTATGCCATGGAGTGGGCATGGCAACATTCGGTTACCTGAAAACTTAAAGGGTGTTTCCTACATGGCTCCAGAAAATAGACAGATTTAGGGCCTCTATTTCCATTAAAAATCCTATGGAAACCAGCACACCCCACCATTGTGGAGGTGCCATAGGAATGGAGATTACATTGTGGAATAGCTCTAATTATCTATGTTTGACAGGAAGCAACAGAGGCTGCTGGAGCTTCCTATCTGTCCTCTTTGTTTAACGTGTACAAACTGACCTTTCCAATTACTCAGTGCTACCCATTTGAAAGCCATAATTGATTTGACTGGGAGGCAACCTGCAATTCATCCTCATTTGTTAGCCTTCTAAGATGCCTGTTTCCAGTTTACTACTGCTACTTCAACCTTGGGTCGTCCCCCCTCTATCTCCTCTGTGTGTGTGTGTGTGTGTGTGTGTGTGTGTGTGTGTGTGTGTGTGTGAGAGAGAGAGAGAGAGAGAGAGAGAGAGAGAGAGAGAGAGAGAGAGAGAGAGAGAGAGAGAGAGAGAGAGAGAGAGAGAGAGAGATTGAATATTGTTGAGGGAATTGAACTAATGTGAAAAGGGATTTGACTAAGAAAGTGCAATGCAATTATCTTCCCCTATCCCACCCCCAAATCATTTTGGGTAAAATATAATGTAATGTAAAAGGTTTTGCAACATTCTCTTTGCATCATAGGGTTCACTTAAAATATTTCTTGAATGTTTGATTTGTTTTGCTGGGTCGTTTCAAATACAATGCTTTATCTGTGACAACCAGAAGCTAGGTTGTTAGCAGGGCCAACCCTGCCATTAGACAAAATGTAGTTGTTCTATCAGTTGCTAGTAAGCCAGCACAGAGCTATGTGTGTCACACAGTGTATCCCACAAATTCAGGTTTATGGTAACCTCCTGCGCTTTGGTGCAGTTGCAAATGCTCTTCTGACTACAAAGATTCCAGAGTTCAACTGCCAACCTAACTGGGATTAGTTGGAAATAATACCAGCATGGAGATTATACCTGAACTTGATCAAACTGTGGAATGGTGCCATTGTGGTCCGCATTCCACAGACAGTATGACTACTGATCCTGCTAACTGGGCAGGCAGGAAAAGTCTTGGAAGTTGCAAGGAAGGATTCCTCACCACTGTTGCGCTTGTGCTGCTCAAAAAGGGCTGCTAAAGCCATGATGATCTTGCAAATCATTGCACCTCGTGATACAGATCTCACACAGAGGTCTTCCACAGCAACGCAGTCATGTCAAAGGAATGGATAGCAGTTGATGGAAGAGAATTCTGATGGAGACTCAAGAAAGCTGGTTCCAGTCTGAGCCGCTAACACTGATCTTTGTTATTATTGGATAGCCTGCCCTAGGGTTTTCAGCTCAAAATTATGGTGAATAGTCCAGTGGTTTGTCTGTGAAGGTTCTCAGTCATCCAGATGAGTTTATCTGGAAGTTGAGTCATGGCAACTGGACCTCTTTTTCTCGACCGATTGAAATGTTTTACTGTTCATCCAAACAGCTTTGTCAGTCTAAAGAAAACTAGTTGTGAGTCCTCTATTGTATAGTTCACTATAAAACATGACATGAGGTCAAAGTGAGCTACAAAATGGAGGACTTGCAACTAGCTTTCTTCAGACTGACAAAGCTGTGTGGATAAGCAGCAAAACGTTTCAATCTCTTAAGAAAAGAGGTCCAGTTGCCATGACCCAACTTCCAGGCCAATGGTTTAGGTCTCGGGTTGTGGAGAAAGAGGTTGGGTGTTCAGTTCCCTACTGTGCCTCCCTGACAGGGCCTGGACTCATAGAATCATAGAGTTGGAAGAGACCTCAAGGGCCATCTAGTCCAACCCCCTGCCATGTAGGAACCCCCATCACAGGACTCCCAACAGATGGCCATCCAGCCTCTGCTTAAAAACCTCCAAAGAAGGAGACTCCAACACCCTCTGTGGCAGCATATTCCACTGCCGAACAGCTCTAACCATCAGGAAGGTCTTCCTAATGTTTAAATGGAATCTCTTTTCCTGTAGTTTGAGACCATTGCCCCACGTCCTAGTCTCTGAAGCCATGGAAAATGAACCAGTCCCTTCTTCAATGTGACATCCCTTCAAATATTTAAACATAGCTATCATATCCCCTTTCAGTCTTCTTTTTGTAAGGCTAAACCTTCCCAGCTCCCTAAGCCACTCCTTGTAAGACATTTCTTCGAGACCTTCAACCATCACCCTCCTCTGTACCTGCTCGAGGTTGTCAACGTCGTTTCTAAATTGAGGGGCACAGAACTGGACACAGTACTCAAGGTAGGGTCTGACTAGAGCAGAATAGAGTAGTACTATCACTTTCCTTGATCTATGCATGATCTAGACTCTATGATTCTTAGGGTCCCTTACAGCTCTGCAGTTCTAACATTCATTCATTCCTTCGAACTGTAGATCAACCAATATTCTGCCGCACATTCCATTGTAAAGGTTCCCTGATAAGAAGGCTGGTACAGTGGACCCTCGTGTAACCAACGGTTTGTAGAACATAAAATCTGTACATCATAAATAATTTCAGAGATAAGAGAAATCTGCTTAACAGAATTGCCTATGGGGTGAATCTGTACAACATAAAATGGTCGTGATTAGGGATTACTCCGTTTTCAATGCATTCCTATGTGAAATTTGTATAAAGGAAAATTGCTTAACGTAATTTCATTTGGAACGAATTAATTCCTTTATACAAGCCGATGAAGCTGTTTGGATGAACAGCGAAACGTTTCTATCTCTCAAAAAAAGAAGTCCAGTAGCCATGACTCAACTCCCAGATAAATGCACCTGGATGACTGAGAATCTTCACAGACGTCCTTTATACAAGGTACCACTGTATAGAGATTTCAGCCTAAACTGGGATGGGCCGCTTGTGGCATTCCAGAACGTGTTGGGTTGCAGTTCCTGCCTAGGAATAGGAAACTTTATTAAGAGTGAGGGATGATGGAAGTTGCAGTCCAACAGAGGCCATTGGGAGCCATTCTCCCCATCATAGCCTTGTTGCTTCAAAGGCTGGCAGGAGTGCAGTTTGCTGTACCTTGCCCACATACAGCCTGGAGCTTTGGGCTGTTGCAGTGTGAACGTTTTGGATGAAGAGGTCAAGGCCCTGATTCAGTATAAAGCTGTTTCTATGTGTCCAATGGGGATGAGCAGTTCATAGGATTTGTAAATGCAATATATATATATTAAAGCCTCCTTGGGTTCTTTTCCAAGGAGAAAGGCGGGGTAAAAATACTCTAAAATAAAATAAATAAATGATAAATACAATCTTGGGTTCCTTAAACAATCAGGATGGATTACCTGCCCCTGAGAATAGTTAAAGGTGTTGAAGAAATTTCTTACAAGGAGCAGTTTAGGGAGCTTGGAATGTTTAGCCTTTCAAAGAGAAGTTTGAGAGGGGATATGAGAGCCATGTTTAAATATTTGAAAGGATGTCATATTGAAGAGGGAACAGGTTTGTTTTCCATGGCTTCAGAGACTAGGATTCGGGGCAATGGTTTCAAACTACAGGAAAAGAGATTTCATTTGAACATTAGGAAAACCTTCATGACAGAGCTGTCCAGCAGCGGAATATGCTGCCATGGAGGTTGGCGGAGGTTTTTAAGCAGAGGCTAGATGGCCATCTGTTGGGGGCACTGTGAGATGGGGCTCCTGCATGGCAGGGGGTTGGACCGGATGGTCCTTGAGGTTTCTTCCAACTCTATGATTCTATGGTTCTACAAGGAAGCTGGATTCAGAAGAAGTCTTCCAGACCGCCTTTGCTCATCCAGCATCTTCCTTGTCCTCTTCTTTCCCTTATTTATAATTAATTGATATGTTATGCTCTTTATTGTATCTGGCTCCATTTCCACTCCTTTCACACACTTCTGTAATTAATTAATTAACAGCTTGTCTGTTTATTTTATACAAGCAATTAAGATAATAGAACACGGAGTTAAAAAAAACAAAAAGAGAAAGTTAAAATAAATCCATATTTGATTCCCCCTCCCCATACACACACACACAAACCCTGACTGCTGCCACCTCCTAGGTTGGACCTAGAACAGGGAAACACACAAACACCAGCTGCAAAAAGGGATTCTGGTGACTGTGTGCAGTTCCTGCTTGGCCAGAGAGTAACAGCGCCCCCTAGCCAGGAATTGGTCCTCTGATATGCACAAGACCAGCAGATGTTTCAAAGCAAACAATTATTTTTTTGCAAACTTTTTGCAAGGAATTTGGTTAGATTCCCAAACCAAAAAGCAGTATGATCCCTCCTGAGAATTACTGTAGGAACCAGCAGACCTCACCTGCAAAGTGTGCGCCTTTGTGGGGCTTAAGAGACATTTTGGAGAACTGAAATGTTCAGAGACGTATGCACACATTTTAAATGCATATGGTCGAAAAGAACATGAAAAAAATATATGCACAAACAGCCAAAATACTGTTATTTATGCCAGCTGGTGTTAGTCCCATCAGCATAAATCTCAGCTTCTTATTGCTGCTAGTTAGGAAGTTGGAAGCTGTATTTAGGCAGGCTTGTAGCAGCTAATTGGGCAGTGAGAGGTTTTAATTTGGGGTGCTGCACAATATTTTATGTTTGTTTAAATTTATTTCAAAGGCATTTGAACACTTTTAAACATTTTTAAAAACACTAATACATGTTCAGTTGTGCTCAATGCAGCCATTTATGAGGTTTTAAACTGGTTTGTCTCTTAATAATTTGTGGAACACCTTCGGTCCCATAACTGGCAGACAAATACAATAAAATAAAATTCCTGTTGCATGGTAGTCTCATGGTTTGGCAAGAGCAACACTTGACTTCCTAGCTAGTGGCCATGTGCCACTGAGATTTAATCCAATGGATTTACACCAATGGAAGGATTCAATTGGATTCTAGTCAACATGTTTCATTCACTGCAGCAATGTGTCAGTTAGGTGAATGCATAAATAAATGTGGGCCATGACTCCTAATCATTCCAGCTCTAGGGTGTGAGAATGGTCCATAACTAGAGATATAAAATTTCTGGAAATTTTGAAGTTCAGAAAAAAGCCCAGTCTTTTCTGTTTATTTTCCCGGGGGGGGGGGGGGACGGAAATTTTCAGAAAAATTGGGGAAAAAATGGTATACTAGCACTCACCCCTTTAACAGCTTGAAAGTCATTCGGTTACTTTAGGAACATAAAATATGACTATGGACAATTTGACTTGGCATAAAATTATCACAACTAGCATATTAAAATGTAATATATCCAAGCAGTTATTACAAACAAAATTTAGTTGTTAAATAATATTTATTTGTAATTGTAAGTAATAAATGGAGTAACAATCTTCTGAATTGTTTACTAGTTTATGTGGAACAAAAACTAGTAACAAAACAATGTTTAAAATCTAGAATTAAGAATTATTCATATTTCGTCTACATAGTATTAAATAAAAAAATAAAAACCTCATTCTCATAAAAAGAATTGAAGAGGGGCAAAATGTATAGAAGAGAGAGGGACTACGTTTCAATGATTTTTTTAGAAATGATTTGAAAAATATTTGAACACCCTGTCTTAAAATATTTTATTCATGTTAAAATAAAACATTCCATAATCATTTTTCTTTTTTCAATTTTTTCAATTTTTCAGGAAAAAAAAAACACCCCAAAAATGCTTTAGGAAAAAACTGGGGGGGGGGGGACTGGGTTTTTCTCTCTGAATTTTTCCATTTTTTCTTCTTCACACATTCTCTACCCATAACAGACATCTCTACCCATAACAATGGAAACAGGAATATTAGCTTCCTGTGGGCAACTCCTGAAGGGTTGATTTCCCTGTAATAACCATCCAAGGAATGTCCTCTCCAGGGGGGTCCTCTGTTAAAGCCATAGGGTACCCTGAAAGTCCTGGTCTCTGAAAGAGGGAGGGGAGGATGTCCCCTGGCACTCTTTGGGCACTTTTCAAGAATAGCCGTGTGGGGAGGGCACTGGGCTGGGCTCCTCCTCTGTCTCTCTCACTGGGGCTTTCATCGCCAGTGCCACAGTTAGGTTGGGGCGAGCATGGCTGCCCCTGTTAGATGACACAAGAACAAAGGTTGTGCTGGTGGTACAGTAGACTCCTGAAGTCCTGGCCACAGGGTCTCTTGTCCACAGCCCCTTCGTCTCCCCAGTGAGTAGGATTCAGGGCTCCACTTCCCAGTCACTATCTACCTCATCCAAGGCATAGAACCTTGGCAACCTCTCCCTACCTCTCCTCCTCTGAAGTCAACCTCTCTCCCTGTTTCCCTGGGTCTTCCTGCCTTATCCTGGCCTCTGCCACCTCCTCAGCAGGCCTCCCTTGCAAACACCTGTTCTCTCTCATTCTTGACTCTGATGAGTAGCCTAGGCTGCTGCTGGCAACCCCCTAGCAATAACATGCAACTATTTGCTGCATTATTTTCTCTGCAGCTTCCAAAGCAGCGATTACATTCTCCACTTTGAAAAAGGAGCTAGAAGTAACAACTTTATTTGGAGGAAGAGTCTTCAGAGGCCATTGTCTAAGGTGGCAGATGCAGTGGTGGGTACCTACTAACTACTCCTCTGAATGCATCTCATTGTTCTTATTTCTTCAAGAATGAAGCTATATGAGCCACTAAACTCACTTGCTACTTCAGATGTTGTTAATCCAGTTTGTAACTCAGGCCATAGGCTATGTTTGTATAAACCAAACTGTCCAATCCACATGTCCACTGGCCTTTAGTGCAATGCACTCTTATACCCTAAAAGTAGGAATTAATTAAGAGTGTTGAAGAATCCAGTCATTTCTGGCTGCTATCCCATGACCACTAAAAACCACTTCAAGCTGCTTGAAGATCTGGTTAGTAAAACTGTGCCCCCACAACCAGTGGACTTTAAAGGGGGAAAATGTGACCATGCCCACTTAAGCCAGACACAACGTGTTTTACAAGTACCTGGTCTTGAGGTGGTACAAAGCTTGTCTCAGTTCCGATGAGGATTTAAACTGGTACTTGACTCCGTGGGGTCTGCATCAAAACATTTTCATTCTGCTGTGTTGTGGTTCCCACTCGTAGGGACACAAAAGATGCTGTTCTTTAAACTGTGCCCATGGGGACACAGGAACCATGTTTTCAAGCACGTGACTAGAGATGGGCACGACTTGAAAAAAATTTTTTTCGAGTTGTCGTTAGTCGGGCCAGTCCCATTTCGGGTCGTTTCCGGTTTTCGCGAAAATTTGCAAAAATTAGTCGGTTCGTTTTTTCGTTTTTTCGTTGTCGTTAGTACTGGTTTTTTGGGGGGGAGCGGGCTCCTGGAGGCACCTCTGTGGGGTGGGTGCCTCCTCTGGCCCGCTATAAAGGGAAAGTGGGCTCCTGGAGGCACCCGTGGGTGCCTCCTGCCACTAGGAAGGGGAAGCAGGCTCCAAGAGACACCCCTCTACATGGGGGTCTCCCTTCCTCACCTGCTGCTGCAGCAAAATGCTATGCAATAGCCATATGGATATTGCATAACATAATGTGCAGACGTGAGACCAGTGTGAGAGTGATAGTGTCATACCCGCCCTTCACAAGGCTCCCGCACCACCATGTCTCACACAGAAGGGAATTGTACTTGCTGCGTGTAGTGCAATGCAAGCAAGTAGATCTGGCTTTAAGGTGGCTTAGTGCAAGAGCTAGGGTTAGGCTAGTGACGGGTAAGGTTACGGTGGGCTAGTGGGTTGCACCTCTGGGTGCCTCTCTGACCCACTAAGAAGACAGTCTGTGACGTATGGGTACGGAGTCAAGGGTTAGGGTTAGGGCTAGGGCAGGTTTTAGGGGGCTTTTTGGCACATTCCAGAAGTCTCCATGGCCAAGTGGCCATGCGACTGGTGGGATGGCTCCAAAAATTTGCATGGTTGTCCACTCCCACATGGCTGGCCACTCGGCCAGCCCATCATTGCGCAGGTGTAAATAAAATAAAATAAAATAAAATCAATGGAGGACAGAGGAGGAGAGGAGAGACATTTTGTTGCAAGAAAAAACCCACTGCTACTGTGAAAAATCTGGCAGTTTATAAATTTTCGCGTGTTTCTGTTGTGCTTGTGTGTTTTTGGACCACGATTTCAAAAACAATATTGCGTTCGCCGCCCCATTTTGGATCCCCCGCCCGCACCGCATGGCATGGCGAAATGGCGACTCGAGTCCGGCTGCCCAGGACGGGGGGGAGGTGGGACCCCCCCTCCAGAAACCACCCCTCCGGTAGGTGCCCTGCGCCCTTAGTCAAGCAGGCATTTTTCCGCCTGCTTTTTTGGCCCGGGAATGGGTGGGGGGAGAGTTTAAAAGTTTTCCTGTGCCGTCCGTGCCGCTTTCTTGCGCTTTAATTGCGGCGGCTGGCGGCGAGACTGGGCTTTTTGCTGGCTGCGAGCCTGCGGCGAGTCCCACCAGAGCAGCCCAGGACGGGGGATGAGGGGGGAGGCCGGGGACCTCCAGAAACAACCCCTCTGGTAGGTGCCCTGAGGCACGGCAGGCATTTTCCCGCCTGCTTTTTGGCCGGGAACCGGGTTTTTTTAACTTTTAAAAACGTTTTTTCTGTGCCGCGTGTGGCATCGCGCGATCTCGCGATGCAAGTAACGAGCACGACAAATCAGACCAAAATTGTTCATTCGTCGGTTCGAGCTCGAAGTCTGGGGGAGTAATTCCCGTTACCGTTTCCGTAGAGTAACGGAACCGAGTAACGGAAACGGAAACGGGAATACTGCTAAGTCGTGCCCATCTCTACACGTGACCATTGGGGGGGGGATCCGTACTTTACTTTGATCTGGATTTTCTGGCTGTGGAATAGCAGCCCCTGTAAAAATATTCTGCTTATATACCGCCCCATACCACTTCAAGTAGTCTCTGGGAGGTTTACAGTTTTAATTACAGTAATGCAGGCTACACATTGCCCCCCACCCCAGCAAGCTGGGTACTCATTTTACCGACCTTGGGAGGATGGAAGGTGGAGTCAACCATGAGCCTGCTACCTGGGATTGAACCCCAGGTAATTAGCCGAGTTTTACCTGCAGTGCAGACGTTTAACCACTGTACCACGGGGCTCAATTGCTAGTGCATCAAGTTTCTGTAGGTGGGAAACAGAAAGGATGTCGCCTTCTCTTTCACCTCTGGCAGCAAAATGTTTTGATCGAGCTCTGCGCTCATGTGAATTCGGCATATTCTTTGCCACATTGACCATGACCATCCAGTGTGTGAAGACCAACAAGGCCAGGCAGAGAGGTGCAATCTTAATCATGTCAATGCTTTAATGGGCTGGTTGGATAGCTCAGTGTGTTGGAGCACATGGCAGAGGAGCTAGAGTTTGGGCCTGGGTGTTCAATTGCCTATATGTTTCCTGGGAGAGAGAAGCCAGCTTGTGTAGCCTTGACAAAGATGCACAGGCCTAGGGTAACGCCAATAAAATACCTGAGTACTCCCTGCCTAAAAAAATCCAGGAAATGGCCACCATAAAACCAATTCAACTTGGTGACCTGTAATTTATTTTTAGAGGGATTTTTTTTTTTTTGCCTAAACAGGGGACACACTGAGGCCCACACAAAGTAAGAGGCATGCGTGGACCTTGCAAAAAACAGATGACAGGTGGTGTTTTATAATTCCGATGTTGACTGAAACCCTCTGATCCCCAAATATACAGAGACACATATTTTGTACTCTACCATATCTGGTGGCAAATTACCTGTTATTATGAAGTGGTCCTTAGGGCTGAGTGTATTCCAGAGTGAAATGGAGGCACAGCAGCTGTCTCATCTTGGCCACAATCTTTTGTTGTGATTGAGATGGGCCACTGAACCAGATTAAATTGCCTGCAATAAATTGACTTTGTAACATGATTGTAGATGAAAAACAAATAGATGTGCCATGTGCATATTTGCCTCAAAGCCCATTATCATGAATGATGCTATCAATTCCTTATCGTCTGAGATGCAGCCTTGTTCTCATGACAGAGATCTTTAGCACAGAGCAGAAGGTAGAAGATAGCAAATTATAAAGGGAACGAGACATATTGTGCCTAATGTGGATTCTAGGGCTGAATTGCAGGTGGCAGATATACCAGTACCAACTACAGGAAGAGACCCAGTGTCAGCTGTAATGTATCACTCAAACACTTCTCAAGACAGATCTGATCAGGGGACAGAGTCCACACTGAAGATGCAGTTTGGTGCAGTGGTTAGAGTTGTTGGAGCAGGATTGGGATACATAAGAACATAAGAAGAGCCATGCTGGATCAGGCCAACGGCCCATCTAGTCCAGCTTCCTGTATCTCACAGTGGCCCCACCAGATGCATTTGGGAGCACATGAGACTAGGCATCTGTCTCCTGATAGCACTCCCCCGCACCTGGCCCTTGAAGTACCCTGGTTTTAAGCCTGGAGATTACACATCTCCCTCATGGTTTGTAACTTGTGGTGGACTTTTCCTCCAGGAATCTGTCCAATCCCCTTTTGAAGGCATCCAGGCCAGATGCCATCACCACATCCTGTGGCAGGGAGTTCTACAGACTAACAATGCGCTGGGTGAAAAAAGTATTTTCTTTTGTCTGTTCTTACTCTCCCAGCCCTTGGGCACCTTGGTCAAAATCTCCAGTAGGCCAGGAAATTCTGAGCAACCTTCATACTCAGATTCCATTTTCCCCACAACCTTTTGTGGTTCAAAGTGGGGATGGGGTGATGGCACATTTCTCCAGTCCCAATTTGGGGGGGGGGGAGGGAAGAGAACAGGTCTGTCTTGGATTTTGCCTTCTGTATTAATGAGTGATTTTGCAATACTCTGTCACTCTCAGAGGAATGTGCATGATGGAATAGCTTTGAAACTCAACCAAAGTCACAGCTGGTCATGCCACTTTCCTATGAAAGCCTCCTTTGGTAGCATCCCAGCATTGCCAAAGGATTTCTGTACCTACTCCACTTTTTAAAAGGCTGAAAGGTGTTTTCCCAAAACTTTGTTACTAGAAGCAAGAGTTCTAAACTAAACTAGGCTGATATTCTTTGTCCTACCTTTCAATTTTGGCCCCAAAAGTGCCTTAAATGGGACTCCTAATACTACCTTGGTTTTTGAATTCAAGCGAATTCAACCATGAAATGGCACCTTTTGTAGACACAGGGGATCTCATTTTACATCCCAAAGCGCTGAAGCATCATTCAGATCTATGACATCCAATTCATAACATTCCTGAGCGTTATAAGCTGTGCAAATTAATATGCCAAAACTAGATCATTCCAAATCTTGGCAACATTACAGCTGTATAGAATGTGATCCCTTGTTATAGGTAGTATCAGTTCTGGGGTAGTATAAGTTCCTTGGCAAGAAATTGAGGTTTCCTGGGAGATCTGAATCTTAGCTAGAATGTTGAACTTCTATGCAGCTGTGTTAAGCCTTGAAGGTAGTTTAGGTTGAGAGACAGGGTCATCTTGTGAGTTCTCCATTGCAGCTGAGCAGGATTTATTTTTCTAAATCTGTCTCTCTCACAAACCCAACTGTACCCAACCAGATCAGCTAATTTTTCACCATATATATATAAATGAGATATTTATCCCCCCACCCCTCATCCCAAGAACAGCTTGCTGTAAAGGTCACCACATGCTGCGGCTTGTAGCACAAGATGACAAAGCAATTTCTTCATCAGCTATATTCCTTTGTTATTTGCCACAGGAGAAGCTGGTAGAGAAACCTAATGTCTGTGTTTACTTAGACCCCCTCCAACACTCCAAATTCCCCAGGAAGCCAGGATTCTACTGACCATTATTTATTTATTTGTATTTTTTGTTTAAAGAAGAAGAAGAAGAAGAAGAAGAAGAAGAAGAAGAAGAAGAAGAAGAATCCTTCCCATATCTGCATAAAACCATCTCAGTGTAGAACCTGGGGTGATGCAGGTCCTGCACCTAGTAAAAGAGAATACATTTAGAATCATGCATATATGCACACATTTTGGATAATTGGTTTTTTTCTCCTTGAGGTCCTTCCAAGGAAAGGCCTTGAACTGTGAGACTTGAGACATAACTTGATGTGTGTGTGTGTGTGTGTGTGTGTGTGTGTGTGTGTGTGTGTGTGTGTGTGTGTGTGTGTGTGTGTGTTAGTTACACAATGACTCAAATTTGACTCGCTAGGGACAACCCACCCATCCCTCTCCCCCTTTGTTCTGCAGAAAAAATGTTTTGAACAGGGGCTCAGACTTGGAACTTGAGACTTGGTACCAAAGACTCAGACTTGGGTCTTGGACCCAAAGATCTGCCAACATCCCTGCCCTCGGGTGGTTCTGAAGTCCTTCTGTGCCCCTCATTGACTCCAAGCACATAAAACATTGTCTTATATACTCTCTGTCTGGTTTCAACACTGTTTTCGGAACAGCTGGGGGGGGTTACCATAATTCCCCCAAACTCCATGGTCAGGACCACTGTCCATGCAGAGCAGTGGATAGCCCCAAACATTACTTTCCCATGTTCTGATGTTCTGGTATGTCTTGTCTGAACAAATGCAGCGTTCTCCATTTCTCATGCTTCACCTCCATTTCTCAGCCTTCCTTTGGTCTTATATTGTTTTCTTCTCTTCCTCTGCTTCGTTTGCCATTTCCTGACTTGGATTGCTCCGTGTTCCTTCAGCCTTCTAAACATTCCACCCCACCCCTACCCTTCCATCTTCCGTCTGGTGGGTGTGTACAGGGATGACATGCTGTTTCAATCAAACCAACCAAAAGAAACAGCGAGCACATGCTCAGCATGCCAAAGCCCTGAAGGAACCATTCATTACATCCGAGCTTCAGTGGGTGCAGGGAATGAGTGCCAAGCCACGTCTTTGAAGGGTGCTATCAAGCTTCGAAATGAGGCAGCGCACAGCCGGCGCCATACAATGGGAGGCAGTGTTAAAAGCTGGAAATGAGATGGCAGTTGTAACTGTGGATCCCCAGGGCTACTTGGGAATCACTTCCCATCTTTTTCATTGGCAAGCATGTCAGCTTGGCTGAGAAACACTGCGTCCTTTAGTGGCGACGTCAACACATGGGATCACCCCATCTCTCCTCTCTGAGATGTGTGTGCCTGTATCTAACTATACCAGTGCACATGCCTGAGTGTTCTTGCCAGAGATTGGAATCCACTAATGACTATCAACTGCTTCCTTAGACATATCTCACTTCCTTTGAAAGCCCTCCTAGGGTGGCTGGCTTGACAGTGCATAAAATACAGTAAGATTAACATTTAACCCAACAAGGGCCAAATGGCATTAGCATGGTAGCTGAACTTCACTGGGCCCAAATTAATTGGAACATTTACCCACAAAATTTAATACCTTTAATATTTTAATCCATCTGGTTTGTTGGAGGATGCGATGCCTGGCACACTCCCTCAAACTCTTCTTGTGCTCCTCACCCCCCTCTCTGGCAGTTCTGTCGGGGGGGGTGCAGAGGTGGGGTTGGAGGCTCACGGGCCCACCTCCGCCACTGCCACCAGCATGGACCTTGAGCAGCTCCGTGGCCACTTTGTGGCACCGCCTTGAGGGCTTCTCCTACTCCACAACAAACCCAACTACCCACTGCATGGGGAGCATGTGTCGTGCAATATTTGCCTTGCCTCAGGTGTCCCAAATGCTGGAAACCCCAAACTACATCACTGCCGTTTGACATTCATCTATTAGGTTTAGCCTAGCTAGCCTTTTCTGGTTTAATATTTAGAAGGTAAGATTTATTTGTTTGTTTGTTTGTTTGTTTGTTTTAGAGTATTTTTATCCCATCTTTCTCCTTGGAAAAGGACCCAAGGCAGCTTACAGTAGAGGTATAATACACAGTCCAGTACAATTAAGACATGTTCAAGTATTTGAGAAAAAGGAATTGAAGGATATATTACAGCATTTATAGACATTACATTAAAGCTACACGGTTATAAGTCGTCATAAACACAAAGTCTGTGTGAACCCATAGATTCATATAAAATACACATGGTAGTCCATCATTCAGGGAAAGCTTGCCTGAAGAGAAAGGTCTTTGCCTGTTTCCGGAAGGACAACAGAGATGAGGCAGTCCTGGCTTCTAGTGGGAGGGCGTTCCAGAGTCTGGGCGCAGCAGTCGAGAAGGCCCTTTCATGGGTTCCCACAAGACGTACCTGTGAGGGTGGTGGGATGGAGAGTAGGGCCTCTCCTGATTACCTTAACACCCGAGTCAGTTCATACTTTGAGATCCGATCTTTGAGGTACAGTCACCCCCTGCCGATCACGGGGGTTAGGGCACCTGCGATGCATGAAAAGGCTTCTCGGAGGAGCACGGGGGGCGGCGTGGGGCAACCCGATCACCCCCCCGCCGCCCCCCCCACGTGGCCCGAGGCTTCTCGGAGATGCGTGAGAGGCGGCACGGAGCGACCCGATCGCCCCCCGCGCGGTTCCGAGGTGCAGGTACTACAATCCCATGATGTAGTGGGACCACAGTACCTGAACCGCGAAATGGTGGGGGGTGACTGTAGCTAGGACCCAGGTCATATAGTGCTTTGTAGGTTAAGGTCATCAGCACCTTGAATTGTACTCAATAGCTGACTGGCAGCCAGTGGAGCTGTTTTAATAGGGGTGTAATGTGATCTCTGTACCCCGCCCCAGTCAGCAGTCTGACTGCAGAAGGCTTTTCCATGGTTTTACCTATAATCTCGGTCACTGTTGGCGAACCTATGTCACGGATGCCAAAGAATGCACTTGGACATCACCGCTTCTCAGCCACCTGTATTCAGGTTAAATGGTTGTATTGGCACTTTGTGAAAAATTAGTGGGTTTTGAATTGCAGTTTGGGCACTCGGTATCTAAAAGCTTCGCCAGCACTGATCTAGTGGTTGATGTCCATGAAAGTGGATGGTTTTGGTGCTGTATTACCTTATTTTGTTCACTATCTGCTAGCACTGCTGAATGTACTGTTCGGTTATTTTGGAATAGCATGAAGAAAAATGTTACTTTAAAAAAAAACCTTTTGTTTTGTTTTTGGATTTTTATACTACCGTGCCTTCTCTGTGGTGGGACCTACCTTATGGAACCATCTCCCTGCCTGCCTTTAAAAAGGCCTTGAAAACTCACCTTTTTACAGAGGCATATGGTGACCTTTTAATTAATTTTTACTTAATTTACTTAATTTTTTTTTGCCGCCCATGTCATCTCCTGTGAAGGGTTTTGCCTCTCCTTATCTCATTAGTACCTTGCCTTTTTTGTTTTGTTTTATTGTTCTTTCTGGTTTAACTGTTTTATCTGTTAACCACCCAGAGTTCCGCTTCGGAAGATGGGCAGTATAAAAATATTACAAATTAAATAAATAAATAAATAAATAAATAAATAAATAATACTGCCCATCTGACAGCGGGGCCACTCTGGGTGGTAATATTAATTAGTGGGGTAGTGTCTCAGAACTGTCATATTCAATTAATTACTTTTCAGATTGACTTTCTCAGCTCTGCCCTTCCCTAGGAACCTCTTCTACTCCAAATCAGAATAGAAACCCTTCCTTCTATAAACTTTTTTTAAAAAAACCTTCCATTGGTTTAATACTGCATTATATTTTAATATTTTATTGTGATCATGATGTGTATTTAAGTTAGTGTTGTGTTGCTACTGCTAAACTGAACTACATAGAGCCTAGATAAATCTATTTTATGAGGTGCTTAAAGATATCCTAAAGAAGTAAGTTAAATAAACAGTAGGAATTCAGCAGATGTGTGCATACATATGCATATACCCCACTTGTAATAAACAGAAATCAAAGGCTGCATGACAGATGTTAATGTGCAGTTTCACCTTTCGTTCAAGAAAACTGTATTTCAAATATATGATAAATTGATAACAAAATTCTCCAAGAATCCACAGAAGAGATCCTGTTATGCACACCAGCCCACACAAAACGAGTGGGGAGAAAGACAGCTTGATGGGAAAACCTAATGCTGGCTAGATATGTTAGAACCCTTAAATCCATATATATATATTTCATGATGTTGTTCCTCTCCTTGACTGGAGAGAATGTGCCATCGAGAGCTAGCATCAAATTGTACCTGTTCCCAAATATAACCAGCTGTTTCCTATTTCTCCAGCATGTATTTCCCCCTTCCTCATTTTGCTTTGCTAACTTCTGGCTGGTACAATGTCTCCCTTGGTGTGTTACTTGTCATTATATTTTTATTTAATTTGTTTTCAACATTCTTTATTTTTCAAACCATTTTGAGTCATGGGGCAGCTAGTTAAGTGTGCATAGGGCTACAAATTGCACTTTATTATTGTCACATTAAAAACACAGAGTAAAATCCATTTGTTAGTCCCAAGCAGAGTAGATTCCAAAGCCAGGTACGTAAACCATGGTGTGGATATAGACCTCTAGCTAACCTCTTTTCTGAGTTCTGGCATTTTGTGTGTACGGTATGTGGTCTGTAGTCCCCCAGAATGAATAATCTGAGTTTCTATTATTTCTTATGGGAAAATTTGTTTTATATAAGAGTGTTTTGGTTTACAAGCATGTTTTTGGAACAAATTATGTTTGTAAACCAAGGTATCACTGTACTAGCCTTTACACTTTACCACTACAACTTCATCTTCAGCCTGCCTCATCGCCCGAGGAGCTGTTGAAATGAAACAAATAAATATTAAGTGATTGAAACACCTTCTGAAGTTAAACATGATTCCTTTTAATATTTTAGCTTTTGTCAATCTGCTTTATAGCAACATCTTTATACTGATAATGTTTGTGGCTGCTTGCCTATTTGTGGAAGATTTCATCATCAATATATGCCTCTTATAAATTTGTAGGGCACCCTGCTTTTATTATAAGACAAGTTGATAATGAAGTCATAGAACAAGTTGATGAAAATAAAAACAATAAATATCTGAGTCACATTAGAAGGAGTGGGTCCATAAAAACCTATGGAAACAAAATGTGTCAGTCTTTAAAGTGTCACAAGACATTGTGTTGTGGTGTTGCATCTGCTGCACATTAATTTAGCAACATCTTTGAAGACAGAAAATGAACAGTAACAAATTCCAGTTCCAGGGTATTAATTATGTCAAGACTATGCACATTCAAATTAATTAAACCCAAGCCTGCGAAGGTGGCATTAATGGACTTGCAACCTCTAGAACTCCCCAGCCAACATGGCTTGGGGGGGGGTCGGAACCTTCTGGCACAGTAGTTGAACTGCAGTGCTGCAGTCAGTACTCTGCTCACGACCTGCGTTCGGTCCCGATGGGCCCAGGCAGCTGGCTCAAGTTTGACTCATCTGGTTTGTCCACTCAAGGTCAGGAAATTAAATTCCCAGATCTCTGGGGCTGGGTGGGAGGCAAGGTGTAGCCAGCATAATTAAATTTTAATCTACCTAGCGAGTGCTATATACACTATAGAGCAGTATATAAGCAGTACACTTTGCTGGTGTGGGGATAGGGTCACTACACACTGTGCAGAGGAGCTGGCGGTGTCAGCAGGGGGGGGGGTAGACAAATGTCACACCTAGCTACCCAAGCAATTTGTGGAGGGTGCCCTCTTGTTCAGCCAGGCTGAAGCCATCTTAAAGGGAACATTGGAACCCGATGGCATGAAAGAAAATTTCAAATCACATCTAAAACCTGATTGGCTACGCTTGGGCAATCTAGCAAGGATGGAGGTTGTGACTTTGTTTTACGGTCCTTTTATTGCAGAGAGGCTTCATCTGTAGCACAGTGGTATGGTGGAAGGAAGGAAAAAGGCAACAGGAAAACACTGACACATCTGCCCTCAACCTCTCCTTGTGTTTTCAAACGCATCAGTAAAAAAAAAAACGTGAGAGGTGGGAGACGAAGTAGATGGTAGTCCGTAAGCTACTGGGGAGGATTTAGGTCTGCAGAGGTGCCTGGATAGTTCTGGGCAGTGGTATTGCCAGGGTACTACCTCCGACCGTAACTGAGAGTCCCACTCAGCAGGAATGGTTTGAAGCCTCACTTTGAAGTGAGGTAATACACAGAATTCCCCAAACAGCAAAGACCATCTGGAGTAAATGCATCTGCATCACTATTTGAGGTTCCCCTCTTAGCTCCACTCGGCTATGAGAATGGAGCAGAATGGAGACTTGAGATTGACAGAGGGTGTGACTCCACCATAGAATCACTGTGGGTTAAACTACCAGGTCTAAGGAGCAATGTGATAGTTGGGGTATGCTATCGTCCACGAGATCAAAAACTTGAGGGGGACCTTGAAATGAGGAGACAAATCATGGAGGTGTCTAAGAGGGAAAGGATAGCAATCATGGGAGACTTCAATTATCCCCACATTGACTGGGCGAATGCGAGCTCTGGGCTAGAAAGAGAAACCGGGTTTCTCAACATGCTGAATGACTGTGCCTTAGGGCAACTTGTCATGGAGCCCACCCGAGAACAGGCAACTCTGGATCTAATACTGTGTGATATTCAGAACCTGGTCAGGGATGTGAATGTCACTGAGCCTCTGGGGAACAGTTACCATGCTGCATTCTTCTTTGCCATGCATGTTGGAGGAAGAGTGTCAACCAAATCAGACATAAAAACCCTTGATTTCCGAAGGGCAAACTTCCCTCAGATGAGGAAACTAGTTAGAAAGAAATTGAAGGGGAAGGTTAAAAGAATCCAATATCTTCACAGTGCATGGAGCCTGTTTAAAACAATGGTAATAGAGGCCCAGCACAGGTGCATACCACAAAAAAAGAAGAGTTCATCGAAGTCCAAGAGGGCACCAGCATGGTTAACGAGTGGAGTTAGAGAGGCCCTAAAGCGCAAGGAAAGGTCTTTCTGTAAATGGAAATCCTCCCCAAATGAGGAAAATAAAAATGAACACAAACTCTGGCAAAAGAAATGTAAGAAGATGATAAGAGAGGCAAAGAAAGACTTTGAGGAACGTATGGCTAGCAATATAAAGGGTAATAATAAAAGCTTCTTTAAATATGTTAGAAGTAGAAAACCTGCCAGAGAACCAGTTGGCCCTCTGGATGGCGAGGGAGGAAAAGGGGAGGTTAAGGAGGACTTGGAAATTGCAGAGAAATTAAATGAGTTCTTTGCATCTGTCTTCATGACAGAAGACTTGGGCAGATTCCGCTGCTCGAACGGCCCCTCTTGACTAAAGAATTAAATCAAATACAGGTTAAAAGAGAGGATGTTTTAGGACTAATTGATAAATTGAAGATCAACAAGTCACCGGGCCAAGATGGCATCCACCCAAGGGTTATTAGGGAACTGAGAAATGAAATTGCAGATCTCTTAACGGTAATATGCAACTTGTCTCTTAAAACGGCCACAGTGCCGGAGGACTGGAGGATAGCGGATGTCACACCAATTTTTTTAAAAGGAAGGGGGGAACCCGGGAAACTACAGGCTAGTTAGCCTTACATCTGTCCCAGGGAAGATGTTGGAAAGCCTCATCCAAGAGAAAATCTTAAAACACAGAGAAGAACAAACCTTGCTGAGAGTTTGTTGTCTATCTTCTCAGCCTGTGAAGATTCTCAGTCATCCAGGTGAGTTTATTTGGAAGTTGAGTCATGGCAACTGGACTCCTTTTTCTTGAGAGAGAGAAATGTTTCACTGCTCAACCAAACAGCTTCATCAGTCTGAATAAAGTTAGTGTGAGTCCTCCATCTTATAGTCCGCTTTGACCTCTTGTCACACTGGTCTGAAATAGGCTCATAAGATGAACAATGGCCTGAATAGGCTTGTTAGGTAGACAACAGTATCCATAGCCGTAAGGTGAACAATGGCCTAAGGTGCTGAAACCCATAAAGTATGGGTCCTTAGCTATGGCCTTGGTGGTGAAGGCTTTTTGATTTGTCTGGGTAGTGTTGAAAGCACACCCTGATAAGTCTGTGAAGATTCTCAGTCATCCAGGGGAGTTTATCTGGAAGTTGAGTCATGGCTACTGGACTTCTTTTTTGAGAGAGAGAGAGAGAGAGATAAAAAACTTTTAAAAACTTTTTTCAAAAAAAAGAAGTCCAGTAGCCATGACTCAACTTCCAGACACACCCTGATAAGTGTTCCTAGTAGGAGTTGCTGGACGTTGAGTCCAGTTACCATGACTCAACTTCCAAATGTTCTCAACCTTTGATTTATTTATCTTTTCTTTTCTTTTGATGTCTTATTGTTTAAAATTTATACTTGATTTTGGTTTTCTTTGTTCATTTGTTATAATGTATGGATGTTTGCTGGTTGAAGTTTTTATAATTTGTGCTGTTGTTTGTTGTTCACCGCCCAGAGTGACCTTCAGGCTAGATCAGGCATGTCCAAACTTTGGCCCTCCAGATGTTTTGGACCATAACTCCCATAGTCCTTTGCCATTGGCAATACAGGCTTGGAATCCTGGGAGCTGTGGTCCAAAACAGCAGGAGGGCCGAAGTTTGGTCATGTCTGGGCTACATGAATGGTAAACAAACAAACTCCCTCAGCCATTCTCCATGGCGATGTGTTCCAGATTCTTCCCTCAGATTCCTCTAGACATATTATGGGTTATTGGTACTACTTCTCAACTGTATTTCTCAGAACTGGACACAATGCCAAAGCGAAAACTAATTACTGTTTAATGAGAGCTAAGACCAGTAAGTCCCGAATCTAAGTGTGTGGTTTTTCCACTGGAGGAAGAAAAGAGAATGATTTTTCTCATGTCACTTTAAAAGATGCCTCAAGACTCTTGGATGCTGTTGCCATTTTATCAAGATGTATAAAGAATATCTGCAAACTGTCTGTGAAGGTACTCAGTCATCCAGGTGACTTTATCTGGAAGCTGAGTCATGGCCAATGGACTTCTTTTTCTTGAGAGAGATTGAAATGTTCTGCTGCTCATCCAAACAGCTTCGTCAGTCTGAAAAAAGCTAGTTTGTGAGTCCTCCATTTTATAGCTCACTTTGACCTCTTGTCACCCTGGTCTGAAATAGAGTCATAAGATGAAAAATGGCCTGAATAGGTTCATTAGGTAGACAACAGTCTCAATGGCCTTAAGGTGAACATTGGCCTAAAGTGCTGAAACCCATAACGTATTGGTCATTAGCCATGTCCTTGGTGGTGAAGGCATGAATTATTTTTAATTTGTCTCGGTATTGTTGAAATCACAGCCAGATAAGTGATAGACAGACTGTGGCTGAGCCCCACTTCTGTTGAAAGAGGGGCTTGCAGTGCTCACATAAATGGCTTCCCTAACTCCTCAAACCAACTCTCTTCTCTGTCTAATGTGTGTACATCCTCATCTTTGAATGAGTGCCCTTTTCCCTTTAAGTGGAGGTGCACTGTTGATTCTGGTCCTGAGCTGTTATCCATCCTATGTTGGGCCATCCTTCTGTTTAATAGTTGTTTAGTTTCTGCACTGTAGACGTCTGCACACTTCTCACTGCACTGGACCCCATATACTGTACTATATTGCTCCTTTTGTGTTTTGGTATCGGGTCCTTTGGGTGGACGAGTCTCTGCTTTAGTGTGTTTGTGGGTTTGGAATAAACAGGAGTGTGGTGTTTGCCAAAATCCTTTTAAGCTTCTCAGACACTCCAGCAATGTAGGGAATGACCAGGTTCTTCCGTCATTACAGCACAAATTAGGAGTTATCAGGACCCTAAACCACAGAGCAGAGAGCATCCCCACCTCCACAAAAGCCAAGAAGAAGGAAGACAGGTATCTGAAGACAGCAGTTAAGGCCTGTGGATATCCAAAGTGGCCCTTCAACAAAGCTGTGTGCTGACCAGAAGAACAATGGATCAGCCTGAGACCCAGACCCAACAGTCTATCTGCCACTTATCAGGCTGTGATTTCAACAATACCCAGACAAATCAAATATACTTCATACTTCACCACCAAGGCCATAGATAACGACCCATACTTTATGGGTTTCGCCACTTTAGGCCATTGTTCACCTTAAGCTCATTGAGTCTGTTGTCTACCTAATGAGCCTATTCAGGCCATTGTTCATCTTAAGAGCCTATTTCAGATCAGGGTGACAAGAGGTCAAAGTGAGCTATAAAATGGAGGACCCATAACTAGCTTTTTTTTCACACTGATGAAGCTGTTTGGATGAGCTGCGAAATGTTTCAATCTCTCAAGAAAAAGTCCAGTTGCCATGTCTCAACTTCCAGAGAATATCTGCAAACTTACACCTGATTTAATAGCTGACACATTTTTACATTCATTCCAAGGGTACGTAAAAAATTATTCTGTGGCTGATAGCTGAGCGACTTGTGCCATTCTCAACTCTGCCCCCCCCATATGATCATAAACATAAAATGAAAGAAATATAAGAATCAGTATCGTACAAGCCACAGCATGAACTTTATAAGATGATGTTTGAAGTACTGTTCCCAATCTGTGCCCCCCTTCAAATGTGCCAGTGCCCCCCCCAGGGAGCCATTTGACCTCTATTGAGAACGGCTGCTCTACAGGACATAGCATGTTCACATATTAAATGGATCTGCAACAAATTATTATAAAAATTATAAGGAATTCTAAACTTCATGCGGTGCTTTACCAGTTCCCAGAAAATGCAACTACATTTAAACTAAGAAGCAATGCTTTCATTTATTGATATCTTCATGCAGAGGGCTTTTTAAAAGTTTTCATTACAACTTGCAGAGAACACATTAAAGACTCTCTGTCTCTGTCTCTCTCTGTCTCTGTCTCTGTCTCTCTCCCTCTCGTGTGTGTGTGTGTGTACTTGGTGAAGCAGAGATAGTGACTAGATATGGGCACGAAATGAGCGATTTTTCATTTTTGCTTTCATTTTTTCGTTTCGTTACGCAACGAAAACGAAACGAAATTTTTTAAAAACAAAATGAAAACGAAAACAAACCGACCCAATTTGCCGTGTTTTTCGTTTTCATTGCAGCAGATGCATTGAACTAAAAAGAATGCTAACGAAACAGCAATTTTTTGTTTTCGTTTTCATTTTTTCGTTTCGTTACCTAACGAAACGAAAATGAATTTTTTTTGCAAAAAAGTCACGAAAACGAAAACGAACCAAAACGGACCCCTAAACGACCAAACGACAAACGAAACACCATTTTTTTGAGTCGTGCCATCTCTAATAGTGACTTAGGAGGCACTAGCTTGAATCACTGCTCAGCCTTGGAAGCTCACTGATGGAGCTGAACTGGTAAAACCACACCTTAAATATAGAGACCTGTTAGGTCTCTTTAAGTCTGTTTTGATTTGACGGCAGAGCAACACAGCAGAACAATTAAATTAATATGCTTTATCAGAGGAAGGCCTGAAGAAATTGTGTATTCATATGGAAGCAGCTCCCTTGCTTCCTCTACCTGACCGGAGGTTACAGATGGAGAAAAGAGAGGTAAAAGCACTCACTGTGTTTTTCCTAAACATCTTCATGAACATTTAAAGCCAACAGACAAAGATCAATTGAGGAAGGAGGAAAACAGATCACCAGAATTTTAAGAATGATTACTATTTCCCAGGTCCCTAAATCGGTATTTAAATGTGTGATAAGTAATTTACTGTAGAAGTATCAGAGCAAGCAATGTCACTTTTGTAGACGTATAAAAGGAAGAAGGTACCAAAAGCTATGGTATCAGCGGAGGGAGAGCTTGCGGCTTTCTTCCTTTCTATCATTTCTCTAGCACAACTCTTTCCTTAAGTAGACTGTTTAGTGATGCATGGTTGCAGCTTACAGCAAGGAAAAAAGTCAGATCTACTTTGATTATCACTGCATGAGATTGTAGTAAAGTTATTGTGCAGCACAGCAGACCAATATTCTAAAAATTCTAAAAATGAGGAGGGCCAGTAAAATATTAAATTTTAAACTAGGCTTTGGATCAGCGGACAATATGGCACAGATATAGCAAATAGTCTGCTCTTGTTCTGTGCCAAATTTGGAGGAATTTATACAAAAAATTCAAGTTATGATTTTAAAAAAAAAAAACTAAAACTGTTTTAACGTCTTTCCTTTCAGAAACAAGTGATGTTAATCACCACCAGATTTAATATAGATCAAATAAATGGTAATACTCAATGTTAACAGAGCTTTGGTGCCTATATCCTGTTACAGTTTCAACTTTTTCATCTGTCTTGTCTCTATACAATCTTTTGGTAATTAAGAATAAAACTCCAAAGATGTTATGCACCATCAAGTGACTTCTGATGTGTGATAACTATGTCATGTTTTCTCTTTTTGGTTCACCTTCAGAGGAGTTCTCTGATTGTGCTGGTGATTGGATTTGGGGGGTTTCTATAAGGAAAGAGACACATCTCTTCCCCCCCCCCCCTTTCCCCTCTTCACCAATCCCCTCCTCATTTTTTGGTTTGTTTTTCCACCCCATGAGAAAACACACAAAGAAATCATTAGAAATGGAAGCACCAGTTCTGGAGGTGGGGGCGGCACTTTGTGCACAAAAGATATTCATTACAAACAGAAGGGTTCAGTTTGCAATGATTAGCCTGTGTGCATGAAGTGCCACCCCCATTTTGGAGCTGTTCTGGATTTTTTTTTTTGCACTGCTTTGGGGACTTTTGGGGACCTTTTGGTGCATTTCTCAAGTGGTGGACAGGTAGGGAGCTGAGCTTCATCATTTCCGTGGGTTTTACTGTGCTTTTTGCATTGGGTGTGTGGGTGATTTCCCACTTCTTTTTTTTACTTTTTCTGGACCTCCGGAATGGATGGATTGATTTCCCATGCATTTCAATGGAAAACCGCACTTCGAGTTATGATTTTTTTCATGATACGAAGAAACTCCAGGAACTAATTAATTTCATATCATGATGTACCCCTGCACAGGGTAGCCCCAGTAGACTCATTTTGCTCTAGATGCTCTAGGATAATGTCTTATCCTCACTACCATTCATACTTGTTGAAAACATCCATGACAATTGCTTTTGTTTGTTTATTTATATTGCTGTACCATCCCCTTTGTGTTTGGGTGATAAGTAGTTAAATGATGAAAAAAGGAGTCGACGCCTAATATTTGCTCTTGCTTGGTTTCAGTTTTTACTAGGAAAAGCACAAGAGGGCATCCTGTATATCATCTTGACTGCTGCCATTAGAGTTGCCATTTAGACTGCCCTTCCGAAGGTAAAACTTGTCATTCCATTTACTGCTGGTAGCACAGGCACCATATTGTGCAACAATATCAGGACATTTCCTGTTATTTTTGAATTATGGATGCAGAAACACAATATAAAATGTTTCATAAAATGACTTTTTTAAAAAGGAAGTCAATCAAGTCAAGAGAGCCATTCCATTTTTGTTTGTCTTCCGGTCAAATTTATCCTTGTGTTGCAACTTGCTTTTGTTTTATACACTGAGTGTTATTAATGTCTATACTAATGAGTGACCTCACATCCTTTAATCCATTTCAAAACTTACTGCAAAAAAACCAATAAAAACAGAAAAAAAAAAACAAGAATTGTGTATTACTTATTCAGGTTATACCCAAAAGTCTGCTCATACAAGAAAAGTTATGTGCAGCTCCTTGGCAAAGCAAGTTACACATGCCTGGAATAGATTTTCCCCCAAGTGACTAGAAGGAGCAAGGAGCCTAGGACATATTCCACAGCTTATTCATGACTCCTGAATAAAACATAGAGGTCAAGATTCTGTTCCTTTGAACTATACCAGTAATGGTCCACTGAGCAAGGAGTTCAGCGGTTTTTGAGGCCTTTCAAGAAAGCCTTGGTGGCTAAAGTGTTTTGAAAATTGTTCTCCAAAAAGATAATTTCCCCAAAGCTCTCAGAACATATGGGATATGTTTGAATTAGCAGCCCGTTGTTCCGGTGGTTGTTCTTTTGTTTGGATGGCATGCATAACTTTTCTTGTAAATCTGGAAGCATTTACTGAAGCGTACAGATTGACATCCTAGGTGAAGGTTACAGCGCCATTTCAGAATGTCTGGTAGATAAGGTCTCAAGTCGCTGTGGATATCCATTCTTATTTCCGGAAAACAATAAACTTTGCGGGGGGGGGATATACAGTTCCCATCAGTAACTCCAGGCTTTGAAGAAATGATGCCATGATAACAGATAGTTCCATTAACTCCATAGAGGGCTTTTCTTTGGAATTAATAAGACTAGTCTCCGCCATTTATAGAATGGATTTTACTCTCACAGCCGTGAGTGTTGGCTCATTTATCCTTAAAACAACCCTGCACAGCGGGTAATTATCCTTGTTTTACAGACAGCACAAAAGAAACTGAGAAATTAAGTGACTTGGGCAAGGCCACACAATAAAGCACTATTAGATACAGGATTGGCAATATTTGCTGCCTAATTGCTCCAACATGGTGGCCAGTGGCATAGCGAGTGGGGGCAAGGGCGGACAGCTGTCCCCAGGCGCAGCATCTGAAGGTGCCAAATTGGGCACAAAATGGCTCCCCTTCCAGGAGCTTTGGGAAGGTGTGTTGTGGGTGACCTGCCAGGGATGGTGCAGAGGGCTCCCGGCTACTGCTGTCACCTTCTCCACAGTGCCGTAGCCCCTTCCTATCCCTTGGAGGGTGCGAAAACTGGCTTTGTCTACAGGCGCTAAAAACTCTAGCTATGCCTCTGACCGTGACTTTCACACAAAGAAACAAAACAAAAGACCTGAAAGAATGCTCAGTAAGGAGCATTTGGCAACCATGCCCATTACCCAACATCAGCTGAATTTCTACAAGGTAGGAGCCTTCAGCTACATGTGTGCGTACATAAGTTCACCTAGAGCTGGCTTGCATGATCAGTGATCAGGTATTGAGCTGGCAAAAGGGAGGAGAAAAGAATATTTTAGAAGGATGGTTTATTGATCTATAGGAAATATTTATGGATTGCAACTGATTGTAGGCAGGGCAGACTCTGACAGTGGGTGGAGCCAGAAGCAAAAGTGGGTGGGGCTCGCAGAATTGTAGATCGGCATTTCCTCTTTCTTTTTCTGAGCAATCCCATCCCTTCAATCTCTCTCTCATCCCCACATGGACACATAGAGTCTCTGACAAAGCTGAGGCTTTTGGCCTCGACAAGTCACATTGAGGAGAGGTGTGAATGTGTGTATGTGTGAGAGCCATGACATGTCTTTGGAAGGACTGGGACAATTAAAACACTTGCCTCCCTTCAATTCGGATGCAGCCTAAGAACATCCAAGCTCTGTGCCTCAAGGAAATTGCCTGGCTGTTTTTTCCATCTTGCCAAGGACCTTTCATCTAAGAGATAACTCCTGGCAAATCCATCTTTGGTACTGCTGAGCAAGGGGGTTTCGCCCCCAAAATATTAGCAATGTTTTGTTATTTTTATAGTAGCCTAAAGCTGTCACCTGTACCACTTTTGTATAGAAGGAGTAATTCCTAGGCAGCAGGCCAAAGAGCAGATGTGGACCTGCCACATCTGGAGCCAGATGACTATACGTGTTGCTGTTAGCTACTATGAAATTGCTTCCAACATATGACAACCTAAATACAATTTTCAAAGGATGAGAAATATCCAAGGAGTGGTCAGCCACTGTTTTCCTATAAGTGAATTTTCATGACAGAGCAGAAATTTGAACCCAGATCATCTGCACCAAGGTTTGACACTCTAGCCATTGTATCACAATGAATGTGAGAGCTGCATGGCTATAGGATTAAGAGAAGAGTCTTCTAATACAATTATTCTGTCGATTCCCTTATTTGGAGATGTACCAACATTTGATCGGTAGGGATGGGCACGAACTGGCTCATCCCTGTTCATGCCAGTTCACTACGGGGCTCAATCAGCTACTCACCAGGCTCAGCATGCTAGTTTCCTCCACCTCCTCCATTACCAGCAACAGCTCAGGCTTCTCTGCATTGCCCTCTTACTCAGAGATTAAAGGCAGGACAGAGAAGTCTGTGCTCTTACTCATGGCTGGGAAATTAGCTAAGGAAGTTTAAAAAAGGAAGCAAGCCAGGCCTGACCGGCTAAGGGGCCAAGGATTGGGAGCATCATCATCTTTGCTACGACCTTTATGACCTGGCCTGAACGGGGACAAACAGGTGCGATCCCATTTCTGTTGGGCAGTATAAGCCTGGATTCCTGGATGTCCAGTTTTAACAGTCAAGGGTATAGAAGAAAACAGACCTCCAGCTTGTGTGGTGTAAGAACACCCAAAGGATCACTGGTCTGTGGAACTCCCTGCCAGAAGAAGGGGTGACAGCTGTCAGCCTTGACCACTTTAAGAATGGATTGGACAAGTTCATGGAGAACAAGGGTATCAATGGCTATCATTATGGATGCCTAAGGACAACCTCTGGGTTGGAGAGATAGGCAGGATATCCCTCAATGCCATTTGCAGGGAATCAAAAGCAGGTGAAGACATCTGCTTGGGAATACCCTGAAGCAAATGGTGAGCCACTGTGTGTGACAGAATGCTGGACTGGATGGTCTGTGGCCTGTTCCAGCAAGGCTTTTCTTATGTTCTTATATTATGGTTTTAAGGTCAGGGCTCCCTTTCCATTCCTACTCCACCACACAACTTTCTAGTCTTGAGGAGTGTGTGTGTGTGTGGGGGGGGAGGTTTGAGTCTGATGAGAGTCAATAGTGACTTTGACTTTTAATCCCCTTTGATCATTCTACAACTCCTGCCTGACAATGAATTCCTCCCAACATGTCAGTCCCCACAGATCTGGCACTGCTCCAGGAAGTCCAGATCCAAAGTCCACAAGGCCAGGCAATCACAAGCCAGTGCACCACCATGGTAAAGGTAGCCACCGCCATACCCCATATAAACACCCAAGAATCTTAGTAGCTGGTGAAACCAAGACATGGCAACCAAGACATGACCTTCTCAGTCAAAATCCAGACAACTATATGTAATGATTTCTGTAATTTATTGAATAGCGAAAAAGGAGAGGGGGCAATTTTTTTTCTTGAAAAGAATTAAACTTCCAAGCAGTTACACAGAAAGGTTTCTCAAAATTAGGAACAAATTGTAGTTACAGATTTATGACATTCATGGTTAACAAAAACCCAGCTCATAAATAGTAGTTGGATACAATCTGTTCTTCAAAATACTGAGCCAACAAAACAAGTTTCCTTAAGTCCCTTTTATGCACATCCACGGGCCATTTTTACACCTGATGCCCATGATCTCTTAAAAACCTTTAATTCCCCTTTGATCATTCTACAAACAAAAGGCAACCTTTGCCTCAGTCCTGTTCTGGGAAGGAAGCAAGCTGATTAGATTCCCTCTTGAAGCTTCTTTGATACACAAAAACATGCTTCTAGTTCTTTAACAGTATCTGGCCTTTGAAGAGCAGCAGCAACATGTGATGAGGTGTCCTTTCTTTGAAGTATCCAGGAATAGGAGATAAAGTGAGGGCATGGTCTGTTTACAGGCTGACTTTTCCCCTTTTTAGGTCAGTTTCTCATATAGTCACAGAAATATGAAAGAGTCCAGAAGCGGAATTCTGTATTACATATTTGTGAACTCCTCAATTTCTTTACAACATACATCAGCCCTTCCCAGGCTGATGATTCTAGTGATTCTAGTTACAGTGCCCCTCATTCCTTATCTGTGGCAATATAGGTAGAGGCTGATGAGAGGTTGTTGGAATATTTAGTAAGATTTACATTTCAGCCATTACAGGGTTATGGTGAATGTAGAGTATTATGGGCTGGATTTAATGTGAAGAGTGAAGCCGATTGGTTGTTGAGATCACACCACCTGGAATGTTCTAGTAGAAGTCTAGTTAGTGTGTGTGCCTTGTATTCTTACAGAAGAGAAGCATGTTCCTAGCTTAGCAAGATGGCTGGTAAGAATAGTTATTGTTAGGAAACCTCCCGTGTACCCTTCCCTTCTAGTTAAATAAATAGTTTTTTCATATAGTAACACAAGAGGTGTCTTTCTCATTAAAGCAACCAAAAATCATCTGCAACACCTGATCCAACAAAGATGCCCAACAGAGGTGCTCATGGTGCTATGCATCAGTTCTCTTGTCTAACATTTATTCTTTGCCTCAGATAGGAAATTTGAGGGTGGGGCTGGGGGCTTTGCTGGAATAAAGTATGCAATGATTTGAACTGAAGATATATTTCTATGAAAATCAACCTGACACTTGTCCATAAGGAATAAAGCATGGTAAGTAGTGCAACAGTACAACTCTCTTTAGAAAGAAAGATGGGCCAGGCTCCACCTGCAGCTTCAGTTACTCCTCCTCTTCATCATAATGAAGGCAAAAACGCAACCTATGCTGAAAACATTTAAAAAGATGTCCGAAAAGAAACCCTTTCTCCAAACTCTTCTTTTGTCTTCCTTTCAACTTTGCAAGGCAAAGGTTGGCCAATTCGGAGATCCCGTTTTCTGCCGGTGGGATCCTCTGGGACCCACACAGGCAGCCAAAAAGGTGTGGGGGGGGGGAAGGAAAGCACAAGTCACCTGAAGACCACCTGTGGTTTTGGAAAATCACGGTGCCTGGTGCTCAACATTGTGCAGGGCTTGCTCTGCAATTATTTTGTTGTGTCCTTTGAGTAACCCGTGAACTGCCTGAGTTGAGTATATTAATAAATAGAAGGGAAGGCTCCAAACTTACCTTAGCTCCAGACAAGCACTAGCCGGGTCCCAGCCGGGTGGGGCCTGATCAAGCTCCCAAGCACAGGCAATAGGAGACAGGTGTGGGATGTGGGAGCTGGAGGCTGGAGAATGACTGAAGGGCAGGATTCTGACTTGTCCAATTGCTGGCCAGCAGGCTGTTTAAACCATCCAATGGCCTGCCACAGGATGTGTATATAAACTGGCTCTTGGGAACTTTTTACCAGTGCTTTTATCCCTTTGCAACCTGTGTTTTTACTATGGAATAAAGAGCTGAAATTTCACTTGGGCCTTGCCTGGTTTCATCCGACCTGATATACAAATATTTAAAGCATGAATTGTTAGTTTTGGAGCTTACAATGAGCAACGATTCACTTTTTTTTTGCTGATTTTTTTTGGGGGGTGATGGCGGGGTTCTGGGGAGTCTGATAGAGTTGGGGGCCTCAGAAACAAGCCAGGGGGCGGCGGGGGACACACACAATCTAACTACAGGCTATGCTTGGCCAGGGGCATATCTGGGGGGCAGAAGGGTACATCTGCTCCAGATGCAGCAACCTGGGAGCACCTGGAGGGGGAGCAGGAGGAGGAAGCCCTGCGCCCTCCCGCTGCCCAGCAGTTCTCCTTTCCCCTAAGGCTTGGCGAAGGCACGCCCCTCTGCTGCCTCCGCTGCCATGCGCCAGGTAAGCAGCGAAGCAGGCAGGCAGGCAGGAGCACAATGGCTGCGGCACCCTCCTCCTCCTCTTCCTCGCCTTGGTGGGAGAGGTGTAAGGCGTGCACAACTGATTACACAACTTATTCCTGGAGCACTGCCAGGTCTGTGGGGACTGACACACATGTGCCCGTCCATGGGCATGCACCCACCCCATGCCCGCCGGGTTTGGCTGGGTGGTGTGATGTGGGGGGGGGGATAAGCAGGAAGGGTGCAAAAAAGAACTTTGTCGCCAGGCGCTCCAAATCCTGGCTACGCCTCTGTGCTTGCCATTCACACGCATCTCCAGGGTTTTGCCAAGCCTAGAGATTGAGGACTGGGAAAGTAAGAACAGACAAAAGAAAATATTTTTTCACCCAGTGCGTTGTTAGTCTGTGGAACTCCCTGCCACATCTGGCCTGGATGCCTTCAAAAGGGGATTGGACACATTCCTGGAGGAAAAGTCCATCACAGGTTACAAACCATGATGGAGATGCGTCATCTCCAGGCTTTAAACTGGGGTACTTCAAGGGCCAGATGCAGGAGAGTAGTATCAGGAGACAGATATCTAGTCTCATGTGCTCCCAAACGCACCTGGTGGGGCCACTGTGAGTTACAGGAAGCTGGACTAGATGGGCCTTTGGCTTGAACCAGCATGGCTCTTCTTATGTTCTTGCAGGTCTTTTAAACCATCTTGACTTATTTTTTTTAAAAGCCCTGGGCTTTTTAAAAGCACCTCTTATTGCAGGTCTTTTAAACCATCTTGACTTATTTAGATGTCCCTTTAGATCACACAGTTCTAAGCCATCCTAGGGAAGGAAGCAACAATAGTCACTCATCTTTTTACCCAGCTGTATCTTTTGGAGAAATCTGGGGCAAGGCAACCACAGACAAATGGATGCTACAGACTTGGCTCCCAGGGCAATGGCATAGAAATTGCTCCGTCTGCAAACAAACAGCAGGTTCTTTCCATCTGCAGATTCTCATTCATTAACCAAGAGAGCCACAAAGCCCCTCGCAATTGGTCATCTCCCGCCAGCAACTTTAGCTCCAAGGAGCAAGTCAGTAACAGCAAATGGCAACCTGCAAATTGCCGCATAAAGATAACAGCCCTGCAATAATAATACCAATGCAACAAATAACACAGTTGATACAAAAATTGTTTTCCCCAACCTTTTCCAGTTCAACCCTACACATATATATCAATACAATTATCCTTAAACAGGATGGTAAAAGAGCTCAATTTTTTTATTTAATGCCATCAACAAAAATCAATTCATTCAATATGGTGTGTTGGAGGAGAGCTTTATAGGTATCATAAAGTGGACTGTATATATCAAACTGAGCCAGGATTCATTCCAGAATCTAAAATACCTAAAAGTGAGGCTATCATGTTTTGGACATATCATGATAAGATGAAAACCACTGGAAAAGGCAACAGTGTTAGGAAATGAAGGAAGACAGGAAGACTTCAGATGACAGAATCATAGAATAACTGAGTTGGAAAGAGCCTATAAAACCATTAAGTCCTATTCTGGGACTAAAGCCATTATCCCATCCTGTTCCATTGTTGAAATAATTAGCAATTTCCCCCTAATATTCAACCAAAATGATTGAGAACAGATCCTGCCCTTCCTCGGTGTGAGAACTAGGGATGGGCACAAAACAAAACAATGAAAGGCTGTTTCATTGTGTCATTGCGTAAGGAAATGAACTATAACAAAATGATACGAGGAAGCAGCACATTGTTACAAATGAAACGAAATGGTGGGTTTTCTTTGTTTGTTGAAACAAACCATTTCATTCCATCTGTAAGCCGCTTGGGGGAGGGAAAGAGTTTTTAAAAAAAGCTCCAGGTTTTTTTTAAAAAAAACCTTTTCCCTCCCCCAAACTGCACCAGCTGATCGGCACTAGGGTGGGGGGGAGTTTTTTCTCCCACCCCAGTGCCTATCAGCTGGCAGAGGGGCTTGGGGGGGAGGGGATTTTTTTTAAAAGCCCTGGACTTTAAAAAAATCTTTTCCCCTCCCCCCAAACCGCACCTGCCAGTTAATTGGTGCTGGCCTGGGGGACAAAACTCTTCCCCCCACCCCAGCGCCCGTCAGCTGGCAGGCGGGGCTTGGGGGAGGGAAAAAGTGCTTTTAAAAAGCCTAGGGCTTTTAAAAAAAACTTTTTGTCCCTCCGCCACTTTCCAGCACCCCCCCCCACACACAAACCACTTTGGTTGCTTTTACATGACCCGTAAGATCCACTGGAAACTTAAATTCAGACCAGAGATCGTGGGGGTTTGCTCCTCTTCCTGTGTTCCCACCCTTCCGCATGCCATTGCTCCTGTCTGCGGCGAGGGGAGGGAGAAAAAAAGGGAGAAAAGAATGCAGGCTCACCTCTGTCTGCCGGTCGAGCAGCCCCGGAAGCATTCCAATCTCTTAAAGGAGTGGGGGGGGGGCAAAAAAAGGTGAGGAGAGGCCAGCACTCACTGCTTTACAATCCGCATCAGAAAAGTTTTTACCTCCGGAGACCAGGTACTTTTAAAATGCGCTGGGGCGCGCTTAGGTGGGCGTGGTCGTACTTAATTTTTTTTAAAGTGCACAGCTGGTGGGAAAACAATTTTAAACTCCGCATCTGGGAGCCCTATGCCTCGGATTTTAGGGGTCGCGTAAAAGCGCCCTTTGTTAGTGATTCTTTTCGTATGAATTTTTTTTTTGAAAAAATTCATATGAAATGAAATAAAAATGTGTGTGTGGGGGAAGGAAACAAACGATACATAATATTTTGGTTTCGTGCCCATCCCTAGTGAGAACCTTTCAAGTAGTTGACGAGTGCTGTCCTCTGTCTTCTTTACTTAAGGCGACACATGCCCAGTTCTGACAGTATTTTCTAGAGATAGTCATGAACCAGTCCGTCCTGGTTTGTTAAGGCAACAGCACAGGTGCTACTGCTCCCCTACCCCTTTTCAGCTGATCTAGCCACCTACCCTACTCAGTTTGCTAGCTTCTCACAACTTCTCAACTGGTCTTCCACTCCCAGCTAGAGCACAGATTCCTCTGCCCCACCTTTTTTTCTAAGTGGGCAATCAGCCAAGAGGGTGGGGCAATGAAGCCTGAGCTGTTGCCAGGAGTGGAAGATAAGTTGAAAAGCTACTGGAAACTAGCAAACTGGGCTGGGTGAGCGGCTGTCTGAGCCTGAGGAAGAGTCGAAGGGGAGCAGGCGCACCTGTGCTGCTACCTTAATGAGCCGGAATGAACTGATTCGTGCCCACCTCTTGTCTTTTCTCATAGTGCTTGGTTTCTATTCCCCTAGTCATCTTGGTTACCCTCTTTGAAGGAATTGGCTACAACATGGAAATTGGGAAATATGAATAATATTATTTGAGCACCGGAAACTTGTGGAAACTGTAAAGACAAATGGAAGAAGTCGTAACTGGGATGATTTCTTCCCCCTGCAACTTGCCATCCATCAAATGGGAGATGGTCAGCAGCTATCAACAGAGATTCATTTCAAACTAACTAAGCTGTTTTCTTCTTGTTTACAATGGTGATTTGGCTTTTCAAAGTACACTTTGGTGTATGTTAGGATAGAAGGAGTGGTCCTGCTTGAAGGATGGGCCAGGAAGCGCATGGAAGAAGCTCCATTAAGGAAGAAATTCATTGTCCTGAAGGAAGTTGGAAGGAATGATGAGAAATGACAGCTAAATGAGGTCCTTATCCCATCAGCTTCTGTATACAAGAGGCTTGAGAAAAAGGTCATTGAAGCTTCATAATCCTTACATATGGGGAAAGCTTCCCCACATCTGGATTTCCTACTTTTGAGGAGACCATGTTCATGGCAATAGAATCTGTTCAGGAACTCATAAGGGAGCTAGATTAGCTAGACTCACTTATTTTCTATGTAGCTTCTTGTGCAGCTGTCCTGTTTGCACTTTTGAGATGACTGCTCATTTAAATTAAGATAGTCTTGTGGGATAACTTGTGGAGGTTATTAATTTGTAGAGTATGGGCTCAACCAATCACATGGGAGTGGATTATCATGCTGATTAATTATATTTACATCCTGCCTTTTCTCCAGTGAAGAAGAGATGGTTCTTCTCTTCCCCACTTGATCTTCGCAGGAACCCCAAGAGGTTGCTAAGGGAAAAAACCCTGGAATTTTGATGACTCACTTGGGGCTGGATTCCCCTCATCTGAGTCCAACACTTAAACTGCTACACGGACGTAACAGACTGCTGTGATACATGTTATGATATAGCAATGAGTGCATTGGAGAAAATAGGATTTGAAATCTAACTCTGAAGACTTTGTACCAAGTAATTGTAAATATTCCTGAAGAGGATCTGGAGGGGCGGCATGCATCAGGAAAGGATGGCTTTTCCCCCCTTTTAATAACCCATTAAGTGCTAATCTTAGACATATAAGGTTTTGAAAACTTAGTAAATTTTATAAGAATAGAGAAAATATAATGAGGTGATGATGTCTATTATATATCTAGGGTTGTAGACTAGACAGACTAACTTAACTTTGTACTTTACTATCTTCACTTCTTGTATAAGACAAAAATAGATGTAAGCATATACCTAATATATATTGAATTAGTCAAATATAATCTAAGCTGTTCAGTTAAACAAAGAATTAAGTTTTAGGATCGAGAATATTGCTAAGACTAAACTAGCTAATACAATATTGTAATCTATTATCTGTATTTTTTGTACTAGATGAATCATCATCATCATCATTGGCATCCTTCAGTCTCGAAAGACTATGGTATCATGCCTGGAGTAGAGATCCTAAAAACAGCACCTAGTGTGACTAAATAGACCAATTCGGGAATGGCAGTCTCTACCGCACTGGGGACAGGTGTATTCTGTTTCTTGCCCGGTCCTCGAGTTTTGTTCTTTCCATGCCTGCCTCTTTTCCTCTGCCTGTTGGACAATTGCCTCTTCAAATTTATGTAGACCATGCTGTATCTAAATGAATACAGAGATAAGTAAAGATGAACATATTGTTGATGGGAAAATATTAGAACAACATTACTGGAAAAACTATTTAGTAAATATGGAAATATGAAAATAATCTTGTTTAAGATGAGAGGATAATTATGAAACAACTAGGCCAATTTACTAGGAAAAACTCCTCCTGATATACGTAACACGGCAGAAGATATGCAATGTTTTTACATTGTTAGTTTTAAAAATAAAAAAATAAAAAAAGGAGAGGACAGCGAAGTGAGTATTGCTTGGTTGCTACTTTGGATCTAACAGAATCAGCAAACTGTGCGAAATAACACAGCCTATCAGCTGTGAAATGTATGTGTTCCTGCCACGGTTAGGTTTGCCTAGCTAGAAGCAAGAGGATGTTCATAACAAAGGTCCCAGCAGGGTTGGGGAAACAGTTGGGCTGCTCAATGGAATTGTGTTCTTTTATCAAAACATTTCTCTGTCACAAGCAGCTTGGGTTCTATATGGTCAGCTTGTATTTCCCCCAGATGCACAACCAAAATTAATGTAGCTTCCTCAGCCACCTGCTTTGCTTATAACCCCCCCCCACACACACACACCCTCGTGAGCCAAAAGACCAGCAGATGTAAAGAAGAGCAGCCGAGCTGCCCTCTCAAACTGACTGTGGTTTGTTTTTTTTTGTCAGATTTCTGTCCAGGAAAAAAAAAGTTTTAACATTCCCCTCTGTTTAAAGAGGGCTGCACTTGCAATTGAATGAAGGATGCTTAACAAAATATCCGCTTCTTTGATGCACACCTTAATGTGGTAAAGGGGGATAAGTGTGTGTCAGTGAAGCAGAGAGTCAAGACTAGGGATGGGCACAAAATGAAAAACGAAATGCTGTTTCGTTGTTTCGTTAGGTAATGAAACAAAATGAAATGAGGAAGCAGCGTTTCATTACAGACGAAATGAAACAGTCATTTTTTTTGTCCTATCTCTAAAAGGTGTCCTTTACCTGCTGGGCTCACAATGAGCCACTGCCGCCACAGCAGCTGGACCCAGGAGAGGAAAGAGGAGGAGGTGCGGCTGCTCCGGTGCTCCCCACCTCCTCCTCTCAGCCCCGGGCTTCCAGCCTCCTCTCAGCTGGAAGGCAAGTAGGGGTGACTCCCCTAGGCCCTAGAGGCACCAGATTTGGTGCCTTGGAGCCATTTTTAGAGGGGTCCAGCAGAGCTATCATCGGCTGTACCCCTTTAAAAATGGCCCAGTCACTACTAAGGGGATCCCCGTGGTGCTGACTGGGCCATTTTTAAAGGGTTACAGCTGATGATAGTTTGGCTGGATTGCTCTGAACATGGCCCAGTTGCCACCGCGGGAGCCCCGAGCTAGCGACAGGGCCATTTTTTAAAGGGGTCCAGCTGAGCTGTCATTGGCTATACCCCATTAAAAATTGCTCAGTTAGCACGGGGGATCCCCGGGCCATTTTTAAAGGGGTACAGCCGATGACAGTTTGGCTGGATCCCTCTGAACATGGCCGGGTTGCCACCACAGGAGCCCTGCACTGGCAACCCGGATATTTTTGAAAGGGGTCAAGCCAAACTTTCTTTGGCTGTACCCCTTTGAAAATGGCCTGCCGCCACCGGGGGAAATCTCCTGGTGGCGACTGGGCCAGTTTTAAAGGGGTCCAGTCGATGACAGCTAAGCTGGATCTCTTAAAAATGGCTACCGGACAGCAAATCTGGTGCCTCTAGGACCCAGAGGATCCATTTTATTTCGTACAATATTTTTTTAAAAATTGTAAGAAACGAAATGAAATGAAACAGGAGTGGGCACGAAACAAAATGTTATTTTTCCATTTCGTGCCCATCCCTAATGAAGACGTTGGGAAAGTCAGACTCCATTATGAGCCTGGACTCCTAGCAGGGTCAGCCATTGCAGAAGGGTCACAGCTGAGGAACCAGACTAAGATACATCTCTTCAAGGCAGCTACTGGGCAGCACCAGTAGCTGAAAGCGACACTGGTGGAAGTGCCAGAATATTCATTACTACTGCACCAGAAGGTGGCACTGGGAAACCCCAGTTAAACGTTGATTACTAATAAAATAAAAACCTATGATATGTGTGTGTTATAGTCTTGACCGACTCTTCGTGACTCCATGTCCAAAATCAAATAAGTGCTGGAGAATGAGACACATACACCGAGAAGCAAGAAATGGAATGTGTGTGTATAGAGAGCTTGGTGTCAGTGGCCGGGGATATTTTTCAGTCAAAGATCTACAAAGTGCTCTGCTTGGGACATGACACACCTAGAAGAAATGGAGTGACTTTAAAACTAGGCAAGATGTAGCACAGACAGTTAGAGGTTATAATGCAACATCAGACCTAATATAAATTAGTCTCAATGGAAGACTTTTCAGCATGAAATTGAAAGGTTTTAGGAAAACATCCAAGAGGAAATTAATCACATGCCCAAACAAGACATGCTTATAATCATAGATGACTGGAATGCACAAGTATAAACAAAGTAGAACAAAATGTTGTTGGGAAATTTGGCCTAGGGCACAGAAATAAAACAGGAGAACCACTCAGCGCATGTTTTATAGATTATAGCAAGGCCTTGGACTGTGTGGATCATGAGAAACTAAGGGAAGTTCTGGAAGAAATGGGTGTGGACAATGTTGTGGACAAAAAGCTACTGTCTGGACAGAATATGGAGAGTCAGAATGGTTTTCTATAGGCAAAGGAGAAAGACAAGGGTGCATTCCATCCTCTTATCTGTTCAGTCTATATGCAGAACAAAATCCTACAGAATGATGGAATGAGACAGATGAAGAGGGATGAATATTGGTTGAATCTTCACAGACATATTGGTTGAAGAAACTTCAGTATGCAGATATACCATGGAGATGATGTTTTAAGCAGCAGTGACTTAAAGCAACTATTAGGAAGAGTGAAAGAAGAAAGTGGCAAAGAAGGACTGCAGTTGAACATAAGGCAAAATCATGATTACAGAATAACCACACAATTTTAGCATTGACAAAATTGAAATACATAGAGATTCTGAATACCTTAGAGTGGTGGCAAACCTGGGGCATTCCAGATGTTTTGGACCGAAACTCCCAGAATTCCAAGTCTAGATTGCCAATGACAAAGGACAGTGGAAGTTGTGGTCCAAAATATCTGGAGTGCTGAATGTTTGCCACCACTGACTGTACCCAAGAAATTAGAATACTGAGAGTTGGAAATCTCAGCAATAAAGGAAACTGAAAATATCATTCAGAGTAATGTGCAAATATACTTGTATTTCTGATAACCAAGTATGGTTGCATGAACGGGACAGTTAAGAAAGGTGATAGCTAAAATATTGATTCATTTGAAATGGGGTGCAGGCAGGGAGTTTTGCAGATCCCTGGGCTGCCAGAAGGGCAAACAAATTTACAAGAGCTGAGCAGAGCTGTCGAGGAAGGACACTTTGAAGATCATTCATTCAAAGGGTTGCCATAAGTCGGAGCTGGCTAGACAGCACGTAACCACCACCACAAAGGATGGTGGAATTGTTGAGCTCCAACTTAATGACCCCATCACAATAATTACTTTTCTTGGGGGGCTGGATGTTTTAGGGCTTCGTGTCCCAGAAATCACACCCAGTACGGTCAACAACGAAGGATATTGGAAATTATACTTCAACAATCTGTATCTGATGACCCACATTTTGGAACCACTGGTCTTATCTAGCTCTTAATCGGAATGACTGAATTGTGGAAATGCAGATGCCAGTAAATATGAAAGCTATTGTTGTGCTGGCTTTGAAAACGGGGCAGGTAAATTAGCATCTAAAGTTTAACAAGGAGACTATACTACTTTGGTCATTAAATCATTGAAACGAGGGGAAGGATTTTACTTGCAAATCAAATGCAGCGAGCGTTCACACTGTAGGAAAGCAGTCAGCCTCAAAAGCAATAAGTCATCATCCTCTCCCAATTCTAGAACACCTTTTCACCCACAGCCCCTCCCAATGCTTTCCTACAACTATGTGTAGTCTAATTTCTATTCAACACGACTATAATAATGTGCCTTGTATAGTGAGCGGCAGTCTTTCTTTAAAGTGGAGCCTTAGATGTGTCAGCCATTGCCCATGAGAATTTATGTAAATATGCCTAGATCATTGATTCATGCAATTCGAGGCCCTTTCCACTTTATTCTGAGAAAGTCAATATTTTTGAAGGATCGAGTGGGAGTGAGGCATATTTGTACAGTGCATTGCTAACAACAGTTCTCCTTTGGCGAGGATGCGTGAACGTTAGTGCCAATGAAACATTATAAATATTAAAAGGCGATTGTTCATGGCAGAGAAGCAGCAGGAGAGGAATGAAGGTATTTGATAATCACATTTTCCATTTATTGGAAATACACGTCCGTGTTTGAACAGTGCTCCTCTTAAACATTGGACAAGACACAAGAAATGTCAACAAACACCATCTTCTATTGGAAAACAAATAAAAATTTTCTTGTACCTGAAACTCACAGAGAGTTCACAGTTTTCAAAGACGTGACATGTATTTGGGAACGAGTTTAAGTTTTCAGGAAGATCAAGTGGCTGTTTTATTTTCTCCCCAGGCACTGCTGCTTTATGTTAAGTCAGGACTTCCCTCCCTTCATGGCTAGTTCTGTATTTTCAAACGCAAGAACCTGCTCTTTAGACAAAGTATTTCCTCTACCGTGCATGTGTTCATCTGCTTGTCTATGCATGGCTGCAGTTGTCAGATGCCAATGGCCATTGAACAATCAGAAGAACCACTGCAGGCAGCTGTTGTATTTTTATTGCCTTTCAACCATCCCTGCCTACTCCTTGTTTGTGCAGGAGTAGTTGAAATCCTGTTACGTAGGTTTGCATTTGCTGTGGGAATGACAGCAGCAGCAGGGACAAATTGCTACTGGTACATAGCTTCTGTTAGTGGTTTCGGGGTGTCAGCAGCTTTGTTACGTTATGTATGCCTTTTGTTCACCCTGAAATTGCCAAATAAAGCCTTTAAGCAGCAGAGATTGCCAGCAGCTGATGACATCATTTCCATTAAGCACTCAGAGCTGTGCAACAGGATTTTGGCCACTGTCTACTGAGATCTTACTCTATGCATTGGAGAAGTGGGCTATACTTCTCAAAGGTTTACACATTGGTTAGTATTTAGTATTCTCCCAGCTTCTTTGCAGAACAAATAGAGATGTGAAGGCCTGGACAAAAACCGGAAAAATTGAGACAAAAACTGTTTTTTTGGTGTGTGTTTTTCCTGAAGCCTTTTCTCCCCCCCCAAAAAAAATGGAAAAAGAAAAAAAAGAAAAAATGATTGCAGAATGTTTTATTTTAACATGATGAATAAAATATTTTAAGACATGGTGTTCAAATATTTTCCAAATCATTTCTAAAAAATATCACTGAAACTTCGTCCTACTCCCTTCTATACATTTCTACCCTTTTCAATTCTTTTTATCAGAATGAGGTTTTATTTTATTTTTATTTAATACTGTGAGGAGGAAATATGAATAATTGTTAATCTGGATTTTTAAACATTGTTTTGTAGATGGTTTTTTTTGTTCCACATAAACTAGTAAACAGTTCAGGAGATTGCTACTCCATTTGTTACAATTACAAATAAATAAATATTATTTTAAAAGTAAATTCTGTTTGTAATAATTGTTTGGATACACTATATTTTAATATGCTAGTTGTGATAATTTTATGCGAAGTCAAATTGTCCATACTCATATTTTATGTTCCTAAAGTAACAGAATGACTTTCAAGCTGTAAAAGGTAAGGGAATGCTAATGTAGCTTTTTTTTCAATTTTTCCAAAAACTTCTGTTTTTCACAAAAAAACCCACAAACAAACAAAAACAAAATAAAACAGGGGGGAAACTGCCCCCCCCGAGCTGCAAAATTTCTAGAAATTTCACATCTCTAAGAACAAATATGATACACATCTAGGTTCTGGCTAGATGTGTATTTAAAATCACAATGTGGGATTACATTATTGTGGATATTTTTCATCAATGCTCATAGCGCAGGCAGATGAAGAAAGATACAGAAGGGGGGAGCCACAGCAGCATCTTAGTTTGCTTTCTTGAATAACAGGAGAGCAGCTGGGATGGAGCTCTTTGAGGAGAGCTTTTAAATTAAGTAATTTATTCAGCTTTACAGGGTAAAGCTTAAAAGTCGTTTACGTTACCATTTAGATAAATTACCGTAATTGGTGTTTGGCTAACTTACTGAGCGTTTCAGAATCTTTAGAAGTCTTGGCTTTAATTATTATGAGCTTCTAATTTCTGTTAACTCAAATTTAAATAATTATGCACTTGTGGATTTAAAAAATGGCAAGGCAAAAGGGCATGGTATACTGTAAAATCCAGAACCTCCTGACACTGGAAGAAAGATGAAATCCTAGTAGACTGCTTAATGTAATAACAATGGGAAAAGGAGGGTAAAAATAGCCCAATGGTTGTAACAGTTGGCAATAATGAGGGTGCTAGTCTCTTTCCACAGGGATTTATTGCTTTTTCACAAGTTATTAACACTGCTGAGGCACTCCCCCGAGTCAGCTGGATGCAGACTTGAAAGAGAGGTTCAATGCCAGCATTCAACAGGATAGCGCTTGTTGTTTGTTATTGTTAAGTGCCATCTAGCCGGAACCAATTCATAGTGACCTTGATAGGGCTTGCAAGGTAAGTGAAATATTGAAGGAGTGTCTTTGCCAGTTCCATCCCAACCCCAGTGAGTTTCCATGGCTGCCTCGGGGATTCATCCTGAGTCCTAGTCCACCACTGTATCCACTACTACACTACACTGGGTTACAAGGGCTTTTGTTGTTGTTGTTGTTCAGTCGTTCAGTTGTGTCTGACTCTTCGTGACCCCATGGACCAAAGCTCGCCAGGCCTTCTTATCTTCCACTGCCTCCCGGAGTCTGGTCAAATCCATATTGGTTGCATAGATGACACCGTCCAACCACCTCATTATCTGCCGTCCTCTTCCTTTTGCCTTCAATCTTTCCCAACGTCACAGACTTTTCCAAGGACTCCTCTCTCCTCATGAGGTGGCCAAAGTACTGGAGCCTCAGCTTCAAAATCTGTCCTTCCAGTGAACATCCAGGGTTGATTTCTTTCAGGATGGATAGGTTTGATTTCCTTGCAGTCCAGGGGACTCTAAAGACTCTCCTACAAGACTCTCCTTCTGCGACGATCAGCCTTCTTTATAGTCCAGCTCTCATTTCCATACATCACTACTGGAAAAAACATAGCTTTGACTATCCTGACCTTAGTTGGCAAAGTAATGTCTCTGCTCTTTAGGATGCTACCTAGGTTTGCCATTGCTTTCCTCCCAAGAAGCAGGCATCTTTTAATTTCGTTGCTGCAGTTGCCATCTGCAATGATCAAGGAGCCCAAGAAAATAAACTCTGTCATTGCCTCCATTTCTTCCCCTTCTGTTTGCCAGGAGGTGATGGGACCAGGGGCCATGATCTTAGGGTTTTTTGATGTTGAGCTTCAGCCCATTTTTTCGCTCTCCTCTTTCACCCTCATTAAGAGGTTCTTTGATTCCTCCTCACTTTCGGTTACCCTTGGCAAAGATCCTTTCCTCTGTTAATTGAAAACTTCCTGTTTGTAGGGTCACCCTTGTTTTGTCCCTGATTTACTTTCCTGCTCAATGTGTCCAGGAGACCACCAATTACAGGCCTGGCCTGATATTTATATTTCATAAGGAAAGAGGTAGGAATGAATGGGCTACTAGGCATAGCTTGAGGTGGAAGCTGAGTTGCAGTAGATCGGGTACATTCTTCCGCTACTACTGCTTCCACTTACACCATGCAGAGGGAATGTTAAATTGTTTGTGTCTTTCCAACACCCCCCTCCCCAATTTTACACCAATTATTTTCATGTACGTGTTGCGCGCGCGGGGGGGGGGAAGAGCCTTCTTTTCATCCCTGTTATAATTTCAGTCCCACCTGCGTGTTGTTGTTCGTAAGTAATGTATAATTAGATGTTAGCTGTTTGCTTCCTGGAATGAATGGGCTGAGTGACAGAGGAGAGATGGATGAGTTCCAGGTAAGGCTATTATGGCAGTTAGAAAGGGAGAAAGGTACCTGTACAGAACCTTATTTTCTGTGGCTGTTTTCATGAGTGTTTAGGGGGAGGGGGAGAGATAGTTAAATATTGAGTTATGCTTTCAGCTGCCTAGATGCCTTAGAGCTGCCCCGATGCCCTAAGCACATCCGATCTTGCCTGATTTCGGAAGCTAAGCAGGGTCGGCCCTGGTCAGTACTTGGATGGGAGACCACCAGGGAATACCAGGTGCTGTAGGCGCCTGGAGTAGGAACTGGCAAACAGGTGCTGTAGGCGCCTGGAGTAGGAACTGCCAAGAAAATTCCATGGACATGGGGTCACGAAGTGTCGGTCACGACTATAACGACACAACACACACACATGCTTTCATTGGGCTGGATATAGATTGTGAAATTAGGATTAGTTTTATATTAGATAAACAGTTTGTGGAAGATGGTCCGGATATTTAGGGTCGAGGTTATTGAAACTGTGAGTTAGGGCCTTTTCACACGACCCCTAAGATCCGCTGGCCACTTAAATTAGGACCAGAGATCTTAGGGGATCGTCGCTCTTCCTGTGTCCCCACCCCTCCGCACTTCCTGGCTGCTGGCTGCGTGAGGAGAGGGAGAAAAAGAGAAAGAAAAGCATGCCGCTCACCTCCGTTCTGCCTTTCGCTCCTGCCGGCAACATTCCAGTCTCTGTAAAAGTAGCTCTTAAAGGGGCTGGAGCCAAAAAACAACAAACAGAAGCAAGGAGAGCCCTGCACTCACTATCGTTACACCGGATCAAATAATTTTCACCTCCAAAGAGCAGGTACTTGAAAGGTGCGCTGGGACGCGCTAAAGTGGGCGTGGTTGCACTTAATTTCCTGTTAACTCCGGAGCTGGTGGGGAAACATTTTTAAGCTCCAGAGCTGGGAGCCATTTGCCCCGGAGTTTAGGGGTCATATATAAATGCCCTTAGACTATTCGGATAAGCATTATACTAAAAGTGAATGCATTGGTGGTGTCACTACTTAAAGTAATACAAAACATCCTTAACATTTCCTCTCTAATAGTTTTAATCATCTTTATCCTGAATTCTTTTAATTATCATCCTGATCCTTGGGGGATTAAATCTCTTTAAAAAGTAAAACACTCTTTGTACATGAAATAGCTCTTTATTTTATTTTACTAAATATTACACAAACACTCACATTGGCTGCTTGACCTCAACTAGGACAAGAGGAGGGAACTGGGAAGATTTTTTATTTAACAGTTTTTAAAATGATGGTGACAGAATTAACTAAGTTTCACCAAAGGTTTTAATAGCAACAACAACAACAATAACAATAAAATATTTTCATTAGAGCGACATGGTAGTAATCGTGGCACAGTGGTCAAATGCCTGTACTGCAGGTAGAACTGTGTTCACGACCTGGGGTTCAATCCCCGTAGCTGGCTCATGGTTGACTCAGCCTTCCATCCTTCTGAGGTAAATTGAGTATTTAGTAGCCTGAATACTAGTATAAAAAGGAAATCGAGCCAAGAACGACCTTGGGGGCATCACAACTGTTTCCTAGAGATCCTATGAGGTGAACAATGCCTCCTGTCTCCCAGTACAAAATTTTTTTGCTTATTAGGAAATATGTGGGTGGTTTCATGTCCTTTCCCCCATTTTTTTTTAAGGAGGACAGTCCACTTTATGAAAATGCCCTCTCTTTGAAGGCCATTTAGGCCAGGTGTACATTCGAATAAAGAATTATAAGGTGATCAGGAATCTGCAACTCCAGGCTCATAGGGCACACCAGTTATGTGGTCCAAGTCTTCCCCATGATGGTGAGATATGCTGCAATCCTGGTTATTTTTCAAAACAGCTTCTAATTCTACCTCTCTTCTCAACAAATTGCTGTTGTTATGTGCCATCAAGTCAGAATCAACATCTGGAGACCCAAAGAGGGCTTTCAAGATAAATGAGATATTTAGGGAATGTCTGTGAAGATTCTCAGTTATCCAGGTGAAGTCATCCAGAAGTTGAGTCATGGCAACTGGACTTCCTTGTCTTGAAAAGAAGTCCAGCTGCCATTACTCAAATTCCAGATACTTAGGGAGTAGTTTTACCAGTTCCAGGTCCCCAGTGAGTTTCCCAAACTGAGTGGGGATGTAAACCCAGGAGTCCTGAATCCTAATCTGTCACTCTATCCATGACACCATATTCATAATAAATTAGCACATTCAATTTTAATCAGAACAGTGAGGCATAAATGGCCCTCCTGGAACTTTTTCCAGGGGAGCAGCCTTTGACCCTGAAGCCAGCACATGTGGTGCTGAGCCTCAAAAGTTGTGCTCCTCTACAAGAGGAGTGTTGGCTTAAAGCAGCTTTTGGAACGTGTGTCTGTGGTAAGGAGCTGATCCAAGAAGCATAGGGAGCAGAGCTGTAGTCCAAAAATTAACTTTTCCTAGATGTGGTAAGAAACCAGTACAGAATGGACTGTAGCATCATGTTTCAATCCGTCCTAAAGCAGCAGCCTTGTCCAGAGATGTAGCGCTTGGCCCTGTTGAGCCGTAATCTCCAGGGCACTAAAGAAATCTATACGTCCTTTTCTACAGAAGCCCATTGGGGGCAAAAAATCCTGGCAGAAAAACAAGCCTTTCCTGGCACGGCGTGTTGCCAGGGGCCTAAGGTGCTGATGATGATGGATGAGGGCGATCTGATTTCTCTCTTTCTCATTCCCAGTGCCAGGATAAGCTCAGGCTGGAGCACAGCTTAACACTGGTGTCACTCATCCGATAAGAATCGGACCTACTATTCTGCCAATCGTGTGAAACATTCCAAACAGGACGGTAGACGGCACCGCCTGTGCGTAAGCAAAACCATGCATGCAAAGGACTGGTTGAGTACGATCCATTCATACCCAAGGTCAGCAAAAATTAATGACACCAAAGATTTTACATTTTGGCCATCGCTGGTGGACCCGAAAAGCAAAGGATATTTTCTTGATGTGGATATCGCCACCATCCTGTCTTTTCTCTCCCTTCCCTTCCAGAGAGTTGGTCTCAAGGTCAATGAGGAGCTCAAGGTTCTAGTGGAAATGAAGGACGCTGCCATGATTACAGGTCGTGAGCCGTTTAAAAAATGGAAACATATCCCTCTTCTTGACACAACTTTGAGCTCAGCCATAGGACGTATGTGGCTTGGAGTGATGCAAGTTTGAGAAATGCCTTCCCCCGCAGCCCATAAATCTAGAACCACTCACTCCAAACTTCCATACTTTGTTTTACTAATTCCTTGAACATTATCTAGATTTGTTTGATTTGATTTTCCACACTGAAAATCATTCTCTTCCCTCTTTTCCATCATCTTCTCATGCCTTCCCCATTATCTGGCCTGTCTCCAGCCTGTTCTTTGTCTCTCCCACAGCAGGAGATAAGGATACGGTACAGAGCCTTGTGATGCAGTAGTTAAACTGCTGTATTGCAGCCGTAACTGGGCTCATGATGTGAGGTTCAGGTCCAGACAGCCAGCCCAAGGTTCACTCCATCTTCCATCCTTTTCAGGTCGGTAAATTGAATACCCAGCTCCCGGGCAAGGAGGCAATGTGTAGCCTGCATAATGTAAACCACCCAGAGAGTGCTTTAAGTGCTATGGGGGAGATATTTAAGCAGCATTCTTTGCTTTGCTTTGCTTTACTCTCATAGTGCCAGTGGGTGTGTTTGGGTCCCACTGGGAACTGCAGTTCAAGAACATCTGAGAACCCAAGGTTAGGAACTTAGATTTTTTAGGACAAAGAAACAGATGGGTCTGACACATCTGGAATGAACTAATCCACCAAAAGCAAAAACAGAAAAAAATCCACAGACCCCCCCTCCCAAAAAAAACATAACATCTAGGACTTCAGCAGCCAGAAGACTAAGCCAGTGAGCTATCCAACAGTTCTCATCATGTGCCATTCATTCAGTTCCGACTTATGGCAACTCTTCAGTGTTTTCCACATAGAGAATGCTCAAAAGTGGTTTACCACACCCTTCTCTGGAGGGTAATCTAGGAATGTGCAGCTTGCCCAAAGCTACACAGACTGGCTCTACTAACATGAGCAACACTGAGGAATCACTCTTGCAACCTCTGGTTATGCAGAGGTTATCATCATCAGTCTCCCATTCTCAACATCATCATTATCAACATCATTAGTCTCCCGTTCTCTTTCCTATGGAAGAAACGAAACCTGCATAGTGATACCACTAGAACTTTCCAGAAAAGTTCCCAAGTGAAGGAAAACAGTTCCCAAGTGAAGGAAAAACCTGAAATAGAAGGAAACTTTTAAAAGAGCAAACGGAGGGTGGTGGGGGAGCAAATCAAGTAAAATTAAATAAATGAACAAAGTGTGCTACTTGTATACTGCCTCAGAGCTCTTCAGGAACTCTGTGGGTGGTTTACAAATAATTATGCAGGCTACACATTGCCTAGATACTCATTTTTCTAACCTTAGAAGGATGGAAGGCTAAGTCAACCTTCAGTGGGCTACCTGGGATTGAACTCTGGGTTGTGAACAGTTTTAGCTGCAGAATAGCAGTTGAACCAAAATAAACAAATTGTTCCCACTACAGGTTAAAACAGAGAGTGCTCTGGCACTCTCTGTGGTCTGACCAATTGTGTGACTGGCCTCACAACCAATTTGAGAACAAGCATATGACATGGGGCCTTGCCAGAGCAGGGTTTATCTTCAAAGGGATCTGCAGAATGCCTGATAATAATTTTTTTGTTGTTGTTGTTGTTGTTGTTGTTGTTGTTGTTGTTGTTGTTGTTGTTGTTGTTGTTGTTGTTGTTGTTGTTGTTGTTGTTGTTGTTGTTTTGTGTGTGTCCCAACCAGGGGAAACGATTCCCTCTATTTGGGAAGTAGTTCTTTGGGCGGTTTACAGTTTAATTACAGCATGCAGGCTACACATTGCCCCTCCCCAGCAAGTAGGGTACTCATTTTACTGACCTCGGAACGATGGAAGGCTGAGTCAGCCATGAGCTGTGTTGGGGTTTGTACCACTTCTCACAGTGGCCGTTACTTCACGAACCGCTCGCTTCGCGGCAACCCCTCCTTTCTGTGCGAATCGATCGTTTCAGTCCGCACGCTCCTCCTTTTTGGCTGCGATGCCACCCCGACCACGCCCCCTTTACCATGCTCCAAGCGGGGTGAGTGGTTCCCCTGCCAGCGGCCGGGAATCTTTTCGCTTCGCATCTCGCTTCGCTCCCAACGTGACGTGTGGACTTGGGTTTTTTTATTTTTATTTTTTAAATATCCAAACTCTGCAAACGACCCTTTCGGCTTCCCAACTGAAGATGCTCGGCGCGGCGAGAAGCAGTAACTGCGCACGCGCGTGCGCTCCGACTCAGCAACGCGCCCTAAAGCCCGATCACCTCCGTCCCCCTCATGGGACGCCCAGGGAGTTCCGCTGCCGGGCGATCCGGTCGGGTCTGCATCAGAGGGAGGACTTGAAAATCATACCGCACACCCTCTGGGAGCGAGAAGGGAATGGGGAGGGAGGAAAGACGCATCCAAAGGGGAGAGGTTGGGCAGGAGTCCCTTACCCTGCTGGCTTTCAAGCACGTAAGGGGGGGTTCAAGCCCGCTTCTCTCCACCACCAGATTAGACACATAACCAGCTCTGTCGGAAATGACAGCCAAGTATTGATGCATCGATACGCTGAGTTTTTTTTAAAAAAAAGGATGGGAACAAGCGAACGTTGCAAAGCGGCGTCCTAATGCGAAGGGAGCATGTGAGGTACTAATCGATTCGGTAGTAAAAATGCAGCACGTGAGCACTGATAAACAGGGGTGGGATCGAAGGGAGACCACGTGACCGCCACCGAATTCACAGCGAAGGCAAGGTCGGTTCGAAGCGAGGCACTTCGTGAAGTAACGGCCAGTGAGTGCACAGATGTTTGTGTTGGGGTTAAAAACTGTAGACTGAAGACTGAGACGAAAGTGAAGTACTGTATATAAAAATAAACTTTATCTAAATCTCTCAGGGGAAGAGGGTAAACAGGATATTCCTAATAAAACTACAAAACACTAAGTACACACAAAACATACCTAACGAAGAAAGATTAGATAAGTTTCAGGCAATCCCTGGAAGATGAGGCAAACACACATTGTGTGCCTCGCTCAGACAATCGGCATGAAGAGAAGGTGAGGTCAGCAAAGGCTGCAGCAGCTACCAAGAGCTAAAAGCTGGAAGCTATATGCTAAAGGAGAAAGGTTTCCTTTTTTAGGAGCCATACCTGTTAAAGAGATATAACTCACAGGTTTACAGTTCCAAATGAGGTTCAGCTCACATTAACCCTATAACATCTGAATATAGATCTTGCCATATTCCAACAGTTTGAAGGTACAGTATGCTGTGCCTGAAGAATGCTGGCACTGTTTCAGGTCGAAAGAACAACATAGCAGCTCATCATGTCCCAGTGAAAATATCCATTGCAAGTGCAACTTCACAACCAGGGTAATGGGGTCGGTTATTCTCTGCCAGAGTGGAAAGGCTGTATGCCAGTCCAGAATATACTGATCTGCAGAGTTACGGTGTGCCCATCTGCAGGGCAGGCAGGCACGCCTGATGAAATGGTTGGCTCCGCCATAAGCGCGTCGGTTTAATTGGAACCCAAGAGTTGAGCAGGCGCCTGTGAGCTACTGCTAGCTCTGCAGCAGTCTGCAAAAGACTCCGGCGGAGATTTCCAGTGTCAGCTCAGATTCATTCTGGAAAAGATTGTTAAGGGAAGCCACAGCTCTGTGGGGGGTTAGCTAAGAAGCAGAGAACAAGGGCTTTGTTAACACTTCTTTACCTTAACTGTATCTTTAAAAAAAAGAAAAACAAAAAGAAATAAATCCTATTTTTCCTCATGCCAAATACCTGCTTTCCATAGACCTCTTTTTCCCATGTTAAAATGAGCCAGGGCAGGGTGGTGCTCTGGATGAGACATTTCTGTGTCTAAAATTAATCCAAATGAAGGATGTTCCATCTCCACTGGTTTGTTTGTTTGTTTGCTTGCTTGTTTTGAGCTAGAGCATAGCTCAGAACCGGCTACTTTTCTGGATCATTTGCTTCAGAAATTCATATGCAGCATGGCCAATTTTTCCAAGCTTTGCTTTAAGGGAAAAGTGGCAGAACTGCTGCTTTCCAGTCAAAGGTTTGCCACTGTTGGCTTTCTGTTGAGGTCATCATGGAACAAGAGAGGAGATTCCCAAGAAACACCTAGTCCAACCCGCTGCCAATGCAAAAAAAGTCTGCAGTCATAGAATCACAGAATCATAGAGTTGGAAGAGACCTCAAGGGCCATCCAGTCGAACCCCCCTGCCATGCAGGAACCCTATCAGACAGCCATCAACAGGAGGTTGTTTAAAAATGAAGGTCATCCCACTGTTTGCGTATTTTAAATTTACATGTTTTAGGTAAGGATACAATAGCTTTTCCACATCGGGAAAGAAAGATGATCGTAATTTTAATCATGGAACTGCAGAATTAGAAGGGACCCTAGGGATCATCAGCCCCCCCCCACAGAGAGGCACAAGTGGGGGATTGAACCCCCAACCCCTTAGTTCAGCAGCTAGAAGACTAAGCCAGTGAGCTATCCAACAGTTCTCGTCATGCGCCATTCATTCAGTTCCGACTTATGGCAACTCCTCAGTGTTTTCCACATAGAGAATGCTCAAAAGTGGTTTACCATGCCCTTCTCTGGAGGGTAATCTAGGACTGTGCAGCTTGCCCAAAGCTACACAGACTGGCTCTACTCACATGAGCAACACTGAGGAATCACTCTTGCAACCTCTGGTTATGCAGAGGTTATCATCATCAGTCTCCCATTCTCAACATCATCATTATGAACATCATCAGTCTCCCGTACTCTTTCCTACGGAGGAAACGAAACCTGCATATTGATACCACTAGAACTTTCCAGAAAAGTGGGCAACAATAATATAGCATGATTATGAGTCATGGGTTTAGCATATCTTTAATTCCCAAAGCATGAACAGGCACTTTGTATTTTTAGCATGTTTTTATAGTGTATTTATTGTTGTTTAAACATTGACTTTTGATATTTTAATATTGTCTCTGTTGGTTTCCTTTGTTGTTATTGTAAGCTGCCTTGGGTCCCTTCGGGGAGAAAGGTGGCATAAAAATAAAGTTTATTATTATTATTATTAACCACATAGCTAACTACGCTGGATTTTGTAATACACATCACTAGTCAAACGCTTCCCAACATTTAGGACTCAGTGATGTTTTGGCGAACTATGCGAACAGATCCCAGTCACCATCAGTCAGCTGCAGAAAGCCACCTTACTGGGATCTGCTCGCATAGTTCGCCGATACATCACATAGTCCTAAACGCTTGGGAAGTGTTCGACTAGTGATTTGTATTACAAAATCCAGTGTAGTTATCTTGTCTGCTGTGTGAAAATATGATGATGATGATGATGATGATGATGATGATGATGATGATGATGATGATGATGATGATGATGATGATGATGATGATGATGATGATGATGCAGCAGAGCTAGGAGGGGCCCTAGGGATCTTTGAATCCATCCCCTGGACCTTTCTGTGCCTTCCAAATCTTTGCTTTGTTCATATATATATATATATAAAAACAAAGCAAAGCCCCCAGTTGGAAGTAGCCATGGCCATGGAAGGGAAGCAAATAGAGGAAAAGAAAGCCCAGCTGCCAAACAGCAGGTGAGAGAACTTGTAAGAAAGAAGTAGGTGGTGTTGGTGTTGGTAGAATGGTAGACTTGTATAATGAAGACAACTGGTGCCTTCAAAGAACATATTGCAGGTAGGTAGGATGATGAGGAAGGCTATTGACCCAGTGTTGCCATGGCTTCAAAGGTGTAGGGGAGAGGAATGGGGAGAATTAACAGAATTACAGACAAAGGGATTGAGATGATAACTGTCATCCCAAAGGTTCTCAAGATCTGGGCAAAGCCCCCCACCCTTGAGGAATGCCAGCTAGTGCTTGTAAATACAGCACAGTGCAAAATCTCCATTATTGTATATTCTTTTATACAGTACTATTTTCTTTTAATGAACTGTCTATTGTACCAGGTGCTGAGGTGTATTAGAAGTATGTGTATCACTTGGCTGTTCTTTATCTCAGCATAATTTCTAAGATGGAAAGTAAATGCTGTAGTGCTTTTCCTTTACCTGAGATAATGGTCCAGCTGTTTGTGTTCCGTTCTTTTACGGAAGCGGACCTAGGGTTTCACAGTGTTTATTATGTTTGTTGTTTTTATCTTAAAGCTTTGTGAACCACCCAGAGTGGCACTCCTGCCAGATGGTGCGGTATAGAAATCAAATCAAATCAAATAAATAAATAAATATTATTTTCGCCCATAATATTTTTTATTGAAACTAGCAATTAACCGGGAAGCTTAACAGAATTACAGACAAAGGAATTGAGGAGAAAACTGTAATTCCAAAGGGAAGCAGGGAGGAGTTTGAAGATTAGAGCTATGTCACCATCAATCATCTTCCAGAAACAACTACATTCTGCAGGATGTATTCTACAAAAAGGAAAGAGTTGTCCATATTCAAGGCCCTCCACTGTGCCCAAACTGAGCAGTTCTTTCTCCTGAATTAACACGGGTGATTCTTTGACCTTCCTGCCCATTTTTAAACTCAAATGAAACTACCCAGCATTTTGGTTACTTGAAGATATCCGAATGGCCAGAACTTCAACCAACTGATACTCCTCTCCTACTGTTTTGTGAGGTTGCACCTCTCTGTAACTGTAAAGGTAGCCAAAGTTACAGCTACAGCACAAAAGGAGGCTTATTATCCCTGATCCAATTACTGTTATAATGTAATATAGTTATACATTTTTTTAAATGGAACTAATGACAAGTAACTCATTATTTGTAACATGTTATTTTGAAGGTCTTTTGCTACCAGAGTCCATCCTACCCAGTGGAGGGGACCGTGTCTCATCTTACTACACCCAGTGAGAGAGAAAGGCAGTATTAGCCACTATGGGAAGTTACTGAAAATCTGTTGTGGAATGAAAACATTTTTATTTATTTATTTATTTATTATTTACACTTATATACCGCTCTATTTCCCATAAGAAGGACTCAGGGCGGTTTACAACAATAATGATAAAACAACAAGTCAATACAATAGCTAAAACAGTGATTTCCAAGAATAAATAGATCGGCGGGATATTAATAATAAGGGGGGAAAGAAAAAAAAAAGAATTTGGATCCTTAGAGATCTCCAAAGGCGTCACGGAAAAGATAGGTCTTTAGGTTTTTCCTAAAAGACGCCAGTGAGGGAGCCAGCCGTAATTCACCAGGAAGCTTATTCCACATGGTTGGTGCAGCCACCGAGAAGGCCCGTCCTCGAGTTCTTGTTTTACGGGCCTCCCTCGGGGCGACAGTCCTCAGTGAAAGGGCCATCGATGAGTGGGTGGGTCTGGCTAGATCTGATTGTCGGGAAAGACGCTCCGCCAGATAGGCAGGGGCCAAGCCATGGAGGGTTTTGTAAACCAAAACCAACACCTTGAAACTTATCCGGGAGGCAACGGGTAACCAGTGCAAGCGAGCCAGGATGGGGGTGGCGCGGTCAAAACGGCGCGCGCCAACCACCAGCCTGGCCGCCGCGTTCTGGACCCGCTGCAATCGCCGGAGAAGGTTCAAGGGGAGCCCCATGTAAAGAGCGTTGCAGTAGTCTAGCCTCGACATGACCAGTGCCTGTACCACAGTCCTCAAGGAGCCCTCATCGAGGTATGGGCGAATCTGGGCGATAAGCCTTAGATGGTAGAAGGCCGACCTGACCACGGCTGACACCTGGGATTCCAGGGTCAGATCCGGGTCCAGGACGACGCCCAGATTCCTCACTCTTTGCGCCAGCTGGAGGGCGGACCCACCCAGACTGGGAAGAGGGCCACAATAGCCCTCCGAGGTACCCCCGAAGAACATAACCTCGGTCTTGCCGGGGTTGAGCTTGAGTCCGTGTGTCCTGGTCCAGTCCAGAACCGCAGCCAGGCAACGGTCAAGGGTCCGAACGGCCTCCACTGCACCGGTGGAAAAGGAGAGATAGAGCTGCGTGTCATCAGCGTACTGGAGACCGCAAACTCCATAACTCCGGATGATCTCAGCCAGCGGCTTCATATAGATGTTAAAGAGCATTGGGGAGAGCGACGACCCCTGAGGCACCCCGCAAGAGAGTGTCCAGGGAGCCGACAGCTCACCCCCCAAGCTCACTCGCTGGGTGCGGCCCTCAAGGAAGGACCGGAGCCAGTACAAGGCCTGGCCCCCAATCCCCACCTCCGAGAGCCGCTCCAGCAGGATACCGTGGTCGACGGTATCAAAAGCCGCTGACAGGTCGAGCAGGACCAGCAGGGTAGAGCAACCCCTGTCGGCCCTCCTCAACAGATCATCATGCAGCGCGACCAGGGCCGTCTCGGTCCCGTGCCGCGGCCTGAACCCGGACTGGAAGGGATCCAGGACATGGTTCTCCTCCAGGAACGACTGGAGACGCAGGGCGGCGACTCGCTCAATCACCTTGCCCAAAAAGGGAACATTGGCTATAGGGCGATAGTTGGACAAATCGTCCACAGCCAAGCCGGGTTTTTTAATAATGGGCTTCACCACCGTCTCCTTCAGAAGACTGGGAAAAATCCCGTCTCTGAAGGAGGCTGAGGCGATAAGTGAAGCCCATTTGGGCATGCTCCCCCCTGCGGTCTTAATCAGCCAGGAAGGGCAAGGGTCGAACGGAGAGGCCGCAGGCCTGCAATGTCCCAGGGCCCTGGAGGCATCCCCAGATGTAACGGCCCCAAACCCAACAAACCGAGGCGACCGAGGCGGCCCGACACCAGCCACCTCAGGGGCTAGACCAGTGCAACCGGCGTCCAGCTCGGAGCGGATGGCCTCTATCTTAGATCTAAAAAAGGCTGTGAAAGACTCACTAGTGAAATCACTAGGAGGAGGCCCTGGCGGACCGGGATTGGTGAGGTCTCGGACCACCCGGAACAGTTCCGCCTGGCGATCCGAGGCCTCACCAATTCTCAGGGCGACGAATGATCTCCTAGCCGCCCTTATCGCATGGGAATAGCGACCGGTCGACGCCTTAACCGCAGCCCAATTCTGAGCCGTCCGGGCGTTCCGCCATCTGCTCTCTAGCCTTCTCCGCTCCTGCTTCATCGCCCGCAGCTCCTCGGTAAACCAAGGGGCCGGGCGGGCTCGGCATCGGATCAGGCGCTTGGGGGCGATCCGGTCAACTACCCCAGTCACCTCCTCAAACCACCGTTGGACCAGGGAGTCGGCCGGATCGTCATCCAAGCCGTCTGGAACACCCCCGAGGGCCTCCGAGAACCGCGCAGGGTCCAGGAGTCCCCGGGGGCGGGCCCAGATGGAAGGGCCCGGCTCCCCGCGGGGCTGGGTGGCTGCACCAACAGAGAAAGTCAACAGATAGTGATCTGACCATGACACGGGCTGGGCCAATAATCTCCCAAACCCCAGATCAAAGCCCCGCGAAGTGGAGGCAAAAACCAGGTCCAGGGTGTGTCCACCCTTATGGGTAGGGCCGATGACTAATTGGGACAGGTTCATGGAGGCCATGGTCTCCATGAATTCCAGAGCTACTCCAGATAGTCCACCCTCGGCGTGCACATTTTCGACTTAATTTGCCACAGTTGCAGAATGCAATCTGCATTTAGGCATGTTTTGTCAAATATTTGACCTCCTTGCCTCACTTTCAGGTTCCTGGCATAATTGCAAAACAGCAGGATACGTCCCGGATGTGTGAGAACTAACAGCCGAACATCCCCCTCTGTTTTACTGTTAATGGAAGCAGGTGATTTATACTAATAGAACAGTCTCTTGCATCTCCCAGCAGGTTGCATGTCCATGAAAGAATATGGCACCCATATACAAAGGCTGGCACTAATACGTAGGAGTTAGATGCCTATGCCATCACGATTTATCATTCCCGGCGTATTATTATCTTTGCGTTAATTTAATCACTATATCTGCCCTGGCACTCAGGGGCTGTAGAACATGAAAACGGAATACTCTCTTGTCAGCCTTGCGGGTGGAGATCTATGCCCTGATTGCTCTGGCAAAGGAAATCTGCATGTCTGGGCAGTGTCTAGTGCACAGAGACTCCCTCGCTGGACTGAGAACCAGACCAACAAGGAATGTAGTGATAAACCGCTTCACAATGACGCACGTTTGGAGGTGAATCATTGCATCACACGTACACCATATAACAGGGATAGGACCAGGGTCACAACTAGGGGGGAGCAGGTGGGGCAAGTGCCATGCTGGGAGGGGCGCCAAAAAAAAAACAAAATAGTATTTGATTTTGTACTATCACTGGGGGGGCATTGAATCCATGTTTGATCTGGGGGGCACAGACCCCCTAGTTATGGGCCTGGATAAGGGCATTACTTCCATTGCAGTAACAGGAAATCACAGAGTTAGATAACAGGGGTCCCTGACTCCTCAGTGGAGAAGTGGATGGTTCTGGGGACATTCTTTGGTGCTGGCTCCTTCTTTGCAGGAAACTCTGCTGAACCCCCCAAAAAGAGATAGAAGTTTGCCAGAGTGTACTGCTGGACCCCACCACCACCACCACACACATATCTGTGCTTGCTTATATACATCCAGACTTCCCCGCTGTGGTTGCCTGCAGCTCCAGACCCTTTCTCTTTGTCAGGAGACAAATTCCACCAAGAATTTTTGCCCCCTCTGGAAGATCCTTCCAGTGGATTTTGAGAAATAGAGATTTTCCTTGGAAACTGGCTATTTTTGGGATTCTTGAGACGATTGCTATATCTATGTACCTTGGATGGAGCTAAAAGAAGATGTAAGACATAACCAAGGCATGGAAAGCATAGAACCACAAAATGACCGAGAGTTGGACACGACTGAATGGATAGATGAGAGTTACCTTTGAAAGTCACTTTTGCAAGTCCTGGGCATCTCACTGGGTCCGCAGTCTTACCAGAGTTTCCTTCGTATATAAATTCCCTGCGTATTTTTTTTCGGGCGGTCACATGGCTTTTAATGTGCAGTTAGTGTCCTCTCTTCTGTGTCGTATTTTCATATTCGGGTTCGGTCTCTACCTGTCTACTTCGCATTTTGTCCTTCTTTCCAGCTCTAGTTTCCAAGCCTCCATAGTGATAAAGGGGAACAACAGATTTTACTGTGTATTTTCAGGGTCCTGTTGTGGTTACAGAAGCAAATATAAGTAAGCATTTTCGAGCAAAGTTTCTAAATCCAGCCCCGTGCGGTGGTTTAGGAAACTTCTCTGAAATTGCTGTTTCAGGGGTATGGTTGTCCGGGACAAGAATTTACTTCTCTTCCCAGTTAGCATGCGATCTTTTACTGTGCAGTTCACCACCGGGAAACTACGCAGAAAACGCTGGTAGGACCGCGGCAAGTCTTCAGTTGGAGTTTGGGAGTCCTTGACAAAGGCCATTGTTGTCATCGTTGCATGGCTTGACTGTCCATGGCTTGACTGTGGCAGGGAATGACACTATAGTTAGCTATCCCTAGATCACAGAGAACAGCCATTTTATGCAAGGCCATGCGAAGCTTCAGTTCCGTAACTGGACTGAGCCATCAATGTCAGGGATCCTTCAGAAACGAGAGAAAGCCAGTGGTGATTTAAAGTTGTTATTCACACAGATTGCTTGGAACTCATCTTTCAGAGCCATAAATTACTTAAATATAAAGTCATAAATACTTGACTTAAATGCCCGTGGAAGAGAATTAATGAGTCTGGAGTGACGGTTGTAGGAAGTGGCAGCGAGACATACATCCTTGCAGCAAAACGTTCTGGAGGGATTTAAGAGTGGAGCTTTCTTGAATAAGAAATGGCGGGGGAGGGGGAAATGAGAAGACCTGTCCCAATTTCCTCTCAGCTGAGAAAGATCTCGTTATTTCCCCCCAGGGAGTTCATTCAAGACAACATTTTTGAGGCATTGAGGGGTTGGAGTTCCTTACCACTGAGTCCACTGGCTCGCACTGAGGTGGTTTTATGAGGAAGGAGTGTTTTTTCAGAAAAATTACTCTGAGAACTTTAGCGATATATCCAAAGTACAAAAGTAAAAGGTCAAATTGGTTTTTATGGAGGCGGCAGGGGTAATCCATGAGATATTTCAGACAGAAAGAATTCAGCAAGTATTTATATAGAGGTCTCAGCTGAACCGGAGAACACACAGACATTTCTCAAAGAGGTACGCTCTATTAAACAAGGTTGTGAGCAGAAATTATGACGCTCTATGTGCTCGGCTCCCTTGATGCTCCATAGATCAGGAGCTGATTGCCGTATATCTTGCAAAGCTCCAGCCAAAAGCAGAGGGAGCATCAAGATTTTTGAGGGCCAGGCTCAAGATAGAGGACGGATCCTCTCCCTCCCTCACAAAAATATCATTTTATGTCATCTCAGGGAATTGTGTAATGGACACATTTTTTTAGAGCAGTGCCCATTTCAGCGGCTTTAAAGCAGCAGTGTGAGGGATAATACATTCACACCCACACCCAAAGGATCCAGGGTTCAATGTGGGTGTGTGACTTTCTTTCTCTTAGTGGTTGCCTCCTCCTTTCCATACAAGGGCTGACTATGGCCGTTACTTCACGTCCCGTTCCTCCCTCCTTGCTGTCCCGCTTGGGACTGGTACATTTTTTTTTAACCTCAAATCCATAGCGTGACAGCAAAACCTTGTCTCGAGCACGCCCCCTGAACTGGGAACAGAGCGTGACAAGCCGTACCTGCCCCTGGGCTGGGGAATTCTCTTGTCACGCTTTGTTCCCAGTTCCTGCTTCAATACAAGGAATGTGAAGTAACGGCCTGTCACTTAACAACCAGCGTCCACCTAGTGGTCAGCGGCTGTAGTGGCATTCAACATTAGTTTCCCTATGGGAAACACCATGCAGTGCAAATGCTTATTAAAGAAAGTATTGAAAATTCTGTAGCATTGACGTGTAAATCCCGGAAGACCAGTAAATCAAAATATTGAAAAAGTTTTATTTACGATATTTTAAAAAAGGGTTAAGAAAGCAAGACAAATTCAGAATTTGTCACGGAACAAGGATGTGAGGTAACAGTTGTCACGAGACAAGTAATCATACCCATGAAGAAATGGAAACAGGGACTGAGCAGGGACAAAACCACGTGACTGCGAATAACGCTGTCACGGTACAAACGTAATCGCGGAACAAGGTAGGACGTGAAGCAACGGCCTATGTTAATAATGGCTGACCCCAAAACCTTATAGACAAGTGTTATTCTCATAGCTGGCCAATACAGAGTCCCCATGATGTGTGTGGAAAGGCCATGGCAGAGACAGAGGAGGTCAGTGGCCCAGACAGCTGAAAGCAGTGTTCTCAGTGCTCTATCATCTGAGGCATCTAGGTTGCCTAGGTAATGGCAGGGCCGACCCCTACCCATGATACTGCATATTGTAACGGGCTATAAACTCCTATTGCAAGGCATTTAGCTTTCCTTGAATGGGTGGTTAAGGTCTGTTAGCTTGACAAAAGACCACACTTTTGGAACCATGTTGGTGCTATGACTATGGAGGCTGCCATGATGATGTCCACAGTCCAAAGTTTGCTACTCTATTAGGGAGCTGTAACTCACAAAGAAATCTAAAGTACATACAGAACACGAGCATGCAGTTTGAGCAAAGAGGAGTAATGTGATAGAGCCTTGCTCACAGAATAAGATGTTACCCAAGGACTTTATTATTAGCAGTGCCTATGACATCACCTGTCAGCCACCCTCAGGTTGCCCTGTTCACTCTGCTCTTAGTTACAATCTTCACAGAACCTAGCAGAACAATGGGTTTTCCCCCCAAGAATAGTATGTTCTTACAAGCTGCTCCCACTGTAATAAAAATTATCTGGTGAATGATTCAGTTGTGAATGGGCAGTTCGGAGTCATTAGCTTTACAAAAGATCTGCTCTTTATTTGTATATATGGACTGATCCAGCAGCCTGAATTTTCAGACCTTCCTGGAATAAGGGCTTATTGATACTATCATGACCAGGACTTGCATTTTCAAACTTGTCAAAATGCAACTGGCAAAGAAGGCAAAAACCAGAATGGCAGACCCCACCACCAAGTGGGACAGACATTAAGGGGGAGGGGGGAGAAGAAGCAACTAGCAAAGACTCATAGTGTCCTACCTAGCAAAGTGCTCAGAGGCTGAAGAGTCCCTACACTGCATCAATTCCAACATCCTTTGTTACTGCCATGTGTGGTGGGTAGCAGTAACAATACAGTAATACCTTGGTTTACGAACATAATCCATTCTGGAAACTTGTCTCGCTGCCCCATGACTAGAAATGATTGAAAAATAAATTTAAAATAAATAAATATAAAGAAAAATAAAACAAACCCCTAACCTGCACTCCCCTTTGAAAACGTTCCTGGCTGATGCAAGGGAAACCTCCATTCTTCTCTCCTCCCTCTGTTTTGGAGGCTGCCGGAGGACAGAATGTTCCAGACAATCACCCACAATCCAGCATGGGGAAGGGGGAAGAGAAGTCCACTACTAGCTCAGTTATGATCATGTGACCTGTTCCAGTGCTTGCATTGCAAGACATTGCTCATTGATCAGAAATGTTTGCTTGTCTTACAAACCACTCTTAAACCAAGGAATTACCATACAGCCATTTATGTTTCCATGAGTGCCAGCCACTCTTATATCCCATAATGTCTGCCATAATGCACAACTGTGGGGCATGGCAGATAATTGACATGGGGCCCAACCTGAAGTTGTAGGGAGGCACCAGATGGCCAGCATCAGTGCAGGTAGGTGCCCAGTGATGAAAGGTGCTAATGCCAGCCATGGCTTAGCCAAGATCTGGAAAAAGTACACTGTTTCTGGACTACAACACTCGGACTCCCTGTAGGCCAGGATGGAGAAGGGATTTTTAAATGTTTTAGTCCATAAATGTAACAACACCAAACCAAAGATACCCAGGAATTGCAGTGCTTTTGGGTGCATCTATGCAATGCAATAGGGGGCGTGGTGGCTCAATGGACTAAGGCTTCCGAAAACTGTCGGCTGCAAAGTCAGCAGCTCGGCGGTTCGAATCCCGGGTGCCATGCAGCGGAGAGAGCTCCTGCTGTTAACCCCAGCTCCTGCCAACCTAGCAGTTCGAAAGCATGTAAATGAAAGTTGAAAAATAGGTACCACCATAAAAAGAGGGAAGGTAAAACAGTGTTTCCTTGCAGCCATGCTGGCCACATGGCCATGGAATTGCACAACACTGGCTCTTCGGCTTGAACACGGAGATGAGCACCACCCTTAGAGGTGGACACAACTAGCACACGTGTGTGGGGAACCTTTACCTTTAGCTTTTTATGCAATGCTATCTTAAATTTCTTTATAAACTAAGCAGCCTCTTTCTGAAGCACTTGGGCCTTTCCCAAAGCCGGAATCCATACGCGGCCTTTCATTATTTAGCACTGTGTGTTCAGAGCACAAAAGGGGGGGAAGAAGGAACCTAAATATTTTATATTTATTGCCGTCAGAGTGTGCTGCCCTCTCAGAAGTGCCTTTAGGACAATTGAGCACAGCGCTTATTACTGCCCCAAGGTAAGGAAATAAGAGAGGTGTTAGGAATGCATGGGTTGAGACGTTTATCTCATAACGGCACAGTGGATCAGCCTACACTGGAGTCAAGGAGGTGGCAGGAGTGATCAGATAGAGAGGAAGAGATAAGGGTTGGCCAGCCGGAACAGTTAGATAGCAGAACTCAGTACATTTCAGGGAAAGCAGGTGCACCAAACACCTGGTGTGTTAAGGCAAGTTGGGGTTCAGGAAAGAGACTCAGGCCCTGAGGACAAACAGGTTCTCTTACACTTGCAGTCTGCCCACACAGGTAGGTCTACTTCTCATTACACCATTATCTGTTGTTTCAGAGCATCTCTCTCTCTCTCTCTCTCTCTCTCTCTCTCTCTCTCTCTCTCTCTCTCTCTCTCTCTGTGTGTGTGTGTGTGTGTGTGTGTGTGTGTGTGTGTGTGTGTGTGTGTGTGTGTGTGCATTACCCTGTTCTAAAAGGTTGGCATACCTCTCTCAAAACAGGATTAGTTCAAACAAGCGGTTTGCACAAACCATGAAATTAACAGGGGTCACACTTGCAAATGATGTCCATGCCTCAGGGGTCACACTTGCAGATGATGTCCCTGTTTACCTTCCAGTAAACCTCAGGGGTCACACTTGCAAATGATGTCCGTGTTTACCTTCCAGTAGTTAATCACAACTACTGCCAGGTTCATGGAGGCCTTCGGGGAGCTTTCTGGCGGTCTGGCAGACGATCTGGTTGATGCCCTGGTGGAAAGGTGGTATGTGGGTTCCGCCGGGGCGGTGGACCGGATCGCCCCTAAGCGTCTCCTACGATGTCGAGGCCGCTCCTCCCCGTGGTTCACGGAGGAGTTGCGGTCGATGAAGCAAGAACGTAGGAGACTGGAGGTCATATGGAGGGCAAGCCGGACAGAAGTAAATAGGGCTGCCCTTAAACAGCTGACTGGCCGCTATCTTCGCGCGATCAGGGATGCTAGAAGATCATTTGCCTCCCTGAGAATTGGCGAGGCCTCGAACCGCCAGGCGGAGTTATTCCGTGTGGTTCGGGACCTCTCCAATCCCAGTCAGCTGCGGCCTCCTCCTAGTGATTTCACTAGCGAGCAATTCGCAGCCCATTTTCGATCAAAAATTGAGGCCATCCGTTCCGACTTGCCCCCCAGTTGCTCTAGTCCACCCTTTGGGATCTCCGGTGCCTCACCCCTCCGTTCTCCACTCCTGGATGAGTTCGGGCCGATCTCTTCGGCGGAGGCCTCCAGAGCTATGGCTCGTTGCCGGCCGGCGGCCACTCCCTTCGACCCTTGCCCAGCTTGGCTCATTAAATCTGCCGAAGGGAACATGCCTGAGTGGGTTTCTGCAATTGCCACGGCCTCCTTTCGAGAGGGTTGCTTCCCTTCCCGCTTGAAGGAGACCGTGGTGAAACCCACTCTTAAGAAACCTAGCCTGGCGACGGATGACATTTCCAACTTTCGTCCGATCGCCATCGTTCCCTTCCTGGGCAAGGTTGTCGAGGGGGTGGCCGCTGTCTGACTTCAGTCATACCTGGAGGTAAATCATATCCTGGATCCCTCCCAGTCCAGATTCAGGCCTCTTCGCGGGACCGAGACCGCCCTGGTCGCTCTGTAGGATGACCTCCTCAGGGAGGCCGACAGGGGGAGCTCCTCCCTGCTGGTCCTCCTTGATCTCTCAGCAGCCTTTGATACCGTCGACCACGGTAACCTTCTGGCCCGGCTCGCTGAGGCAGGAATTGGTGGTCAGGCCTTGGCCTGGCTCCGTTCCTTCCTTGGCGGCCGGACTCAGCGGGTACAGCTGGGGGATGACTTGTCGGCTCCTTGGACTCTCCCTTGTGGGGTGCCCCAGGGGTCGGCAATCTCCCCCGTGCTGTTCAATGTTTATATGAGGCCGCTGGGGGAGGTCATCAGGAGATATGGAGTTCACTGTCATCAGTACGCTGATGACACGCAGCTCTATATCTCCTTTTCTACATCTGCAGAGGAGGCGGTTCGCTCCCTCGATCTGTGCCTGGAGGCCGTACTGGAATGGACCAGAGATAACCGGCTCAGGCTTAATCCGGAGAAGACGGAGGTTCTGTTCTTCGGGGCACCCTCGTCTCGGTACAATGGCCCCCTCCCTAGTCTGGGGGGTATCTCCCTCCAGCGTACAGACAGGGCCAGGAATCTGGGCGTGGTCCTGGACTTGGCCCTCTCCCTGGAAGCCCAGGTGATGGCCGTCTCCAGGGCCACTTTTTTCCATCTCCGCAGGATTGCCCAGATCCGCCAGTACCTTGACGAGTCCTCCCTGAGGACAGTCGTGCAGGCCCTGGTGATCTCTAGGATCGACTATTGCAATGCCCTCTACGTGGGGTTGCCCTTGACCCTGGTCCGGAGGCTACAGCGGGTGCAAAATGCGGTGGCCAGGCTGGTGGTGGGTGCTCGTAGATACGAGCACATCACCCCAGTCCTGGTCCGCCTGCATTGGCTCCCCGTTGTCTTCCGGATCAGGTTCAAGGTCCTGGTTTTGATTTTCAAAGCCCTCCACGGCTTGGGACCAGGGTACCTGGCGGAGCGTATCTCCCAAAGAGCATCCGGTTCCAGACCCACGAGATCGTCGCAAGCGCGCTCACTGAGAGTGGCCACACCCAGAGAGGCGCGGAAATCGCTCACGTGAAACCGCGCCTTCTCTGTGGTGGGGCCTTCACTCTGGAATCACCTCCCTTCTGAGCTGCGCCTGCTGGAGTCCCTGCCTGCCTTCAAGAGGGCCTTGAAGACCTTCCTCTTTAAAGAAGCCTATGGTGACCTTATCAGTTAGTTTTTTCCCCCTCCTTTCCCCTCCCTATTTATCGCCGCCATCTTGCCCTCCGCTGCTTCTCGCTCGGAGGCTCTTCCACTTATTTTATGTCTTTTTAACATAAAGCCGCCCAGAGTTCCTGTCAGGGAAGATGGGCGGGATATAAGTCTTTAAATAAATAAATAAATAAATAAATAATAAAAATGATATAAACTGGGATGGCTGGAATGCAGGATCTGGAGTTGAAGCACAGGCTAAGACAATCAGCTATCTTTTACCATTTAAGGGGACACTGCTTCTAAGTATATGATAAACGGGAAGAAGGTAAAAAGTGGGGTACTAGAAGCCTCAGTCTTGTGCCTGGTGCCTGTTAACATTTTGACTAATGACTTTGATGAAGGGATACAGGGAATGCTTATCAAATTTGCAGATGACACAAAAATGGATGGAATAGCTAATACTCTAAAAGACCAAAACAACAGTCAAGAAGGATCTTCATAGGCTTGAGCACTGGTCAGAAAGCAACAGGATGAAAGTTGTTAGACCTAGTTTTGAATACTGTGACCAGTTTTGGATACTGTACTTTAAGAAGGACACTAACTGAAACAAATTCAGACAAGGACAACAAGGAATATCTGGAGTAGAGATGGCCACTTTATGAATAACAAAATGCTGTTTCATCATTTTGTAAGCTTATGAATTGTCAGGCAGTGTTTTGTAACAAAATGAAATGAAACGGCTTTTTTCCATTTTAAATGAAACATTTTGTTACTATGGAAAATGGTTCCCCGGGTCCAAATTTGGTGCCTCTAGGACTCAGGGGAGCCATTTTTTTAGAGTTACAAAACAGTTTGTGTTTCGTTTCATAACGATTTTTTTGAAAAAATTGAAACAAAACAAAATTAAACACGGGGTAAAATGAAACAAAACACAAATTTTCATTTCATGCCCGTCCCTAATCTGGAAACTGGAAATTAAGCCCTACAAGGCAAGACTGAAAGAACAGGACATGTTTAGCCTTGAGGGGGGAAAACCATTGCGGGAACATATGATAGCACTTTTCAAATACAGTGGTACCTCTACTTATGAGCAGGTTGACTCAAGAGCAATTTGACTTAAGAGCGAAAAACCGTTGGGGTTTTAACTGCTGCCTTACAAATGTTAGATGCGGTCTGCTCTACTTATATTTTTTTTTCAATTTTTTCCAGATAGGGCTGCTCTACTTAAGAGTTGTTCGACTTATGAGCATGCATTCGGGATGGATTAAACTCATACATAGAGGTATCGCTGTACTTGAAAGTCAATCATACAGATGAGCAGGAATATCTGTTCACGGTCATTGCAGAGTTGCAGTACATGTAAATTAGAGATGGGCACGACTTGATAAAAATTTTTTTCGAGTTGTCGTTAGTCGGGCCGGTTCCGTTTCGGCTCGTTTCCGTTTTTCGCGAAAATTTGCAAAAATTAGTCAGTTCGTTTTTTTGTTTTTTCGTTGTCGTTAGTACTGGTTTGGGGAGGGGGTAGCGGGCTCCTGGAGGGAGCTGCAGGAGTCAGCCAGAGCCACAAGTGACGGACTGGCAGACTCTTTGCACCCGCTGTGTCTCACATACTTGCATGTAGTGCAATGCAAGTAGATCTGGCTTAGGGTTAAGACGGGTTAGCGGAACGGCTAGGGTTAGGCTAGTTACGGGTGAGGTTAGGGTGAGTATTGGGGTGCACCTCTGGGTGCCTCTCTGACCCACTTAGAAGGACAGTGTACTGGCGTATGGGTTAGGCTTAGGGTTCGGGTTCGGGCTACGATTAGTGGGCTGTTTATGCCCGATTGGCACATCCCAGAAGTCTCTGTGGTCAACCTGGCCAAGTGGCCATGCGATTGGTGGAAAATTTGCATGGTCTACTCCCATGGACGAGCCCATCATTGCAAATGTGCAGGTGTAAAAAAATAAAATAAAATAAAATCAACGGAGACTTTTTTTTGCAAGAAAAACCCACTGCTGCTACTGTAAAAATTCAAGCATTTAAAATAGCTAATTTTCACATGTTTCTGTGGTGCTTTGGTGGGGTTTTGGGCAATGATTTCAAAAAAAATATTGCGGTTGCCATTTTGGATCCCCCCCACCGCATGGCAAATGGATGCGCCCTCCCAGCCTGGTACAGTCAGCAAAACCTGGCCATGCGATTGGTGGAATGGCTCCAAAACTTTGCATGGTCCACTCCCATGGGCGAGCCCATCATTGCGAATGCGCAGGTGTAAAAAAATAAAATAAAATAAAATAAAATAAAATCAACGGAGACTTTTTTGCAAGAAAAACCCACTGCTGCTACTGTAAAAATTCAAGCATTTAAAATAGCTAATTTTCGCATGTTTCTGTGGTGCTTTGGTGGGGTTTTGGGCAACGATTTCAAAAAAAATATTGCGGTCGCCATTTTGGATCCCCCGCACTGCATGGCAAATGGATGCGCCCTCCCAGCCTGGTACCAGCAGCGCAGCAGTGGCAATAGCCAAGGAGAGGGGGGTGGGGAACCCCCCCCAAATAAAACACCCTTCTGGCCTGGTAGGTGCCCTCAGACAGTTTTCGCCTACTTTTAGGGCCGGGAATCGGGTTTTTTTTTAACTTTTAAAAACTTTTTTTCTGTGCCGCTTGGCATTGCGCGATGCAAGTAACGAGCACGACAAATCAGACCAAATTGTTCGTTCGTCGGTTCGAGCTCGAAGTCTGGCGGAGTAATTCCCGTTTCCGTTTCCGTAGAGTAACGGATACGAGTAACGGAAACGGAAACGGGAATACCGCTAAGTCGTGCCCATCTCTAATGTAAATACATGGTTGAATTTACAGGAAGATAGATTACAGTTTAAAAACTTTGTAACTCTCAGAGCAGGACAACAATGGTACCAATTATTTCAATAGCTCCAAGGCTTAAGGCATTCAAGAGAAAATTAGGTAAACATCAAGAGAAAAGTAGACAACCATCTGTCAGAAATACTTGGATTGGCATTCTTGCTATGAACAGGGGGTTGACTCAGTGGCCTTATACACCTTTTCCAACCCCATTATTATGTGATTCTAAGTCTACGATGACTATAGTTAACTGAGTTTTAAATTAAAATATGCAGGCATTTTTGGTTCCATCCATTAGCTATTAGTCACATCTAACAATAGCACATGGTGCTTAAGAATTGGGGCCCTCAGGCTCAAAAGAGCTTCCCACCACCATGCATGAGAGGTCTTCTGGTCACTTTTATCTGACCTATTCATTTGTGAGCAAATGAGAGTTGCTTATAGTGAAGGCAGAACTATGTGTTAAGTGCAGCTCACTGATCCCTCTTCCCTTAAATATTTCTGTTACCAGATAAATCACGGGAAGCTTCAGATTCAACAAAAGGGCCAACAAATTGGAGGCAAAGAGGTATAATCACAACAATCCAAGAAATGAAGTTAAAGATCTCAAATGTTAAGTGTGGAACAAATTGACAAACTTTGGAATTAGATTGAACAAATAGTGGGAACATTAACATGCAACAAGAGTTAAAATAACCAGGATAGTTGAGTTTGTGAAGATGCATTGTGTGGTGCTATGCATTCTCCATATTACTGTAAGAAATGGAATTAGGGACTTTAGCACAGACTAACTTGGGAAGCAGAGGGGGATGTAGATGCATTTGACCTCAAGGGCCATCCAGTCCAACCCCCTGCCATGCAGGATCCCCCCTGAAAGTACCCCTGACAGATGTCCCTCCAGCCTCTGCTTAAAAACCTTCAAAGGAGGAGACTCCACCACCCTCCATGGCAGCTTATTCCACTGCTGAACGGCTCTGTTATTGCAGGATGGTAAACGTTTCTTGAATCAACAAATAGTAAGCAAATAGTAAGCTGAATGAATGAAGACCAAGAAATCAGAATAAACAGAATGCAGTTTATTTACACAACTACAGAAGAGCAGGTGAGCAACTGTTGATCCCCTCTAGGAAGCTCTCTGGTAGTGAAACGAGGCACATGAGGAGGAAAACCATGGCGTGATTGGCCTTGTTTATGTAGTTTTTGTTGACAGGATTTTGGCTTAGCAATGCAGGAAGCTAGAATCCTTCGTCCATGTAATGAGAAATGCCAAATACAGATGGTTATAGCTGATCATGCAAGGTAAAACGAGAGGAGGAGAAGTTCAGGGAGATGATGAATTTCACGGCTGAAGAATCCCGGGGAGGAAAGTTTGGATATAGCACAATGTCGCTGTTCTGAGTTGCTGCATCCAGAATCAAAATAGACATGATAAAAGTCCCAACTTCTGGCAAAAGAGGAGGAGAAAGACAAAAAAAAATTGGCATCACTCTTAGCTTTAATTTGCTATGCTTGCAGGTTGGCCAAATATCTTGATTGAACTGCCTGCAATAGTGCCTGGGTCTCTTCCACCCCTGCCGAGGCCGCAGCTCATTCAGGTCTCATCACTGCTTCCAAGTAGCTTAACTTCCTCCATGCACTCTTGCTATGCGTGGTAAGTAATTATTTGGCGCCTTGCTGTCCAATTTACTTAGCCTGCCTAAGTTCCTCCTGGAATTTCTGTGCAATCTTTCCATCTTGAGCTAACCTAAATAATTTTGTTTCCATCAGCAAATGTTGGCCACCTGGAGCTTCTCACCCCTGGCAGGTTAATAAAGAGATCATCATGGCTGTGAGCAGCAACATTGGATGGCTTTCCCCTCCAGGAATGCAAATAGGATGGTTATCTGGGGAGGTTTACACGGTAAGCAAAATTTCAAGTTGCCAATACAGACTCAGGCTTGGTCCCTGGGCGGCAGGCTATTAGACTCGTTTTATTGCCTTTAAAAACTGGCAGTATTTATGATAATAAAAATGCACTGCTCCTAAGAGCTGCATCTTTTCAGATGCTTAAAGAAATCTTTAAGCAGCTTAGATGTTTCCACTTAAGAATGAAATCTGCAAATCAGCTGAGCCAAGGAGCCAAGCGGGATGGTGCATCTAGCCTGAAACAATTATTCAAGTTTAAACACATGTTAATGTTGTTATTTTAGCCAATTTAATTCCCTTGGCTTCAATAAGAAAACCTGTAATGGTTGCCCTAGGATGGGGACAGAGAATATCGTGTCAAAGTTGTGGATTGCCAATCCCATAACATTTTACCTTTGGCGCTCCTAGCAAAGGATGTTGAGAATTGGCTGAAGAACCACTTGTTTCCCATCCTTGCACCAGGAAATCCGAGGTGGATTTTTCAGTTTTTCAAACAATGTAGATAGAGATAGCATGTCTTCAGAAGGGAGAGTTTCTTATTGATTGACTCAGCACGAGCTTGTCATTCCTTCCGTAGCTTGCACACTTTATCTCGTGACTGATCGTCAGGAGGCAAACACAGTCTTATCAGGAAGTAAGATAGCTGAGACATGTTCTGCTGGAATCAGTCTCTGGAACACTAATGAAGTCCTATTTATAATGTATACCTCAATTTTATGATGGGGTGAGCAAACATGGAGATTGAAAGAATTCCTCTGGATGTATAAGGATGAAGAGAGGGCTAGTGTCTTCATGTGTGGAGGGGGACAGAACAAAAAAGATAGAGGAAGTCTCCCCATGAAACTGGACTCACTAAAATCAGGACTTCCAGAAAGACAAATAATAAGTGAGTCTTAGATTAAATCCAGCCCAAATGATCTCTGGAGGCAAAATGTTGAAGCTGAGGCTGTCCTACTTTGGGCCCATCTTGAGGAAGCAGGATTATCTGGAAAAGGCAATACAGTAGAGCTGGAGAAGGTGGAAGTCAGCAGGAAAAAGGAAGACCAAATACAAGTTGGGTTGACTCCCTAGGAACCCCAGACCTCAGTCTGCAGGAGTTGCAGGACATTTAGGAGATCACTCATTCATAAGAACATAAGAACATAAGAAGAGCCATGCTGGATCAGGCCAAAGGCCCATCAAGTCCAGCTTCCTGTATCTCACAGTGGCCCCATCAAATGTGTCCGGGAGCACATGACACTAATATCTGTCTCCTGATACCACTCCTCTGCATCTGGTCCTTGAAGTACCCGGGTTTTAAGCCTGGAGATGACACATCTCCCTCATGGTTTGTAAACTGTGATGGACTTTTCCTCCAGGAATCTGTCCAATCCCCTTTTGAAATCATCCAGGCCAGATGGCATCACCACATCCTGTGGCAGGGTGTTCCACAGACTAACAACACGCTATATAATATAAAAAAGTATTATCTTTTGTCTGTTCTCACTCTTCCAGCCCTCAGCCCTCAAATGGGTCTCATTAGGCAGAGGCAATGGCAAGGAAGGTGTTGGCCCTTTCTCCCTCCTCATGCCTTCAAGATCAATTCTTTCACGAGAGCCAGGATAGGGCTTATTGAAAGAAGAAGAAAATGTTATTTTTCAACATTCTTCCATCATGGCAGCAGAGATGAAGAGACAAGTTAGCAGGCAGATCCTGGTCACTTCCATTATTTGAAAGAACGTTCACCATGACAGGTCAGGCCTGCCCCCTCTTGTTGCCATAGGCCAGTGGTAGCAAACGTTTGGCACTCCAGATGTTTTAGGGGACAACTCCCAGAATTCTAAGCCAGTATTGCCAATTAAAAAGGATTGTAGGGGCTGTGGTCTAAAACATCCAAAGTACCAAAGGTTTGCCACCACTGTCATAGGCCATAGGCAACAAATGGTAGAAAAGAAGAGCAGCAAGCTATAAAAGAGCACGGTTGTCCTTCAGATGACTCTGTATGGACCAAAGGATGCTTGGGGTCAGTTATGCTACCTATCACCAATCCTGAAAAAAAAAATACAACAGGTTGTGTTAGCTGATGGATTCTGGGAGTTTGACTCTACAAAAGCAACTTTTATAAAATCTGCTCTTGGGCCTTCCAAGTGTATAAGAGAGAGGAGCCTTCCTTTAATTTGATTTATTTATTTTATAAATCACTAATACCTATTCTAACAGTCCCCCAAATATGGCTTATTCAATCTCTGCTTGCATCTTGATCCCTTGTTCTGACATGACATTAAAAACCTTCATTATTTCACTCTTTCTCCCATAATATTGACTCCAGTACCTTTATCAACAAAATGTTGATAATAGTTCTTTCTTTACCATATCTTTTGTTTTCTTTAGGGCTAATTTATCTCATTATCAGATTGCATTGCCTGAAAAACCTCCGAAGATAATGATCTTTGATTCTGACTTCTCTAGGCTCCCATAAAAGCACATATAACACATCTCTGTCTGTGTGTATTTGTGTGCCTTTCAGTTGTGTTGGTTTGCAATCCTTACCCTTGCCATCCAGAGTCATCATCTTTTTCTGGAAATGATGCAACTAAGTGTCTGGGGGTTCAGGTTTTGCAAGACCAAATCTAATGCTAGAGTTTGATCTGTTATTACAGTCCATAGTTGGGGATGTGGCTGGAATAAACACTCTTAACCAGTCTTACCATAACTGCATTAAAAAGGAACGCACCAATCACATTTGATTTGGGAAGCTAAGCAGAGTGAGGAATTGTTAGTATCTAGATGGGTGACCAGTAAAGAACACACTGGATTGCCAGAGAAGAATCAGTCCTGAAACTGCCATTAAGGGTTGATAATTCTGGCTAGATGGACCAGTGGCTAACTCAGTATAAGACAGCTTCTCCTGTTCCATTCTAGCTTCAAAAGCTTCATTCTTGATTGTGCTCATCCAGACTCCAGGACACAATAAACTTCATAAACAGGTAGGCAGCAGCAGAAAAAAGAGAGGTAGCATTAATCATCCTGATTAATGAAAGTGTAAGCAACAGTATCAGTTCAATATTATAGAGAGAAAATCTACAGGTTAAGATTGTTGATTATATCAACGTCGGAGACCATTTCAAATTATTTGTGGCAGAAGACAGAAAGAAGAAGAAGAAACTGGAAACTCAAATGGCAAGGCACACCAAAACTGTTTGATAATTCCATATGGTAGTTATTTGTTTTATTTGATAAAAAAGAAACTGGAATGTTTACAGAGTCTGGATAGCAAAAGAACCCTCTTCGAATTCTAAATAGAAATTGACTAAAATGACTTTGGCCATGTCATGAGAAGGCTCACTCAAATAGACAATAATATTAGGAAAAGATGTATGCAGACTGATGAATATGAGATGGGCTGGCTCACTAAAGGCAGCCACGCTTCTTTGTCTGCAAGAGATAATGCTCTGACAGGATCTTTTGGAAATAATTCACACATTTGCAATAATTTGGAAGCAACCTGATGGCACACAACAACAACAACAACAACAAAGGTGGTTACTTCACATCTCTGTTAGTGTTGCGCTTAGGAGTGGTACAAAAAATGTTACTTCACGTCCTTCACGCAAATACTGAAATTTGTCTTGACCACGCCCCCAGAATGGGTGCTAAGCATGACAATACTGTACCTGGTACTGAGGTAGGGTTTTCCCTTGTCACTCTTTGTTACAGCTTTCTGTTCTGAGACCAGACACCATGGAGTAATGACTGTCACGCAACAAAACATTCGTTTATCTCAGAAAACTGTGTCTGAGTTTTGCTTTTATGTTTTTTTTACTTTTCAGAAGCGAAATATCGAAAAAGAATTTTAAACCCCTCCCCAAAAAGGAAAAAGGAAGCTAGACAAATTCAGAGTTTGTCATGGTACAAGTCTGTGAGGTAACACTTGTCACAAGACAAGTTATCATGCCCATGGGAACACTGAAACAAGGACAAAACCACGTGATCGCGACCAACACTGTCACGGTACAAAACTAGTCGCGGAACAAAGAAGGACGTGAAGTAACCAACAAAGAGAATCTGTAGGGAAGCTTCAGCAGACTCGTGGCGCAGTGGTTAAATGCCTGTACTGCAGGTAAAACTGTGCTCACGACCTGGGTTCAATCCCCGGTAGCAGGCTCAAGGTTCACTCAGCCTTCCATCCTTCCGAGGTCGGTAAAATGAGTACCCAGCTTGCTGGGGGGGGGGCAATGTGTAGCCTGCACACTGTAATCAAAATTGTAAACCGCCCAGAGACTACTTGTAGTGGTATGGGGCGGTATATAAGCAGAACACTTTGCTTTGCTTTGCTTTACTTAAGGAATGGTTGTTAGGATTCCAGTCAACATGAACACATGGACGGATATACACAAACATACATGCACACATACTCCTTCCTTCAATCAAAATGCAAATATCAGATCTGGATTGGTGAGGATTTCTTGCCAGGCCAGTGATAGAAAAAGAAGTTCACCAACTAATCTCTAGTATTTCTTAGGCTTCCAAAGTCTGGTATGTATTCAACAAAATATTGTGTGTATTAATTTCCATTGAAATATTAAGATCACCATTTGTTTGGTGCTAAGATTGCAACCCTACAATGACTTGAGTCTAGAATGTACATCCCACAGAACACAATGGGACTTATGTCTGCGTAAACATACATAGGATTGAGCTACCCATCTCACTGAATGCTTGTATGCATTTGATTGCATCTGAAATTCATTTGTGTTCTGCATAGCAATGAGACAAGCTGACTGATGGGGTTTGCATTGCTTTCTGACTGTGCTATGTTCAAGAAAAATGTTTCCTTCCTTCTTTCCTCTGAGCCTGCGGCATACTCTTACCCACACTGTCTGAATTCAAGTTTCTTTAATAGCATCAAGCAAATATTGTGTGAGCAATACACAAGACAGGATTAAAGAGTGAAACAGCTATGCCAAAAATCATGACAAAACTACATCCGGACACATCTGGGAACTAGGTACAATTCAAAATGCTAAGATTCAGGACAACATAACAGGACTTAAGAACATAAAAACATAAGAAGAGCCATGCTGGATCAGGCCAAAGGCCCATCTAGTCCAGCTTCCTGTATCTCACAAAGGCCCTGCCAAATGCCTCTGGGAGTGCATGAGACTAGATATCTGTCTCTTCCTACCACTCCCCTGCATCTGCTCCTGAAGTACCCCGGTTTTAAACCTGGAGATTACACATCTCCATCATGGATTGTAACCTGTGGTGGACTTTTCCTCCAGGAATCTGTCTAATCCCATTTTGAAGGCATCCAGGCTAGATGCCATCACCACCTCCTGTGGCAGGGAGTTCCACAGACTAACAATGCGCTGGGTGAAAACATATTTTCTTTTGTCTGTTCTTACTCTCCCAGCCCTCAATTTGAGTGGATGTCCCCTAGTTTTGGTATTTTGTGAGAGGGAGAAGAGCTTCCCTCTATCCACTTTACTCCTGCCCTGCATTATTTTGTACATCTCAATCATATCCCCCCTCAGGCGCCTTTTTTCCAGACTAATGAGCCCAAATGTTTTAGCCTTTTCTCATAAGGGAGGTCCCCCAGCCCAGTAATCATTTTAGTCGCTCTCTTCTGCAGCTGCTGAAATTTTTGAGAAGTGCAGTGACATTGGTTTGTCTGGATGCAGAAGAAGGAAATATACATACCAATTGAGTAATGAATCTGGGACAGACAGTAACAACGAGTAATTAGGTCTCATTTCGTAGGTGACTGTTTCACACATCTGGTGCATAAGTCCCATTTCGTTGTTCTTAAAAGTGTGAGCAGAGGACGTGCAAGGAAGCAGCATTTGCTCACCTTGCGCTCTTCACCATTCCTCTTATCTTGGAAAGCAGTAGCTTGAAGAAGGAAGGACAGCTTTATCTTTGTAAACAGCCCACATGAGACAAAATGTGAGCGAGAAAATGCACTTCCTGCTCATGGAGAGCTAAAGCAGCTTCATCATCCTTCATGCGGCAGTTTCTAACACTGGAAGGAATGATGCAGGACTTGGGGCAAACATGCTGCCCCCATTATATAGGTAACAACTGAAGAGGGCTGTTGTATCATTTTGGCTCACACACACACACACAAAACCAGTGTATGACAGGTTAGCTAAATAAATAGCATGTTTTCATTTGTGGTTGTGTATAGTGTGTTGATAGCTGCCTACATGCCCTAAGCACATCCGATCTCTCCTGATTTTGGAAGCCAAGCAGGGTCGTCCCTGGTTAGTACTTGGATGGAAGACCACCAGGGAATACCAGGTGCTGTAGGCGCCTGGAGTAGGAACTGGCAAGCTACTCCAGTATTCCTGCCAAGAAAACTCCATGGAGTCACGAAGAGTCGGTCACAACTGTAATGACACAACACACACACATAGTGTGTTGCCCACATGCACAATGGAGGCTAGGACTCCTAGGAAGCACTGGGTCAAGAAAGGATGCTTTATCGGATGCGATAAATGACTCACAATGCAAGATATATGGAAGGATGCTTGTCTTCATGAAGGAAATGTTGATGCTCTGTGATTACTGAGCTGAATGAAAAACCAGGAGAACAAATGGCATCTGAGACTGATGGCAAGACAAGAATGTTTGAGAAATAAGTTAGTTAACATGGAGGCTTCCCTTGGGTGTGTGTTTGTGTGTGTGTTTAATATTAACACCTAATCATTAGTAGCAAGACAGTCAGTGGAGAGGCGTTGGTATTGCAAATGAGCATTGCAAGGAATATTACAAAGAACTCCAGGAAAAAAAACACAGAACACAAACTGGTCGTTCTCCTGTCTTCTTCATAGCATGCAGATTGCTGTTATACTTGCATTCTTGACCTCTGCCTTGTTACTTGACTACTGTATGCATGTTTAAGTAGCAGGATAGACTTTGAATCTGATCTTCTGGCTTGACCTTCAGACTCACTCTGACCTACACTTTCCATCTGGCATTTCGGCTCCGGCCCAGCCTTGGTTTTCTGGCTTGGATTCAGTTGCAATTCAGTACAGTCTGCCCAAAGTTACAAGTTATGCAGTTGTTGTTATTGTTTGGGGGATGGCATATTCTGGAATCCCCTAGCTTGCATTACAGCCTGCTGAGGAATTCTGGGAGTTACAGTTTTAAAAAACTAACTTTTCTGCACTCTGCTCTGTTCTGCCCAAACCACCAGCCACTTTTCTCTGTCAACCTGGTGCATCACTACCTACAATATGAATAAACATGGAATGAGCATACATAGAATTACCATGTGCAGCTCTGCCTGTAGTGGCAATGCATGTTTTCATCTCAGTGGAGGCTGGGCCACACCTTACATAATGTGCAATAGGCATGGGAGTTTTGGATTTCTATCTATCTATCTATCTATCTATCTATCTATCTATCTATCTATCTATCTATCCCTTTGTTCCTTCCTTCCTTCCTTCCTTCCTTCCTTCCTATCTATCTATCTATCTATCTATCTATCTATCTATCTATCTATCTATCTATCTATCTATCTATCTATCTATCACTATAGCAGCCAGATTTCAGCAGAAAATCTCCCAGCTAGAATGCTGGCAGCTTTAGCCAAACAATCCACATTTCCAGAAGAGTTATTTGTTATTTGCCAAGGACGTACTGTATCTGAAGCAACAGCCATTAAAACATGAAGAAGGACAAGGATTTGAGCCTTCTAAGCTCTATGGTAATAACAAAGCATAAGGAGATCTAAGTTTCTCTCTTCATTGGGCTCTGTAGAAGATTTCTCTCAATAATGACTATCCCATTTACCCAAAGCTGGCTGGATAGCTCAATGTGTTAGGTATTTGGCTGCCATGTCAGAGGTAGGAAGTTCAATTCCTCACTGCGCTTCCTAGGAAAAGAGTCACCCTGTGTAGACTTGGATGAGCTGCACAGGCCCAGGATGCTTCCAGAAGAAAGGAATCTGAGTATCCTTTACCTGGAAAACCTGGAAAAGGGCTACCATATGTGAGAATTAACTTGATGGCACACAATTAATTTGATGGCACCACTTCTACAACTAATCACCACTCCCTCCTCTTCCCCCTCCCTTATCCACCAATGAACATCTGGTATGAAATGTATATCTCATCACATATTATATTACACACCTCATTCTTCTGCTTTATGTCTGAAGAAGTGGACGTGTCCACGAAATGTTACATTAAAATATGAAAGTCTTTAAGGTGCCACATGTTTTTTGTATTTTGTTTTGTTTTGTTTTTCTTTGACAGTTAATTCGCGTCCTTCCTCATTCCGAGATTACGTTCATTTCATGATAATGTTGTTCACGGTCACGTGGTCTTGTCCCAGTTCTGTCCCTGTTTCAGTTTACCCACGGGCATGATTGATGGTACCGTGACAACTGTTACTTCACATCCTTGTTTCATGACAATTACTGAATTTTTCTGGCTTCGTTTACCCTTTTTTTTTTTTTTTTTGGCCTGGGCTTCCGTTTTTCGATATTTTGAATCTCTGCAACTTTGCCTTTAATGCGTTAAGCGGCAAAACTCCCAGTTTCGTGCCTTCTTCCCTCTCTACACCATTGGGATTGTACTGGAGAATGCAACTTCACACTCCTGCCACTAGATGGAGAATGCGTGTGTTCACGTGACAAGCATTACTTCATGGGCACTTGTCTTGAAACAAGAACCGAGACAAGACAATTCCCAAGGCCAGGGAGAGGTATGTCTCATCACTCTCTGTTCCCGGTTCAGGGGGCGTGGTCAGGACAAACTCCCACCGTCACACAATGGACGTGGAGTAACCTTTTTTCGTACCGGTCCCAAGCGGGACAGTGAACCGCGATGAGAGGGACATGAAGTAACCGTCTTTGATTTTTGTCTGCAGCTCTTCAAAGGACTAACATGGCTACCCTCTTTGAAACTTCTACTATTCCCATGCAGCTTAGAAAGCTCCAGTCTTATTCTTCTCCCTGTTTTGATGGCTGTCATTGCAGACAGAGGCTTGGCAAAGAACAGGTGTGCATCCTAAAACTCCCTGAGAACTTGACAGTTTTTGATACCAGAATTTTAACTGGGGAAATTCCTGCTGAATTCTGGTAACTGTAGTAAATAATAATAATAATCCAAAAATCTAGTGCCCATGTAGCATTCGTGAGAAAATGATTCCTTTATAGTATTGTCATTCATGTTGGCTTACTGCTTAGATCCTTGGAGTGAGACCTAGGAGAGCCAGGTTCTAGCTGTCACTGAGTCATGTGCACACCTAAGGGACCTTGAGTCAGTCCCTGCCCACTTCTCATACTGATCTCCCTTGTAGAGTAGCTGATATTCCTGTGACAATAAAGGGAGGATGAGGAAAAACCTGTGCAGCAGCTCGAGCTCAATGGCGGAAAGAAGGAATGGAAAAATAACTAACTAAATAGATAAATAAATCACATTTAGATTTAAGGGGAAATAATTATTATCCTGCCCAAAGGGGAAGGGATTTTGCTTATGACAGTCATATCCAACTTTTGCTTTATTTTCCTCCTCCTCCTCCTCCTCCTCCTCCTCCTCTTCCTTTTCATCATCAATTGGTGATTTTAAATTAGAAGCAGGACAATGGATCCTAATGGCCATCTTAGATTTGTTGAACTGGAGGATGAATGGGGATTTCAATGAAGCGCTGGAGAAGACAAAGCAAAGCAAAAAGCAAAGTGGTCTGCTTATATACAGCCCCATACTACTACAAGTAGTCTCTGGGCGGTTTACAATTTTTTAATTACAGAGTGCAGGCTACACATTGCCCCCCCAACAAGCCATGCTATTTATCTTTTTTTTATTTTTAAGGTGCTCTGTTGCAGTGTTGGTTGACCCAAATTAGCAGGTTTATTGTATGGAGATGGCACTGCCTAGTTTAGGTAGGTTTTCATTGGGGTTTCGGAGCATTTTTAAGACATGTTCAGGTAATTTGTAGGCAGAACAGAATGAGAGATGACAGGAGATGGTTGCTTGCTTGATGATTGTTCTAGCTCCTTCGCAACAACAGGGTGTGCAAAAATTATATTTATTTTAAAAAGTGAGATTTTTTATTTTCTTTTTTAAAATTAATTTTTATTTTCTTTATTGACACATCCACTTAAAATGATATATAAATAAATGAGTGGAATTCTTCAGCCCTTGGTTAGTTCATCCAAAATGGAAGATCTAAAAATCTACAGTATTTTTAAAAAAGCAAAGCAAAGTGTTCTGCTTATATACCGCCCCATAGTGCTTAAAGCATTTTTGGGCAGTTTACAATTTAATTATGCAGGCTACACAATGCTCTCCTCCCCTAGCACGCTGGGTACTAATTTTACTAACCTTGGAAGGATGAAAGGCTGAGTCAACCATGAGCTGGCTACCAGAAAATGAACCCCAGCTTGTGAGTACAGTTTTTGCTGGAATACAGCAATTTAGCTACTGCACCACAAGACTCATCTACGAGTATTTACATCTGCCCCTCCCCCCCATACTGGACTAAGTATGTGGCAATATGTACAATATATCCTTTATCCTATTTTATTTTTCCTTTCCATCTTGTAAATGCATTTGTCTCTATATATCCCCATTCGTATCTCCGTATACTTCTAGTCCTTCTCAGACTCCATGAAAATAATATGCTCAATCAATATAATGTACGTAATATACACGTTGCATTCTGCCATTCTTTGTGGTCCCTTTACTGCTACAGGGGCAGTTGGTGCAGAATAAACATGGAATTCTTGATCATGCCTTCAGGCATGGGTAGAGGTTTCAGATCACATTAGTAGGAATTAATCTGCTCTGCCCTCAACCTTAATGGCCTAAGAAGCACCAGATGTGATGGTGCTTCATCAAGCACAAGGACACCATTTTTTCTGGAGACAGTAGAATTACGGAAGAGAATTCAGGACTGTACTAGAGCTATACCGGAGAAGAGGCTACTACAAGTCCATCACTTTGAGTGAGTGGCACCCACAAAATATATTCTTTTTTTCCTGCAATTTTTGTTTCCACTGAGGACATGTTCCAGAGTTAATTTCTCTCAAACAAACTGATGAAAAGGCCGCAGCAATTCCCCTGTGACCAAATATTGACTTGCCCGTGGCTTTTCGATTTAGGGGAAAGGCAAGTAAGGGAAAACATAATATAGAGGCAAGAAATTACACGCAAAAAGTGGCCAGAGAGGAGCTATTGTTCTAGAACAGCCCTGGGCCATTCCCTCAAGGTGAAGGGTTGAAAATTCAATGATGCAGCTCAGTCAGACCCAGGTGCTTGGGCTTATTTGTGTCATGTGCATGAAGGGAGGTGTGTCACATGGAAGTCACAGTGCATGGGCCTATTGCAAAGGTTCTAGGAGTGTCGCAAGGCTCATGGGTCTGTGTGGAAACTCCCCGTGGGCTGGTGGAGGGCCTAAGTGCTATAGAGAAGAATGCACTGCCTTCAAAACCTAGAAACACTGATGACAGCCTCTGCAGCAACGGGACACTTTCCGGTTAGGGGTAGGGCTTTCCTATTTGAACAAAAGGAGGGGAACCACAATTTGTTTTCAGTTCTTTGTTGGTTGTTGAAAGGGGACCTCTTAGTCATAATAATTTGCATTAACAAAAGTGCTTTGGGGGGGGTAGGAGATTGTTTGTGTTACTCTTTTTTTATTTAACCTTTCTTTCACCCATTGCCAAATTGCTTGGAATTTTTTTTTATCCTATGGCATTGCCAGGGCTGCCGTCAACAGCCAATCAGAATGCCTGGGTGAGAGAGGAAATTTTGAAGCACTAAAAAGGCTTGGATTGGTTGGAACTCAGCGGGAGCGCTCTTTCTTTGTTCCACCCATTCCCAGTAGGTTTGTAAGCTCCTGGTGCTCTCCACTTTATGTTGCTTGGCAACCTGGCTGTGGCTCCATCTTGGATCCTTTCCTCATCCCCCTCCCCCTTGAAAAAAAATATATATGCCAGTCTGCCTAACCATGGGATGGCTTTCTCCACTACCCGAGGGTAGCAGGATATCTTAAAGAACGGGGAGGGGACCACGCTGCACACAGCTCTCTCCTCCAGCACCCTGACACCATCTCCGAAAAGATGCTAACCTTGCTGCACCAAATGATAGGATCAGATCTTTTCTGTCTTATAACAATTTAATGCACCGCCCGGTTAAATCAAAATGCTCGCCTGTCTGCATCCACACATTGATTTGTTCTCTTTGCTTTCGTAAGCAGCAGCTCTACAGCCTGCATTTTATTGGATCCTTAAGGTGCTTTTGTGATACTTGTTTAATATTCATTATAAATGATCAGATAAGTGCCCACACAGGAAATGCCAGTCTTTAAAGCAGTATCTATTTCTCCAAAACAGGCAGCACCACTGTGATATTTCCCAGGCTTCTTCCCAGAAACACATTCTTCTGTTTTCTGAGGCACTATGCATTTGTAGGTTATAAAATTCTCCCTTCCACCTTATTGGGTGAGAAGAGGAGAATAAGAAAGCAATAAAATGGTCATAAAATTCCTTGTCTTCAACCACTGTCTTGATATAGTGACATTCCCCATAGGGGAAGGGGGTGGCAAGTATTGTTTTTTTCACTGCTGTGGGAAATTTTAAAAGAATAATTCTTTTTTGGACAACAACAACCTTCACATGCACACAGAAAAATCTGTTTTTTGTGTAAAAACATACTGTATATTTCATTTGTACAAGAAATGCGTACAAGGTTTTCTCTTCAAAGTGCAGAGTTTCCTGCACAAAAGGCAGATGTTTTTTGTGCAGAACACTCCTTGCAATGTTTCGTAGGAAAGAAACCAAACGTGAACAATGTGCAAACCACCTCTTAATCTCAGTCAGTAAGTGAGGGGGGGGGCTGTTGAATTTCTTTTGTTCCCATCGGCGTGAACTAAACATATGAAGATTTATGTCCATAATATAGAAATCTTCCATAGAAAATTACCATCAACTACAGAAGGCTGTTCAATGGCCTTTGACAAGCAAACATCTAAAATTTTCAAGGAAATGTAATTTTTATAACATAGCACCATAACACTCTAACATGCCTAAGAGTATGCAGATCTATAGTCTCAGAATGCAGTATGTCAATCACACTGATCTGACGTACTATTGGTCTGTCTATACTAACACTCTTTTATGCCCCTCCTTTCTGAAAGGTTTGTTGGTTAAACAGACAAGAAAATGACAGTTTTAATCTCTCCTCATGGCTGTTGAGATGGAGAGTCTTACCTTCACCGATACCATCTAGCTTTATGGGATGGTGTAACAAGTATAGGGACATTCCTCAATACAGACAGTTTAATGTGTAATATGTATTTGTTTTCTATTTAAAGTTTAATAACAGAGATGTGGACGAAATGAACTTTTAGTTCGTTTCGTTATTCGTTATTCATTTCAGTGCATAACAAAACAAATAACAAACCCCAGAGTGGATTTAGAACGAAACAAACCAAACTGAAAAAAAATTGGTTCGGTTTGGTTCATTTCGTTAATAGCAGCATCAGAGATGTCTCCTACCTGGTGCTGGTCCTTCCTGGAGGTCCGGTCTTCCTGGCTGCAGGGAGGGGCGACCGGGGGGGGGGCCTGACTGGCCCGCACTACAGCTGTAGCGTGGGCCACGTTGTTGGCAGTAAAAAAAAATTACAATAAAAATGAAATAAAAAAAATAAAAAGGAGTGCCGACCTGGCCCCAGGGGTGGCTGGGGTGGCACCCTAAAATAAAGAAATAATATAAAGAATAAAACCAGTGCTGACCTGGCCCCAGGGGCCACGTGGTCGGTGCTTGAAAAAAACAACAAACCCTGATCTGGCATACAGGCCTGGTACCAGCCCATGAGTACCAGACATGGCCCACGGGCTGCAGAACCGGCCTTTGAGCTGTGGAAATGACCCATGGCCAGCAAATGGGGAAAAAGCTGACCGGCCCATGCTACAGCTGTAGCACAGGCCACATGGTCGGCAGTAAAAAAAATACAATAAAAATAAATCAAAAACAAAAAGGAGTGCCAACTTAGCCCCAGGGATGGCCGGGTTGTTGCCCTAAAATAAAGAAAATAATACAAAAATAAAACCAGTGATGACCCAGCCCCAGGGGCTGCACAGTCAGCGCTTGGAAAAAAATAAAAAAATTAAAGGAGCACTGACCCGGCTCCAGGAGTGGCCGGGTTGGCGCCCTGAAATAAAGAAAAAAATATAAAAAATAAAAGAAGTACCAACCCAGCCCCAGGGGCCGTGCGGTCGGCACTTGAAAAAAAAGAGGCCCCTGCCTCAGGGGCCAGGATCGCCCCACCGCCGCTGCTGCCACCGCTGCCACCCAATAAGGATGATGTGTTGATGATTGAAGATGATGATGATGATGATGTGGATGATGAGGATGAGGATGCTGCCAGTCCAGTTTGTGCAGTTGTTGTCAACGTCTGTGGGTTGTTTTGTTTTCTTTTTTGGTTTTTAAAATGTTTTTTCCCACCTGCGTGCTGTCAAATGGATTAGTGGAAAAACGAATAATGAATCAATGAACCAATGAAACAAATTTTTCAAATTTTTTTTGTAAAAAATGAAACAAACCAAACCAAACCCTAAAATGAAACAAACCAAAATGAATATTTTTTTGGTTCGTGCCCATCTCTATTTAGTAACCTCTTTTGACTTTAACGTGACTCATTATTTGCTCTGTGTGTGGGGGGGGGGGGGTAACTGGACCAAGCAATATTAAAACCTCTAACAATGCCATAAATCTATTGTATAATTTCAGCTGAGGAAGGCAAAGGATTATGTTGCAGTTATCACTGGCAGTTAAAAAGTCCCTGTTTGTTCATTGGGAAAAGGGGGCATGCATTAACTTAGTGGTCAGAAACATGCTGGAGAAACAAAGGGCCTTTTCACACGACCCCTAAGATCCGCTGGCCACTTAAATTCGGACCAGAGATCTTAGGGGTTTGTCGCTGTTCCTGCGTTCCCACCCCCTCCACACTCCTGGCTGCTGGCTGCGTGAGGGGAGGGAGAAAAAACAGGAAGAAAAGAGACGTGGCTCACCTCCGTTCTGCCTCTCGCTCTTGCCGCGGCAACATTCCAGTCTCTTAAGTAGCTCTTAAGTAGTTCTTAAAGGGGCGGGAGCCAAAAAACAACAAACAGAAGCGAGGAGAGCCCCACACTCACTATCGTTACACCACATCAAAGAATTTTCACCTCCAGAGAGCAGGTACTTGAAAGGTGCGCTGGGACACACTAAAGTGGGCGTGGCCGCACTTAATTTCCTGTAAACTCCGGAACTGGTGGGGAAACATTTTTAAGCTCCGGAGCTGGGAGCCATTTGCACTGGAGTTTAGGGGTCGTGTATAAACACCCAAAGTGGGGATTCATTAATTACTGGTAGGATATTGTTGGAAGTTACTCCATTTGCCTTCAACAGGTATAATTGCATGACAAGCTTTTAACCATTTATTTTATCAGCTTGCGCTTGGAATTCTATGTTCCATGCCTAGGGAAGAACTACCTTGCTTCCAAAGTTCTACAGAATAAGAGAATTAGTCTGATGAAGCTGTTTGGACGAGCAGCAAAACATTTCACTCTCTCAAGAAAAGAGGTCCTGTTGCCATGACTCAACTGCCAGAAAAACTCACCTGGATGGCTGAGAATATCCACAGACATGTTGCAAATGGTCCAAAACATATATCTCTCTGCACACACTACACATGCACATGCATGCACACACAGACACACACAGACACACACACGCACACGCACGCGTGCACACACACACACACACACACACACACACACACACACACAATCTGGGATGGAAGAAAAATAATAAATAATAATTGTGTGCCATCGAGTTGCATTCAACCCAAGGTGATCTTTTCCAGAGGTTTCTAGATGTCAAGTACCCAGACATGGTTGGAGTCCATTTTCACTGTGCAATGTGGCTTATTGTAGACCTTTGCAGCGTGCCCCGAGCTGTAAATGGCCATTTTGGCACCAAAGGGAAACAAAATGACACAATTTCTCAACTACTCTGCAGGGATGTAAGGCGCCCATGGGGAAAAAGAGGAAAATATGTTGTGCCCCCTAAAAAAAGCAACATTGTTTTTAAAGACAAGTGAATGGGGCGAGAAAGTAGTTTATTTTCCTAACATTCCTCTGTAGATTCACTTCTAGATTTCAGCGCCATCTTTGGTGCCCCTGTTGTTCCAGCCTCAATACAGCCCTGCGTTGCCCCAAAGATGGCTCTTTCCTCAGGAGGCACAATGATGAATTGAAATATGGCATTTTACTACACTGCCAGGTACCCAACTGACTGGGAAAACTGGCCAGAAAGAACTTTAGATTTGAAATGCACATGTAGAAGAAATAAATATTGACATATTTATCATCCAGGCACATGGTGCTTTGTAATTTAATGTTTGGGCTGAAGTGCGGTTGTTGTTGTTATTCCAATTTCCATTTCCCTCCCTGAAAAGTTCGCTTATATGAATGGCAAGCAGACAGTTCTAGTTTGATGAACACCTGAATCCATTGAAAATGACTAGTACAAATAAGTGCAGGAAGCTGGAAATTTCATTTCTCATTCAGCTTTCAGGAATTTATTGAAATTTGCAATTTTCTTCATATTTTCAAGAAAAAGTTTTTTAAAAAAAAAAGTTAAATGGAAGAAAAAGTGAAACAGATCGATCTTATCATCCCTAGATATAAGAAAACAGGGATGGGAAATTCATTTTTACTGCTCAGTGTTCTAAAAAAAAAGATCCATTCATAGCGATCAAGGAAGAACAGCGGAAGCAATCAAAGCTCAGTGGATATAATGTTGATGCAAGCATAATTTCTGAATGATAAACCAGACTGGTGATTTATTCCAAAGCCATTCTCATTTCATAAATATTTCCATGAAAGCTCAGAAAGCTTAATTATATGGCAATTTCCACCGCCACCGCCAGCCTTCCCTCCCTTCCTGGGAAAGGCAGAATTAGAACTAGCTAGCTTCCTTTCCCCCCAGCTCAGCAGCCCGGTGATTTCTGATCATGCCTCTAATTGCTCAGAAGTGGAGCCCGCTCGCCTTTAAATGATTGCTAAATGATTCAGGAACCATATTTATTCAGAGCAATTGTTCTGATGATCTTTGCAAATAGGGGAAGGAACCACACACGTATCCACGTGGCAGGGACATAAATCATGCTATAAGCTCTGCTGCCGTTCTTTCTTGAACCAAATACAGACCTTGTGTCATGATGTCTTGGGGTCATTTTAATTGCCCTCTCTGGAGGAAAGAGTGCTGCTAAATCACTTCTCAGTTGCACGAGGAGCTGGTTAAAAATACCAGTTGCTTGCCTAGGTAAGAGAGAGCGCTAGTGCAGGAGAGGTTGGTAGTAACTGGGAAAGCTGAAGGGAATGTGCTGCTATGGCGGTTATTTCACATCCTACCTTGTTCCACGATTACATTTGTACCGTGACAGCATTGTTTGCGGTCACATGGTTTTGTCCCTGCTAAGTCCCTGTTTCCATTTACTCATGGGCGTGATTACTTGTCTCGTGACAACTGTTACTTTACGGTCTTGTTCCGTGACAGATTCTGAATTTGTCTTGCTTTCTTAACCCTTTTAAAAAATATCATAAATAAAACTTTTTCTATATTTCAATTTACTGGTCTGGGTTTTACATGTCAGTGCTACAGAATTTTCAGTACTTTCTTTAATAAACATTTGTACTGCATGGTGTTTCCCATAGGGAATTTAATGTCAAATGCCGCTTCAGCCATTGACCACTAGGTGGACACTGGTTGTTGCATGACAGTTGTTACCACACGGTCCCTTGTCTCAGAACAGGAACTGGGAACAAACTGTGACAAGAGAATTCCCCAGCCCAGGGGCAGGTACGGTTTGTCACACTCTGTTCCTGGTTCCGGGGGCGTGGTCGAGATAACTTTTTGCTCTCACGCTATGGACAGGAAGTAAGTTTATTTCCCCCAGTCCCAAGTGGGACAGCAAGGATGGACGAACGGGACGTGAAGTAACTGCCTTAAATGACTCAGAATGAGAACTAAGATTCAATCCATATTTAAGCCTATTCAGTGACCCTTCCTCCAGCAGTTTTCACCTAGACTTCAGCAAACTCAAGGATTATGATATGACCTTGTGCCCCCCCTTTTTTTGGTGCGTGGGTGGGGCTAGGTCTGTTTTGGACAGATCAGTTGGGAGTTTCACTCCAGCTAAAGATAACTGAAAGTATTATTTATTTTATTTTAGAGTATTTTTACCCTGCCTTTCTCCATGGAAAAGGACCCAAGGCAGCTTACAGTAATGAGGGATAATATACAGTCCAGTACAATTAAAACATGTTCAAGTATTTGAGAACAAGGATTTGGGAGACATCTTACAGCATTGATAGACAAACATTAAATGAAAGCAACACGGTATTAAGTAGTCATAAACACAAAGTCTATGTGAACCCATAGATGCATATAAAACACACATGGTAGTCCATCACTCAGGGAAAGCTTGCCTGAAGAAAAAGGTCATTGCCTGTTTCCAGAAGGACAACAGATATGAGGGTGTAATGTCATCTCTGTAATCAGGAGTCTGGCTGCTACATTTTGGATCTGTTGAAGTTTCCTGAGACTTTTCATCGGTAGCCCCACATAGAGCACATTACAGTAGTCTAGCTAGGACGTCACTAGTGCATGTGTCACCATGTGGCCAGAGCTGGTTTCTCAAGAAAGGGGCATAACTTGCGTACTAGCCTTAATTGTGCAAATGCGCTCCTGGCCACCGCCGTGACCTGGGCATCTAAGCTCAAGGATGAATCCAAGAGCACCCCCAAGCTGTGTACCTCATTTTTCAATTGGAGGGTGATCCCATCCAGTACATGTTGCATCCCTATCCCGTGTTCTCCCTTTTGAATGACCAGGAGCACCTCTGTCTTTTCTGGGTTTAGCTTCATTTTGTTCATCCTCATCCAGTTCGTTATTGCAGCTAAACATGCATGTAAAGTTGAGATAGTAGTTCCCTTAGAGTCTGTATTTCATTGCCAGGTGTCTTCATGTAACTGTTTACAGAATTGTAGATAGGCACTCTGGTGATGGTGGTGAACAGTTGTAGTTGGAAAATGCACTGATAGAGATGGGCACGACTTAGCGGTATTCCCGTTTCCGTTTCCGTTACTCGTATCCGTTACTCTACGGAAACGGAAACGGGAATTACTCTGCCAGACTTCAAGCTCGAACCGACGAACGAACAATTTGGTCTGATTTGTCGTGCTCGTTACTTGCATCGCGCAATGCCAAGCGGCACAGAAAAAAAGTTTTTTAAAAGTTAAAAAAACCCCGATTCCCGGCCCTAAAAGTAGGCAAAAACTGTCTGAGGGCACCTACCAGGCCAGAAGGGTGTTTTATTTGGGGGGGGGGTTTCCCTGCCCCTCTCTCCTTGGCTATTGCTACTGCTGCGCTGCTGGTACCAGGCTGGGAGGGCGCATCCATTTGCCATGCAGTGCGGGGGATCCAAAATGGCGACCGCAATATTTTTTTTGAAATCGTTGCCCAAAACCCCACCAAAGCACCACAGAAACATGCGAAAATTAGCTATTTTAAATGCTTGAATTTTTACAGTAGCAGCAGTGGGTTTTTCTTGCAAAAAAGTCTCCATTGATTTTATTTTATTTTATTTTATTTTATTTTTTTACACCTGCGCATTCGCAATGATGGGCTCGCCCATGGGAGTGGACCATGCAAAGTTTTGGAGCCATTCCACCAATCGCATGGCCAGGTTTTGCTGACTGTACCAGGCTGGGAGGGCGCATCCATTTGCCAAACCAGTACTAACGACAACGAAAAAACGAAAAAACGAACCGACTAATTTTTGCAAATTTTCGCGAAAAACGGAAACGAGCCGAAACGGAACCGGCCCGACTAACGACAACTCGAAAAATTTTTTTTTCAAGTCGTGCCCATCTCTATGCACTGATTCTGCTCCTGCTTCTAGTGGAGGAAATCTGTGGATTTATGCCAGTGAAACAGCATGCAACACAGGAAGTCTCCCAACCCACCCTGAACCTGAATAAAAGGTATACACATTGGGGCTTTATATACCCTCTATCCTTTTAGGAGACATTCAAACCCATTTCACTCCTAGATCTGTGAAAATGGCTGTTCATTTTTAAAAATTTTGTATCTATGGGGGTGGGGTGGGGTTGGAATCCACTGAATGGTGTAGAAACACAAATGGCTATAATCTGAATGGAATAAAGTAAAGGTAAAGGTTTTCCCCACACATGCTTGCTAGTCGTGTCCAACTCTAGTGCTCATTTCTGTTTTGAAGCCAAAGAGCCAGTGTTGTGCAAGTCCATGGCCATGTGGCCAGCATGGTTGAATGCATTTCTGCACATGGAAGACTTTTTACCTTCACACTTTAAGATAAGATAAGATAAGATAGATAAGATAAGATAAGATAAGATAAGATAAGATAAGATAAGATAAGATAAGATAAGATAAGATAAAACTTTATTGTCATTGTCCTATACAGAACAACGAAATTAAGAGTTGAAAAGATCTACATCAGAAACATCCATACAGAAGAATATAACACAAACATACCCCACCCCTGCATTTATACAGAAACTCCCTCAAAACTTACATTTCTCTGCATTCAAAGCCATAACCACTTTTGGATAAAAACTATTTCTCAAGCGGCTGGTTCTAGTCTTAATGACTCTATACGTTATTGTAGAAGGCAGAAGCTGAAAAAGATCATTTCCAGGGTGTGTGGGAACCTGCACAAGCTCTATGGCTTTCTTAGAACACCTGGAGCCATACAATTAATCTAAAGTAGGAAGTGTACACCCAATTATCCTCTTCGCAGTCTTAACAACTTTGGGCAGCATTACCCTTTCCCTAGCTGTACAACTCCCAAACCACACACAGAGACCATAGGTTATTACACTCTCTATGGTGCAGTAGTAGAAAGCCAACAGCAGATCTTTTGAAAGATTATTCCTTCTGTGAATTCTCAAGAAGTACAATCTCTGCTGTGCTCTCTTCATCAGATATTTGGTGTTTGTTCCCCCATGTCAGGTCCTCTCTCAGCTCCATTCCCCAAACCCGAAACACCGAAACCTGTTCCACACAATTTCCATCAATATAAGTGGCTGTATATTTAATTTGCATTTCCTGAAATCCATAATGATCTATTTTGGTTTTGTTGTTCTTGTTTTATGGCGGTACTTATTTATCTACTTGCATATACATGCTTTCGAACTACTAGGTTGGCAGGAGCTGGGCTTAACAGCAGGAGCTCACTCCACTGCGTGGCACCTGGGATTCAAACCGCCGAACTGCTGACTTTGCAGCCAACAGTTTCAGCGCTCTAGCCCACTGAGCCACCACGCCCCCAATTCAAAGCCCATACAGCCATCATTCTTCAGCAGTCACACAATCCTAATAGTGTATGATATTGAAGCAATATTTATTTATTTATTTATTTATTTATTTATTTATTTATTTATTTAATATTTACTCTGTCCATCTCTTAACAAGACTGTTCTGAGCAGTTTACAACTATCTTATACAAACAAAGTAATAAAACAGGTAAATAACAATCAGAACCAATATAGTAATAAAAAGGGGAGAAGACAACACTATCTAAACTCAGAATAACAGTATTAAAGCTATATCATTAAAGGTAAAGGTAAAGGTTCCCCCCGCCTATGCCTGCTAGTCGTGTCTGACTCTAGGGGTGGTGCTCATTTCCGTATTCAAGCTGGAAGAGCCAGTGCTGTGCAAGTCCATGGCCATGTGGCCGGCATGGCTGCAAGGAAACACTGTTTTACCTTCCCGCTTTTTACGGCAGTACCTATTTATCTACTTCCATTTACATGCTTTCGAACTGCTAGGTTGGCAGGAGCTGGGGTTATCAGCGGGAGCTCGCTTCGCTGCGAGGCACCCAGGATTCGAACCGCCGAGCTGCCAACTTTGCAGTCTACAGTTTCGGTGCCTTAGTCCACTGAGCCACCACGCTCAGTATTTGTAAATGTGTAACCTTAGTAAATTAAGCTAAGCAAGAGAAGAAAATGAATACTCCAAAAGCCAAAAACCTACCTACACAGCAACTCAAATCTTTCTTTTCATCTTCTACTTTTGATGTGTATGTGTGGGTGGGTGTGGGAAGCTAATGAATTTTAATTCTGCATTCCAGACCAAACCTAGCTCAGCTACTTTGCATAAAAAGAGTGGTGGCAGTTGAAAACAATTAGGAGAATCCACCTTCTGACTACTGTATGGGCTGCATTAAATGTTACAAGGATGCCTGAGGCAGTAGTGGCTTACAGCGGCATTCCTACTAATAATAGTTTAGAAAAAAACCCCCACACATGGTGCTTTGTTCTCATGAGCACCAGCTCCTCTGGAACACTGTTTAACAGTGCTCCAAATCACTAATGTTCAAACTAGAATTTAAGACAGGAATGGGGAGAAGATGGGTGCCCAGGCATTAAAGCGATATTAAACACAATATTAAACTGGTATTTCTGGAACTATTCACTCTGAAATTTGCTTCCTTGACAAGTCAACTCTTCTGTGCTAATTCAATGCTTCAAGTTCAAGGGCATGCTACATGCCTCATCAGAGACCACACAATGCAGGCAATGGAGTCTCCTACTAATTGCACGCTGAGTTATTGTCAACGTGACCCTGACAACAGTATTACTTCCTGAATATCCCAGCCTTGATGAACTATATATTTTTCTCTGGCGACAGGTTTATTCCTTTGTTGAAAGATTGTTTAAGAACTATTTCATTATATATTGCAAAGGTGTAATTGGGATGTAGCGGGTTTATTTCTTTAAGAGGTTAGGCAATAATTATATGTCACCTTTTTAGTACAGGGGGGCTTTTATTCTTCTTAACATGTTGATAGCTTTTATCAGGCAGCCAGTTAACAGCTTGGCTCTGAACACCCACCCATTTCTCAACATATAATGGGAGGAGACAGAAAGAGGAAGAGGAAGAAAAAGGTCATATATATGTTTATTCCTTTGTAAAATTAGCATGGTATTATTCAAAATAGTAACAGGGCAGTCCGATTCAAAATAAATAGTTCAGCTATTTGGGAGATGGAACCAAAAACCATTCCATATACAAATTTGAGGGCCACACAAGATGAGGTGGAAGCTTCACCATTAGACACAAAACTGCTTTAAGATATAGGTATTCGATTATCCTTCAGCGCTGTAAAATACAAACTAACTTGCTTTTGTTTGTTATTTGATCCTCAGGAGTGAAAAACTGGCTTTTCTGGCAACCTAATTGTAAGTACATGGCCATTGTGAAGATACACATTCTGGAGGAATGATGTTATATTGCTTCTAATTGTAAATGCTCTCTCATCTGTTTTTCTGTCTCCAGGCGCAGAGTGATTTTTGTCATAATCTTTTTTCCAGAAGGTCACGGCAAGTCTGTTGTATGGGGCTAATAATTTCTTAACCTGAATTCTCAGTCTCTTCATTAAAACAAACAAAAAATTCCCAACAAGCGGTGGAGGAAGCCAGGATAGTAAAACTGACACAGTGAAAATGCTGGAGGAGATATACCCAGGAGACAGACATTAATTCCATAACATTAGGGAGTACTGGATGTATAATTGTTCTGTGTCATCAAATTTGTTCTGACTTATGGCAAACCATTTTCAAGGTTTTCCCTTCTTTTGAGGATGTCATGGGACTGTGCAGCTTGTCCAAGGCAACACAGACTAGCTCTCCTCCCTGAAGGCAGAGCGCGGGAACTGAACACTTTAAGTTCTGATTCCTCAGTCAGATACCTAATGCAGCCAGCAACACAAAGCAACACAAATTTCCAAGTTATGAAGCACATATACATTAAAAAATCCTTAAATAGTTCTTACAATAGTAAACATTTTGTAGTACCTATGGACCCTTCAATTTAATGTCATGAGTATCTTTCAAATGTATCAGTATCTTTAGCTGGGATTCTTTTCTGTCAAATTGATCACATAGTACTGCAGACAGTAACACAAACAATTTGACATGTTTCCTACTTGTACAAGGAGGTGTCTTGCACCTCCTTCTGCAAGTGGAAGCCTGAATACTCAAGTAGTTCCTCTCTACCTGCAGATGTAAGTCTCCTACCTTACACATCTGGAAGTTGAGTCATGGCAACTGGACCTCTTTTTCTTGAGAAATAGAAACGTTTCGCTACTCATCCAAACAGCTTCATCAGTCTGTGTGGATGAGCTGTTTGGATAAGCAGCAAAACGTTTCTATCTCTCAAGAAAAAGAAGTCCAGTTGCCATGACTCAATCTCCAGATAAACTCACCTGGATGACTGAGAATGTTCACAGACATATCCTACCTTACAGTGCTGATGGAGCTTTAAACTTTTCTGGTGCTGGGCAGGATTCCAGCCTTAGTTTCTACAAGCTTTGTGACTAATGGCTGATTTATATGGTCAGGCCAAAAGCTCAAAATACAGCTCACTTGGGATTAATATACTGTGTAAGAACAGAGGACAAGGTCAAATGAATCAGACCAACGGTCCATCTTCAGGGAAGCTGGTCCAGCATCAATCCTGTTGTCCTTTGATTGCAGGAAAACACATTAAAATTGTTCAGGCAATACAGCAGTATGGGAATCCTGCCTCTTCTATGAATGCTAAATGGGATATGAAAGATATGGTTTCTTGGTCAGCTCTACAGTCGTTTTGGTGTACCTTGTTTTTGCACACTTGCCCAAATACGATGGGCATGCCTTTTAAAAACAACAATATTTGAATATTTTAGTCCACTTTTCTCCTGAGAAAAGGACCCAAGGTGGCTTACAATAATGAGGGGCAATATACAGTCCAGAACATTTAGGACATATTCAAGTTAAGAACAGGGAGTTTGAAGAGGCATCTTAGAACATTAAAAGGTAACATGAGAGCTATAAAGAGCACGCTAGAAGAAAAGAAAAATCCATTATGAAGGGTGAAAAGCAACATAGAATACACTAGGGCCAGATGCTGGGCGTGGACCCAGATTATGAGATTAGAGGCCACTGCCAGGCAGCATGGTGGGCCATGGTGTTGGAGGGTGTTACCTCCGGTGCTCGTTTTGTAAGTCATTGCTTGAAAAGCAAAGCAAAATTTTTGCTCATCTTGTGAAATACTTGTAAACCAAGGTACTCATAAACTGAGGTACCACTGTACTTGAACAGTACAGTTTAACATAGGGCTTATACTTCCCATATGCCCCAGGCCTATATCCAGCTCTACATGATCCTGGCCACAGCTAATTGTAGCTACTAGCTAATTCATAGGATGCCAGGATACATTGCAGTTGTACAATTGGGTAAGCAATCAAAATGTGCCGAGCACCTTCTTAAGTTGATTGTAATTAACCATGGCTAATTATGCCAACTTTATGCAAACATAAATGGGATAATGGCCAATAAATCATACTAAAATGTTAAAAATATGATATGGTTCCAAAGTGAAGATTAGGTCAGCGTTTTTCAACCACTGTGCCGCGGCACACTAGTGTGCCGCGAGATGTTGCCTGGTGTGCCGTGGGAAAAATTGAAAAATTCTAAAGAAATTCAACCCAGGGCCGGCGGGTGGCCCACAGCTGGGAGGCGCTATAAATAGCGTCCAAGGGCCAGCTTGGCTCCTCCCCCCGAGGCCCGCGGCGCTGGCGTCACTTCCTCCCCGGCCGGACCTGGCCCCGCTCATTCTCTTAGTGTTTGCCCTGTGCCTGCCGCCGCCGCCGCGACTCACTCGCTTCCCTCTCCCCCCTCCTTTTTTTACCCTGGACCACCACCACCCCTTTCCTGGGAGCTACCAATGGACTGAGCCGCCCGACAGCCCGCCCGCCAACACGAGCCGGCCCGGGAGCCCCAGCCCAGAACAAACCACCAGGTGAGGGGAAGGGGAGGAGGGGCGCCCGGCTGCCCCATGAGCACCGCGGCAGGGCTGCGAGGAGGAGGGGATGGAGGAGGCCTCCGCCGGGCCTGGGCTGAGGAGGCGGGGGCGGGGGGGGGGGGCTACTGGCACGTCTGGACGGCCGGCCGGCCGGCCTTTAGGGTCCGGGAGGGGAAGAGCCGTCTCTGAGGGGCCCCGCGATGGGTTCCTTGAAGTCTTGCCCCTTTCTTTCTGTCTTGGGTCGCCCTCTTCTCTCTCTCTGTCTTTTCTTTCTTTCCCCCCCCTCTCTCTTTCCATTCGTACCCTTTCCCCTCTTCATAGAAACGTGCTCATTTCTAGCCTGCATATGTGTATGTCTAGCAGCCTGCCTACTGTAATTAAAACTGTAAACCGCCCAGAGACTCCTTGAAGTGGTATGGGGCGGTATACAAGCAGAACACTTTCTGCCTTCTTTCCTTCCTGCCTTCCTTCATCCTCCTCCCCTCCTGTCACTGGACTTGCTGAAGGCATCTGCCTTGGCCACAGTGTGGAGAGCAAGATGGGCTTTTGGGTCTTATTTGTGTTCCTGGAGAGTCAGTGCCCCTTCTCAGGTCTCCACTGGACACAGAAGTGCATGCAGGGCAAAATGTCTTTAAAAAAACAACACAGGTAAGTGGGAACTGGGTGCTAGAGAGCGGGCTGCCTCAATCTGTGGCCCCTCTGTCCTGCTTCTCCCTACACCAGCAATGGTGGTGTGCCTCGTGATTTTTTTCATGAAACAAGTGTGCCTTTGCCCAAAAAAGGTTGAAAAACACTGGATTAGGTTAATGAAGCATAACTCTTAGAATTTGTGACATGTTCTAACTGTGTTCAATATACTTACAGTTTTTAAACATTTTTGTTGTACTGCTGTTTTTTAATAATGAGTTCCTTTGAATGTCATCTTATATGGAAAAGCGGGATATAATTAAACATAAAATAAAAACAATCAACAATGACAATAGCAGCAGCAATGTTCAATATATGATTGTAGGCTTGTACTCCACCATTGATTCCATACACAGCCAAGACAGAACCACCCATATGCAACAAAGAATTATGAGCAGGTATGGGAGGACATTAAGGTTTTAAGTACTATCAATGGAGGAAAAGCCCTGAAGAGTGAGGAGGAAAGAGCCACAAAAGAAACTGAGCAGGCCTGTGGGCGCAGAATTCTGACGGACTATCAATAAGATCAAATGGAGCACCCAAGAAGAAGATATGGCTGGCTGGAGCCCCAAAGAGTGGCATTTCACCCCCCTGCAACATTTTGTAAGAGGTCCCACTTTTCACAGTGGCTTTTATGGGTAACCTGACTAGTTGGCTTCAGGAGAAATAATCAGATGCAGCCAGCTAAAATGAAAATGATCTTTGTTTTTTATTTATTTTAATTTTATTAACAAAAGGGAAAAGACAAGAGACAAGAGAAACATTAACATAACATAGTGACATACATTATAATCTTACTTATTTAATTAACCATCTTAGGCACCTGCTATTTACACATTTTAAAAGGGGTTACATTTAATCTCCCACTTCCACCCTAAAAAAAATTATGAGACTAACAATCTAAATTATTTCCTAAAGCATGTTTCTTCTCAATTAACTCATTCATATATTTTAGTAAAGGTTTCCAGGTTTCCACGAAATTACCATACTTTATTTCTCCTTTATGATCTTTGAAATGCAGGACGGGATTAAAACATGTTAGGCATGTGGCACATGAGCCACGTGCTTCAACATCTGCCTTTAGCCGCACTAATGTGCAGCCAGTGGAATGTGCTGAGCGAGTTACACCGATTATCTGCAACAGCACGGTAAGCTGTCTGTGTTGCGCATGGGACTGGGTAGGTTAAGGGTCAGACTCTCCAGGAGGTTGTATTCCTTCCTGCCTAATGTAATCTGCTTTCACATTCCTCAATGTAGCCAAGTACCACCAGGGCAGATAAGGGAGATCACACCCACCGGGGAGTAGAATCACTCTTTCAGAACTCGAACTTCAGTATAGGCTGGTTGGTGTCTACTAATTATCTTTCCGGGAGGCTTCACCCTTGGCTCCTCATCTTATAACCTCTCAGAGTGGCCACCATACAGAGAGAAATTAAAAATGAAAGGTGTATACACCCCACTAGATTTTTATTTTTCTGACTCCAGTGTGACAGTTTGTTAAAAATGGATTTGGAAGCTATGTGATTGACTCCGACCTTAAGACGAATCTCAGTTCAGAACTCCAAAGCTTCACAACTTTCATGGACTATAACAGTGGAAAGCTATGGGTTTTCATGGCTTTTGTTGCTTGTAACAGTCAAGCATGACAAATGGCTACCGGTTATTTTCTGTCCCGATCGCACCAAATCTCAGACATGCTACTTCCTAAAGAGGGGAGCCACTATCTGTTAAATGGGCGTAGGTGGGGTTGTTATAGGAAGAGATATATCGTGAAAGGAGCTGCTTTGATAAGGTCTACTTAGGCTTCTAGGTATGAGATCTGGGAATGGAAATGATTGCTGAGATTTGGGAGAACTGCCACCCTAATAACAAAGTAATATGATGGTGTGCCAGTTGGCTGCATAGCTCAGTGTGTTAGGTATCTGGTTGGAGAGCTACAGTTTGGGACTTCAATTCCCTACTGTGCCTCCAGGGAAAAGAGTCAGCCTGAGTGGCCTTGAGTAAGCTGCACAACTCCAAGATGTCCCCAGAAGAAGGGAATTATTTTATTTATTTATATTTATTTATTTATATTTGCACTTGTTGACTGCCCGATTTTCCCATGGGAACTCTAGATTGTTTACAACAAATTATAACAGAACAACTTATCCAAAAAACAAACCAGACAAAACTAAAAATCCAATAGACAACAACAGGGTAACAACAAAGCAGACAACTGCATCCACACCACAAACACAAAGTTCAGCAAGAAAAAGGCTGGGAAAACAATACAAACTAATTAACAACATACCATGGTGCACTCAGCCAAACCCGAAGCTATCCCTAAAGAGCCAGGTCTTTAGCACTCTCCTAAAGGCTGGCAGACTCCACCAGCCTGATCTTCACGGGCAGTGTTCCAAAGTGCCGGTGCAGCCACCGAGAAGGCCCACTTCCAAGTAGAAACCTTTTGGGCCTCCCTTGGAGTGGCCACCCGGAGAAACTGGGAGAGTGAGGCTCTGGTCGGTCAAGACGAAGCTGACCTCTGGGAGATCCGCTCCGCCAGATCTGCTCCGCCAGAGAGACAGGTCCCAAACCCTGGAAGACAGTTCCCAAACCTCTTCTGAGTACTCTCTATCTAGAAAACCCTGAAAAGGGTCTTCATAAGTCAGAATTAACTTGAAGGAACATTGGTATTATAATTATGCAAAAACTACCAGGCACAGTCAATCAAAAATTATAAAAATCATTGACTGGTATTATATAACATATACAGGTTTTAACCCAAACCCTAAGTATCTCTTAAATATTGGCACAGTATGTATGCTGTCCCTAATATTTTTGTTACTCTGATGGTGTTATTTCTGTGATCTGCAACTGCTTACAATACTGTGTGCAGTTTCTTGATATTTTCCCCAAAGCCTCAATGACTACAGCAACAAGCAAAATGTTTCTACTGCTAGATCTCTTTTGTTACCCCCCCCCCCCCCCCAATCCAGAATTGCATAATGAAAAAAGGCACTTCTGACAGCTTTCCTCTAGCATTAGGGAAAACAGTGGTCATTGGAAAAGGTTGTTAAGATTCAGATATTGGTCAGTGTAGTTCTGCCACTGCACACTCACATCCAGATAAAAACACTCTAGCACTTTGTTTGCTTCAGTTAATAGCTTCATGCCGAAAGTGAAGCAGTTTGAATGATCAGTGGAATTGCTTCAAGAAGTCCAGGTTCAAGTCTCCAATGAGTCTCCAACTCACTGGGTGATCTTGGGCCAGTCACTCTTTCCCAGCCTAAACTGCCTCACAAAGTTGTTTCAAGGGCACACTGGGGACAACAGTAGCCATGTACTGTATGTCACCTTGAGCTCCTTGGAGTAACGATGAGAATTAAATGCAGCTAATAAATTGGGTGGGTTAACTCAGTGGTTTAGGTCTCTGGTTGCAGAGCCAGAGTTTGGGAATTCAGACTCAGTAGAACCAGCCTGTGTGGCCTTGGGCAAGCCCCAGTAGAAGGGAATGGTAAGCCATTCTCTACCTAGAAAACCCTGAAAAGTCTTGCCATATGTCAGAACTGACTTGATGGATAATAATAATAATAATAATAATAATAATAATAATAATAATAATAATAATAATAATAATAATAATAATAATAATAATAATAATACCCCCAAGGGTGCCGCCTTGTCGTGGTGGGGGGCTTAACTGCTCCAGTAGGTCCAGCCTTACCAGAGAGGTCTTGACTGAGGAACAGAACTAAGCGCACCCAACAACCCATGAATCATGGTGAAATACAATATAAAGAAGCCTATACCGGCTCGGTCGTCGCCCGGGTTAACAAGGACCGCGATGGGTGTTGATGAACCTGGACATCCGTCGATAAATGGGCTACAGGTCACGGGTCCCATTGCTGAGCAACCAGGGCATGGGCCTGTAGAGTTACTGGAAGGGAAGCTGAACCATCTCAGAAGCGGCAGAAATATACTCTACCAGAGAATCGGACAATCATGAAATGCTATTATAGAGCGGAACCTGAAAAACGTGGCTACCAAAAGCGGATGCATCAGTTATGGAAACAAGAATATCCAAACTCCAAGATAACTGAATTACGATTAGCTGACCAGCGAAGATATATTATCAGAAACAAGGTGTTTAGTAAAATTGAACTAGAAGAAATACAGAGGAGTTGTGAAATTGGAGGTCAACAAATTATCCAAATAGAAGGAAAAAATAGATTAATAACACCTGGGGACATTGAACAGTCAAAAGTTGAAGAAAATATGGATGTTGTGCAAAACTTTGAACCAAAAGAAGGTTCAAATAGGATTGGAACACCAGCAGAGCTCACTATTAGGCAGCAAGAATTGAAGAATAAAATACTCACACATGCTGCATTAAATGAAGAGAGGGGAAGGCTCCCAATCTTAAAGACTGTGCCTATAAAAAAATTGGCACAATTGATGAAAGATATAAACTCAGCACTAGAGATGGGCACGACTTGAAAAAATTTTTTTTCGAGTTGTCGTTAGTCGGGCCGGTTCCGTTTCGGCTCGTTTCCGTTTTTCGCGAAAATTTGCAAAAATTAGTCGGTTCGTTTTTTCGTTTTTTCGTTGTCGTTAGTACTGGTTTGGGGAGGGGGTAGCGGGCTCCTGGAGGGAGCTGCAGGAGTCAGCCAGAGCCACAAGTGACGGACTGGCAGACTCTTTGCACCCGCTGTGTCTCACGTACTTGCATGTAGTGCAATGCAAGTAGATCTGGCTTAGGGTTAAGACGGCTTAGCGCAACGGCTAGGGTTAGGCTAGTTACGGGTGAGGTTACGGTGAGTATTGGGGTGCATCTGGGTGCCTCTCTGACCCACTTAGAAGGACAGTGTACTGGCGTATGGGTTAGGCTTAGGGTTCGGGTTTGGGCTACGATTAGTGGGCTGTTTATGCCCGATTGGCACATCCCAGAAGTCTCTGTGGTCAACCTGGCCAAGTGGCCATGCGATTGGTGGAAAATTTGCATGGTCTACTCCCATGGGAGAGCCCATCATTGCAAATGTGCAGGTGTAAAAAAATAAAATAAAATAAAATAAAATAAAATCAACGGAGACTTTTTTTTGCAAGAAAAACCCACTGCTGCTACTGTAAAAATTCAAGCATTTAAAATAGCTAATTTTTGCATGTTTCTGTGGTGCTTTGGTGGGGTTTTGGGCAACAATTTCAAAAAAAAATATTGCGGTCGCCATTTTGGATCCCCCCCCACCGCATGGCAAATGGATGCGCCCTCCCAGCCTGGTACAGTCAGCAAAACCTGGCCATGCGATTGGTGGAATGGCTCCAAAACTTTGCATGGTCCACTCCCATGGGCGAGCCCATCATTGCGAATGCGCAGGTGTAAAAAAATAAAATAAAATAAAATAAAATAAAATCAACGGAGACTTTTTTTGCAAGAAAAACCCACTGCTGCTACTGTAAAAAATTCAAGCATTTAAAATAGCTAATTTTCGCATGTTTCTGTGGTGCTTTGGTGGGGTTTTGGGCAACAATTTCAAAAAAAATATTGCGGTCGCCATTTTGGATCCCCCCCCCACCGCATGGCAAATGGATGCGCCCTCCCAGCCTGGTACAGTCAGCAAAACCTGGCCATGCGATTGGTGGAATGGCTCCAAAACTTTGCATGGTCCACTCCCATGGGCGAGCCCATCATTGCGAATGCGCAGGTGTAAAAAAATAAAATAAAATAAAATAAAATAAAATCAACGGAGCCTTTTTTTGCAAGAAAAACCCACTGCTGCTACTGTAAAAATTCAAGCATTTAAAATAGCTAATTTTCGCATGTTTCTGTGGTGCTTTGGTGGGGTTTTGGGCAACGATTTCAAAAAAAATATTGCGGTCGCCATTTTGGATCCCCCGCACTGCATGGCAAATGGATGCGCCTTCCCAGCCTGATACCAGCAGCGCAGCAGTAGCAATAGCCAAGGAGAGGGGGGCGGGGAACCCCCCCCAAATAAAACACCCTTCTGGCCTGGTAGGTGCCCTCAGACAGTTTTCGCCTAGTTTTAGGGCCGGGAATCGGTTTTTTTTTAACTTTTAAAAACTTTTTTTCTGTGCCGCTTGGCATTGCGCAATGCAAGTAACGAGCACGACAAATCAGACCAAATTGTTCGTTCGTCGGTTCGAGCTCGAAGTCTGGGGCAGTGATTCCCGTTACCGTTTCCGTAGAGTAACGGAAACGAGTAACGGAAACGGAAACAGGAATACCGCTAAGTCGTGCCCATCTCTACTCAGCACTTGCAACAATCCAGATAAGGTCAATTGAAGAGATAAATCAGCTTGCTTATAGTGCAGCAGTAATAGTAACGGAAGAACTAGGGATTCCACAATTGAAGCCCCTCCCAAAATGCACTGAGAAACCACGGTGGAAAATCAGACTGGAGCTTAAAATCAAAAGACTCCGAGCAGATGCGAGTAACTTAAAAAACCTGCAGGAGGACAAATTAAAGAATGGTGAGTTCAAGAAATATTTGACAAAAAAATACTGGCTAAGTACAAGGAAAATTGGAGAAGCATTGGAAATAGTGAAGCAGCAAATAACAGCAACAGCTAGAAAAATTGAAAGATATGATGCTAGATTTACTCAGTATAAAGACAACCAGTTGTTTCAATCAGATCAAAGAAAGTTCTATCAGAGTTTAAACCAGAAGATAGGTAAAAAAGATGAAAAGCCTGAAAAAATGGCAACCATTCAGTTTTGGAAAGACATATGGGGGACTGAGAAAGATTATAATAGAAATGCTGGATGGCTCCAAGATTTTGAGAAGAAATTCTCCAAGTGCACAATGGACCAACTAGAAATAACAGCTGATATGATCACCAAAAGAGTACAAAGAGTCAAAAACTGGACATCACCTGGCAATGATCAACTGCATGGTTTTGGCTTAAACACCTGACCAGTCTGCATGGAAAAATGGCCAACAATTTAATGAAATGTTGAGAACAGGTTATATTAATGAGTGGTTAACAACTGGGAAAACCTATTTGATTCAGAAGGATCCAACAAAAGGAGCAATACCTGAAAATTACAGGCCAATAACATGTTTACCAACTATGTATAAACTGCTAACAGGCATCATAGCTGATAGAGTCCAGGATTATTTGGAAGCAAATAACATCATGCCAGTAGAGCAGAAAGGGAACAAACGGGGAAGTAGAGGCACAAAAGATCAGTTACTCATTGATAAAATGATCCTAGACAATTGTAAAGCCCGGAAAACTAATTTATATATGACTTGGATTGACTATAAAAAAGCCTTTGACTCAGTACCGCATAGTTGGATTATTAAGTGCCTGGATGCCATTGGAATATGTAAAAGTATTAGTGCCCTAATTGAAAATGCGATGAAGAACTGAAAAACAGAATTGTTTGTCAGGGATGAAAGCTATGGATTGGTTAGCATCAAACGAGGGATTTTTCAAGGTGACTCTTTGTCACCTCTGCTATTTACTATTGCCCTGATTCCCCTCTCAATAATTTTGCAGAAGACAAATTTAGGTTACCAAACTGCTAAAAATTCAGGGAAAATTTCTCATCTATTGTATATGGATGACTTAAAGTTGTATGGAAAATCAGAAACTGAAATACACTCACTGATCCGCCCTCAGAGACTAATGGATCCGGATGGTTTCCTGAAAGCTCTGGGGGATTATCCAGCTGACATGATCGGCGCTCCTGTCGAAGCTCAGGTCACCTTATGGAATAGGGAGATGACCCGGGCAGTTGACATTATCGCACCTAAGCGCCCTCTCCCCCTACGCAGAGCCCGGACAGCTCCGTGGTATACATCTGAGTTGCGGGCAATGAAGTGGGAGGGGAGACGGCTGGAGCGCAAGTGGAGAAAATATCGCAGTGAGTCTGATCAAACACGGCTTAGAGCCCATTATCGAGCCTATTCCGTGGCTATACGGTTGGCGAAAAGGCAGTATTTCGCCAACCGTATTGCTTCCTCAGAGTGCCGTCCAGCGGAGCTGTTTCGGGTGGTCCGGGAACTTCTTCAGCCAGGAGATAGGGTGGAGGCCCAGGACCATTTGGCGGCACGCTGTGAGGAGTTTGCTGTTCACTTTGAGGGAAAAATTGCTCAGATTCGCAGTGAACTGGACTCCACTATTGATACAGTATCAAGGGATGTGTCCAGTGCACCGTGCTTAGGTCCAGTGTTATTGGATGAGTTTCAATTGTTGAGACCCGAGGATGTGGACAGGGTGCTTGGATCTGTCCGTTCCACCACCACGCTGCTCGACCCTTGCCCTTCTTGGCTAATTGAAAGATCTGCCAAGGGGGTTCGCACCTGGGTCCAAGAAGCTGTAAATGCCTCTTTAAGAGAGGGAGTGGTCCCTGCTGCCTTAAAAGAGGCAGTAATCAGACCACTCCTAAAAAAACCTAACCTGGACCCAGGACTGGTGGTCAACTACCGACCAGTAGCAAACCTCCCTTATTTGGGCAAGGTGTTGGAGCGGGTGGTGGCCGGACAGCTCCAGGCGCTGCTGGATGAAACGGATTTTCTAGATCCATTTCAATCTGGTTTCAGGCCGGGTTTTGGAACAGAGACTGCCTTGGTCGCCCTGTACGATGACCTTTGCCGGGAGAGAGACAGGGGGAGTGCAACCCTGTTGATACTCCTGGACCTCTCAGCGGCTTTCGACACCATCGACCATGGTGTCCTTCTGGATAGGCTGGCCAGGTTGGGAGTTGGAGGCACCGCTTTGCGGTGGTTCCGATCCTTCCTGGCTGACCGTGTCCAGAAGGTGGTGCTGGGGGATAGTAGCTCTGCCCCTTGGCGTTTACGTCATGGGGTTCCTCAGGGCTCAATACTATCCCCCATGCTGTTTAACATCTACATGGAACCACTGGGAGAGGTCATCAGGAGGTTTGGGCTGAGGAGTCAGCAGTATGCTGACGATACTCAGCTCTACCTCTCATTCTCCACCAATCCAGGTGAGGCGGTTTCTGTTCTGAACTCGTGTCTGGGCCAGATAATGGACTGGATGAGGGTTAATAAATTGAAACTCAATCCAGACAAGACGGAAGTGCTGTTAGTGGGTGCTTCGTCAGACAGGCTAGAGGGCCACTTCCCTGTTCTGGATGGGGTTGCACTCCCCCTAAGGGACAGGGTCCGTAGCTTGGGGGTGCTCCTGGACCCCGGTCTAACTCTGGAAGCCCAGGTGGACTCGGTGGCCAGGGGTGCCTTTCTCCAGCTGCGGAATATATACCAGCTGCGCCCCTACCTAGATGAACGGAGCCTCATGACAGTTACACATGCACTGGTAACATCCCGTCTTGATTACTGTAATGCACTTTACGTGGGGCTGCTTCTGAAGACGGTTCGGCGATTGCAACTGGTTCAGAATCGTGCGGCACGGCTGGTGAGTGGTAGGGCCACCAAGGAACACATCACGCCGATTCTGTATAACCTTCACTGGTTACCAGTTGCTGCCCGAGCCCAATTCAAAGTGCTTGTTTTGACATATAAAGCCCTAAACGGCTTAGGACCTAGATACCTGAAGGACCGCCTCCTTCCATATGAACCTACCCGGCAATTAAGATCTAGTCAGGGGGCCCTCCTGAAAGAGCCATCCCTTAAGGAGGTGAAGGGGATGGCTTGCAGGAAAAGGGCCTTTTCAGCAACTGCCCCCAGACTATGGAATGCCCTACCAAATGAGACTCGCCTGGCACCGACGTTGCTAACATTTCGGCGCCAGGTAAAAACCTTCCTGTTCCAAAAGTTTTTTTTTAACTAATGATTGTGGGTCCTGATGGCAATTTTAGTGGTGTTTTTAATGTATCGTATTTATTGCATTTACATGTTTTTATTATTCTAATTTTATTGTATTTTGATGTTTTAATTGTCCATTTTGATTGTGAGCCGCCCAGAGACCTTTGGGTAGTGGGCGGCATACAAGCTAAATAAATAAATAAATAAATAAATAAATAAACACTGCCCGAATTTTCAGCACCGATGTTAGTATTGAGTTTGGACTAAACAAATGTGCCACAGTGGCACTGAAAAAAGGAAAATAATTGAGAGTGAAGGAATTGAAATGACAAATGGACAAGCTATTAAGTATCATCAGTCTGAAGCCTATAAATATCTGGGCATACTGGAATTAGATAATATAAAGCATGGGCAAGTGAAAAATGTGGTCAGTAAAGAATATATCCAAAGGGTCAGAAAAGTATTAAAAAGTAAGCTGAATGGTGGTAACACCATCAAAGCCATTAATAGCTGGGCCATACCGGTCATCAGGTATACCGCTGGCATTATAAACTGGACTCAGACGGAGCTAGATATTCTAGATAGGAAAACAAGAAAACTTATGACCATTCACTATGCATTACATCCACGCAGTGATGTTGACAGGCTGTATTTACCTAGAAAATTAGGTGGTAGAGGTCTTCTGCAAGTGAAGCAGACAGTTGAAGAAGAGAAGCATGCGTTGGCAGATTATGTAAAAAATAGTACAGAGTCAGCATTATTGGAGGTTAAGAACAGGGAGGTGTTTAAAGTAAATCAAACAAAGGGTCAATACAGGAAAACAACAATGCAAATACGAGCTGATAGCTGGCATAATAAAGCGCTGCATGGGCAGTTCCTCGAAAAAGTCAAAGGAAAAGTAGATGAGGAAAAGACTTGGTTATGGCTCACCAATGGAACACTGAAAAAAGAGACAGAGGCCCTGATTTTTGCAGCTCAAGAACAAGCTATCAGAACAAATGCAGTTAAGGCTAGAATAGAAAAATCAGCTGAATCCCCCACATGTAGACTCTGCAAAGAGGCAGATAAAACTATTGACCATATATTGAGTTGTTGCAAGAAAATTGCTCAGACTGATTACAGTGTCATAATGTAGTTGCTCAAATGGTCCACTGGAATTTGTGTCAGAACTATCATCTGCCCATAACAAAGAACTGGTGGGACCATAAGCCTGAAAAAGTGACTGAAAATGAGCATGCAAAATTACTTTGGGACTTCCGAATACAGACAGACAGGGTTTTGGAGCATAATACCCCAGATATTGTGATTGTGGAGAAGAAAAAAGTGTGGATCATTGATGTTGCTATACCAGGAGATGGTAGAGTCACTGAAAAACAACTTGAAAAAATTACCCGATATCAGGATCTCAAAATTGAACTTCAGAGACTCTGGCATAAACCAGTACGCATCGTCCCAGTGGTAATTGGCACACTGGGTGCGGTGCCCAAAGACCTAAGCAAGTATCTAGAAGAAATTGGAGTGGACAAAGTCACCATCAGTCAGATGCAGAAAGCCACCTTACTGGGATCTGCTCGCATAATTCGCCGATACATCACTGAGTCCTAAACGCTTGGGAAGCGTTCGACTAGTGATTGGTAATATAAAATCCAGCGCAGATAGCTGTGTGGTTAAATAATAATAATAATAATTTATTATGGATTACATCCACGCAGTGATGTTGACAGGCTATATTTACCTAGAAAATTAGGTGGTAGAGGTCTTCTGCAAGTGAAGCAGACAGTTGAAGAATAGAAGCATGCGTTGGCAGTAGAGATGGGCACGACCAGAAGAAATGACGTTTCGAGTTGTCATTTGTCGGGACGGGTCCATTTCGGGTCGTTTCCGTTTGTCGCGGAAATTTTCAAAAATTTGTCATTTCCGTTTGTCGTTTGTGTTGGGGTTGGGGTAAGTGCGCTCTGGGAGGCACCTCTCTGGGTGCCTCTGACGTCTGACCCACGAAGGGAAGGAAAGCATTTCGCGTAGCCGCCGCGTACCATACATTATGTTAGGGTTGGGGGGTAAGTGGCAGAGGCACCTCTCTGGGTGCCTCTGACTCACTAAGAAGGAAAGCATACCGGCATACTGGCGTACAGGTTAGGGGTAGGGGTAGTGGGCTCTGGCTGGGAGGCACCTCTCTGGGTGCCTCTACTGTGACCCACTAAGAAGGGAAGCGCACTTGCGTACGGATCTGGGTTAGGGTTGGGGTTAGGGTAAGGGCTAGGCTTAGGGTTACAGTTAAGGTTAGGGTGGGTTAGTGGGCTGCACCGCTGGGTGCCTCTGACCCACTAAGAAGGACAGTGTACTGGCGTATGGGTTAGGGTTAGGGTTAGGGTTAGGGTTAGGGTTAGGGTTAGGGTTAGGGTTAGTGGGCTTTTTATGCTCTCTGGCACATCCAGAAGTCTCAGTCAAAACCTGGCCATGCGATTGGTGGAATGGGTCCAAAAATTTGCATGGTCCCATCCCATGGCCAGCCCATCATTGCGCAGGTGTAAAAAAATAAAAATAAAAATAAAATAAAATAAAATCAATGGAGACATTTTATTGCAAGAAAAACCCACTGCTGCTACTATAAAAAAATCAGGCATTTAAAATACCTAATTTTCAAATGTTTCTGTGGTGCTTTGGTGTGTTTTTGGACCACGATTTAAAAATAAATATTGCGGTCACCATTTTGGATCCCCCCCCCACTGCATGGCAAATGGAGACGATGAGGATGCACCCCCCAGCCTGGTACCAGCAGCCCAGGACAGGAGAGGGGGGGAAGGCTGGGGACCCCCCCCTAGAAACCACCCCTCTCTGGTAGGTGCCCTCACTGAGGCAGGGATATTTTCGCCTGCTTTTTTGGCCAGGAATCGGGTTTTTTTTATTTTTAAAACTTTTTTTCTGTGCTGCTTGGCATTGCGCGATCGCCGCGATGCCATGAACGACAACGAAAAATCAGACCCAATTTTTCTTTTTCGGGTCGGGTTCGAGCTGGAGCAGAGTAATTCTCGTTACCGTTACCCATTACGTAACGATAACGAGAACCGAGAACAGAAACGAAAATTTCGCCGCTCCGTGCCCATGTCTAGTTGGCAGATTATGTAAAAAATAGTACAGAGTCAGCATTATTGGAGGTTAAGAACAGGGAGGTGTTTAAAGTAAATCAAACAAAGGGCCAATACAGGAAAACAACAATGCAAATACGAGCTGATAGCTGGCATAATAAAGCGCTGCATGGGCAGTTCCTCGAAAAAGTCAAAGGAAAAATAGATGAGGAAAAGACCTGGTTATGGCTCACCAATGGAAGACTGAAGAAAGAGACAGAGGCCCTAATTTTTGCAGCTCAAGTACAAGCTATCAGAACAAATGCAGTTAAGGCTAGAATAGAAAAATCAGCTGAATCCCCCACATGTAGACTCTGCAAAGAGGCAGATGAAACTATTGACCATATATTGAGTTGTTGCAAGAAAATTGCTCAGACTGATTACAGTGTCATAATGTAGTTGCTCAAATGGTCCACTGGAATTTGTGTCAGAACTATCATCTGCCCATAACAAAGAACTGGTGGGACCATAAGCCTGAAAAGGTGACTGAAAATGAGCATGCAAAATTACTTTGGGACTTCCGAATACAGACAGACAGGGTTTTGGAGCATAATACCCCAGATATTGTGATTGTGGAGAAGAAAAAAGTGTGGATCATTGATGTTGCTATATCAGGAGATGGTAGAGTCACAGAGAAGCAACTTGAAAAAGTTACCCGATATCAGGAGCTCAAAATTGAACTCTGGCATAAACCAGTATAGGTGGTGCCAGTGGTAATTGGCACACTGGGTGCGGTGCCCAAAGAGCTAAGCAAGTATTTAGAAGAAATTGGAGTGGACAAAGTCACCATCAGTCAGATGCAGAAAGCCACCTTACTGGGATCTGCTCGCATAATTTGCCGATACATCACTGAGTCCTAAACGCTTGGGAAGTGTTCGACTGGTGATTGGTAATATAAAATCCAGCGTAGATAGCTGTGTGGTTAAATAATAATAATAATAATAATAATAATAATAATAATAATAATAATAATAATAATAAGAAGAAGAAGAAGAAGAAGAAGAAGAAGAAGAAGAAGAAGAAGAGATGGGCACGAAACGCTAAAATAGCATTTCATTTCATTTTTCATATCATTCCATTCTGTTTTGGGGTGGCAAAAAATGTTTAAAAATCCCACCTTTTCCCCCACCTGATCGGGCACGGGGAAACTGGGGGATTTTAATTTTGTTTTGCTGAGCCCCAAGCACTGATTAGCTGTAGCACAGGCTTGGGGCGGCAAAAAATGTTTAAAAATCACTCATTTCCACACACCCAATTGAGTAGGGGAAAAGGCGGGATTTTTAGTCCTAAGTGTCGTACAGCTGTAGCACAGCTGGCTAACCCTAACCCTAACCCTAACAAAGCAAGCACCAGCCATGCTACAGCTGATCGGCGCTGCCGCTTTGAAAGCCCCCTCCGTGGGGGCTGGTTGGCAGCAGCGGTGGGGCAATGAAAAATGAAATGAATGACCCTAAAATTGTTGTTTTGTTTCCTTTCATTTTCCTTTGAGGGGGTGGTTTGTTATTAGTTTTGTTCCGTAATGAAATGAATAACGAATAAATTCATTTTGTGTCAATCTCTACTACTACTACTACTACTACTACTACTACTACTACTACTACTACTACTACTACTACTACTACCAATGATGATAATGATGATGATGATGTTGAATAATAATAATAATAATAATAATAATAATAATAATAATAATAATAATAATAATAATAATAATAATAATAATAATAAACAGACAGAATGAAAGCTATATGTGGCTGTGACAAGGGAGAAAGGGAGACATGTTTTTACAAAACCACTTTTGAGGCGGTGAAAAGTGGCATAAAGCCAGCATGATATTTCTTTCCAACATAACAACATATACTTCTTTTCCTTTAGGTTATGGTGAGTTTGTGTGCACTTGCACATTTGAGTATGTTTTTCAATATCTCTTTTTTTTTGGGGGGGGGACTTTTTGTAAGGAGTTCTGCTTCAAGTTTCTACTATGGTAGTCTCATATTCCTTTCCACATACTTCAGATTTCACAGCTAACTGCCTTATAGCCAAGGGAAGTTAAGTACTTCACTGCCAGAACCAAAAGAAGAACACAGAGAAGAATAAGTTATTCCCTATCTCGCTGTAGCCCACATACATATATGTAGACTACTGAAGGGGGAAGAGAAAATGTGAGGGCTGCCCCGATTCCATCCCTCTCCCTGATAGCTCCAATGTTAGAGAGACTGTCATTAGCTACATTTGTACATTCTATGTGCAATATCATGGTGCCTAAAAGTTCTGCTTATGGTATCATTCAATCAATCACAAGGGGTAGCATGGACCCAACTGTATCCTGAACAATGTGCACCCTTGCCAGCACTCATGTATGCATATCTGAATGTGAAGCATGTCTCTGAGCCCCATTCTATTACAACTCAGATTTGCCATTAGAAAACACTTAGCAGGAGAGACACGCCGTAGGCATAACACTCGTTGGAGTAAAATGCTCGGATGCAATTTGTTCTTTTTAGTGAAGAGGTTTCCACTACCCTACAGATAGCTTGCGTGCCTCTTATTCAAATCATAGTACACCGCAACATTGCATTTCAGGTCCTTAGGAACTACTCCGCTTTGTGATGTGACTGACCATCTTGATATGCCTACGTTGGTGTCACTGTTGTGATGCTGACAGTCAGAGTTTGCCGACTGTTCTGAAGTGTCTGTGTGTGTTTGTTTTCTAAAGGCAAGAAATGATAAAGAATTCTCAGCAAACATTTGTTAACAACACTGTACACACGCATGCACGCACACAGCCTGAGCTTTTGCTGTCGCAGCAAACCTTTGTTTGATGTAATCTGAGCTAGAGATTTTCTGTATCAACCGCTATTTTGGCAGGTAAACATTCTTTCCCTACCATTTGGAATCAGAAGCACATGCCTTGGTGTCTTTTATTCCCTAAAAATGAGAATCTTCAGATTCTTCAATGCAATGGCAGGATGTAACTGGAGAGAGTGTGTGTGTGTGGGGGGGTGTCCCCAGTCCCAGTTTATGAGCCATCTGTGCTTAAATGTATTATGGTTCCCCCCCACACCTCAAACCCGAGTCCCTGTAAGGCCCATTGTATTAGTGATGCTAGGTGATGCTGCAAAATGCCTCTACCTGCTTAGATAAAAAGAACGGAATGAGTGAAACTGTCTGAAATGTATTGAGAAAAGCAGAAATGAAGTTTGGATTTGACAGCTGGCAAAGAGGAATCCCTCTTGGAGAAGGTGCTTCAACCAGGACCCACTCTTGAGTCACGAGGCGACTTCCATGTCACCTTGACTAAATATCAGGGCAAAACAGGAAACTGAGTTGCAGAACATTGCATTTGCTAATGTGAATGTACAGAGGCCAAATCAGAAAGGATGGTTGTAATTTAAACCTATTGAAATGCTCCTCCCCTGAGTAGGCAGGTCCATGGCCATTATGCCTGCTGAGTCCACAGTCCAGATCCTCAACCATGGAAGTTACCTTCAAAGTAGCCTTTGATCCCCTCCTTTTGGTTCTTTATCTTTATACCAGGCTTGGACTGAGTAGCCCTTGAAATGGAGAACTGTCCTCCATAAAAGAGGGTAAATGACCATCCTGTTCTTAAGTCCCATTATGGGACTCACTACTGTAAACACATATGGCGGAAGAATTGTATTACTCCCACGAAGAGTCTCATGGCACAGTGGTTAAACTGCTGTACTGCAGCCAAAACCATTCTCATGACCTGGGGTTCAATTCCAGGTAGCAAGCTCAAGGTTCACTCAGCCTTCCATCATTCCAAAGTTGGTAAAATGTGTACTCAACTCAATGAGGTCAGGGGCAATGTGTACCCTGCATAATTAAATTGGAAACTGCCCAGAGAGTGCATTATTTGTCAGAGCGGTTCCTACTGCAGAATTCCAGCCACATCACTTGATCATCTCAGACAGGTCATTTGAAGATCCCAACTCTGAGAGAGGCCTGTAAGGTAACAACACGGAACCGGGCATTCTCAGTTCTGGGCCCTCATTTATGGAATCAACTACTACCTGATATTTGCTTGGCCCCCATGCTGTCAGTCTTTAAAAATACAAATAAGACCTGGCTATATAGATCTGCTTTCCCTAGTTATTAATTATTCCTTGATTCGCTGACTTTTAATCTGTTATATTCTGTCTTGCCGACTTTTCCTCTGAATATGGTTCTTTGATATTATTGTTGAGTTTGTTATGTTCACTTTGTTTTCTATTTTAGTTCTTTATTACATAATGTTTATGTTTGTGTTATGATTATGACATTTCATTTCGGAAGTGGTCAGCTTCTGAAACAAAACGTGGGAACCCAACTGGCCTTTGGACCTGGAGGGATGCAATCAACCAATCCGTTACCTTATGCTGGGCTTGTATGGGGCTAAGCTCCTATGAGGAAGAAGCCTCCGACGTCATCTTTCCTTCTCCCTGGTGCTGGCCGACCAGGGTCTGGCAGGGTAATACATCATCCTGCCTCCCTGTCTGATTGGCCAGCACCAGGGAGAAGGAAAGATGACATTGGAGGCTTCTTCCTCATTGGAGTTTAGCCCCGTGAGAGCCCAGCACAAGGTAAGGAATTTGTTGATTGTATTCCTCTGGTTCCAAATGCCAGCTGGGCTCCCACGCTTCATTTTGGAAGCTGACCACTTCCAAAACTAAAAGCCCATCTCTAGTTACGATGCGTATTGTAAACTGCCCAGAGTAGCCTTGTAGCTAGATGGCACTGTATACAAATCTAATAAATAAGTAATAAATATTAAGCGCTATAGTGTGGTATAAAAGCAGAAAAACAGAAAATCCTTGTATGACCGTTTATGTCTCTTTCCTCACATGGATGATGCTCACCTAAAAAGCAGAGCTTACTCAATGTGCTGAAGTCCTCAGTACAGTACGTTTCAGAATGCAATATTCTGCATCACATGGATAGTTTCCCTGTGGAGTGGAGGATCTCCTCTTTTAAAAATCACTGTCGCCATGAGGAGGTCACTGGAATCAGATGGAAGGACTACCACTACCACTAGCATCACAACCTCTTTCCTCCTCCTCCTCCTCCTCCTCCTCCTCCTCCTCCTCCTCCTCCTCCTCCTCCTACTCACATGTTTACTGTATGCAGAGTCAGACACATACCTCCTGAGCAGGGTTTTCATTTTTTAAGGGAACTGATGCTGCTTCGGAGCTTGGGCAGTGACTTTTATAAATCAATTCATTACAGCGAGGGCTAAGAATACTATATTTAGTAAAAGGTGAAAGATTTACAGTGGTACCTCGACTTACGAATTTAATCCATTCCGAATGCATGCTCTTAAGTCAAACTACAGTACTCTTAAGTCGGGCTGCCTATCTAAAAAATTGAAAAAATAAGTTAAAAAAATAAAAAAATTGGGGGGAAAATTTGTAAGTCGAGCAGACCATATCTAACATTTGTAAGGCTGCAGTTAAAATGCCAACAGTTTTCCACTCTTAAGTCGAATTGCTCTTAAGTCGGGGTACCACTGTATATGATCTGAAGAGAAACCAGAGTAAACCAATGGTGGCTCAGAATCCTGTTTGTTTCACATTGTACATGTAATGGCCTATTATGGGCACGATACCCCTTTCCATGGCCCTTCCACAAGGGAGAAATACAAGAATCCATTACATGAACAGAAAGGGTGTTATTGAACTTCCACAACTGTGAACTCGGTTAATTTAAAGCATAGGAGAAGAAGTATACCTCCTGATGCTTTAGGGAGAGTCCATAGCTCCCTGTCAACATTGGGAAGTTTCCCATCTCTGAATAATGATGTGGTGGCAGATTTGAAAGTGTTCAGGGCTGTACCCACAGCTAGGGCCCTCCTCATAAGGAGAGCCAAAATGCAAGGAACAGCCATTTTGTAAAATTAAAATTAACTAAATTTTCCACTTAAAACTGTACTTTGCTTTACCACAGCCAAAACAATATATTGCTCCTTGGAAAAAAATACAGTGGTATCTTGTATAAAGGAATTAATTTGTTCCAGATGAAATTCTGTTAAGCAAATTTTCCTTTATACAAATTTCCCATAGGAATGCATTGAAAACAGAGTAATTCCTAATCGTGACCATTTTTATGTTGTATGGATTCGTTGATTCATTGATATTTGTTTCAAATCTGGTCAATAAGGGAATGTTTGTTTTTGTTTTTGAGAAAGGAGGCTTGATAAGCTACTTTGGTGACTGCCCTATGTAAGATAAAACGTGTCCTCAAATGCCAAGCTGTCCAAGTCATATTCACAAATCACTCATTTTGCTATCAGCGGCAGACAGTAAATATTTTAGCCTGTATTGAAAAATAATATTTCTTCATCTCAGATCCTCTCCTTGGGTTCCCTGTGCACAGCTCTCAACATAGCTTGCTGGGATTAATCAAAATAAAGAGGGCTTTCTGTGTGATCTTGGAGGAGAGGGGAAATGGAGAAATTGTTAAGGCATAAAAGGGGAAAAAATCCCAATGTACAACCAAATACTAAGCCACGAAGTGTGTTTTTAAAAACATTTTATTCCGCTTTAAAAAGGACAAAAAACAACCAAGAGGAATTGACATGTACCAAGAAAGCAAATGTGGTCCAGACAGCAAGATGCTTGCTTCAGGGGCATTCTAAAATTTAAACAAAGAAAGACTCACATGAAAACAGAATATGTAATTCTTCCACCTTTTTGTCCCTGCTTCCTTAACCTGATAATTAGAGATGGGCAGGAATCGTGACAGAGCGCTTTGTGCCAAATCTTTGGTGCTGCACTCAACCTCTCCCCTTCCTCTGACCCATCAGAACCACTCACCATTGTCGGCATGCTGCTGAGGTCCTCCATTGCTACTCCAGTCTGGGAAGGAGATTAGACTGCCCTTCCCCACCTCTTTAGGCAGCTGGCCTATCTGACAAGAAGGCAGGATTGGAAGAAACCCGCACTATTGACAAGAGGCCAGCTGCCTGGGAAGGTGGGGAAGGGCAGCTCATGCTCCTTCTAGGACCGATGTGCCACTGGCAATGGAGGACACCGGCAACATGACAATGATACTGAGTGGGCCTGCTGGGCACAGGGATGGTGGTGGAGGGTAAGTGCAGCACGTAGGGTGCCACCCTAGAGGTTCATCATGAAGAACTTTGTTGCACTTCATGTCCATTTATACTGATAATAATGTGTCATCATGTCATCAGTTCTGTCTTATGGCAAACCTCTTGACCGTTTTCCAGGTAGAGAATACTCAAAATTAGTTCCTTATTCTCCTTTTCTGGGGGTGCCCTGGAACTGTGCAGTTTGCCCAGTTTTAGTTCTATACACAGGAAGCACAGTGGATGAATTCAACTCTTTGCCTCTGCAGCCAGAGACCTAAAGTACTCCAGGCAACAATCCTTAATGATAGTCTCCGGGTATTTGGTCCACAAGACATTTGGATATGGGGGAAGGGTATTTAAGTCTCTCTTGGCTGTGTTGGGGTTTCTGGGTTTTGTAGTCCAAAATATCCGGAATGTACCAATTTGATGCAGGCTGCATGCTTGCAAAACAGCTTCATGCCTTGTAAATGTATAGCAGGTCCGTAAGAGCAAGCTAATTGCTGACAAATGCTCAAGCAACCCATTCAAGGCTGCTTCTTTTTAACTGCACTTACAATAAGGCAACAGTTGTTTTAGTTTCAAAACATTAAAACTTGCAATTGTTTAAAAAGTTACATCTTTACAGGAATGAACCAAAACTGGTCTTGCAAATCACAAATTCTCTCTGAAGCTGAATTGTCCTCATCATCTTACCAAGCTGTGATGAAAAGGGTTTTGGGGTGTATGTGAAATTTTGGATTTGACACACAAGGTGAACCACAAAACAATTTCCATCCCCCCACTGACAAAGATACGCAGAGGCAGGGTAGAAGCACTCATTATTGTCTCACATTCATTTAAGAATATAAAAAGAACCCACGGGGATCAGAACAAAGCTCCATCACTTCAAACAGGTTTTGGAAGTTTATGAAGTGCTAAAAAAAACCCACAGCAAAGCATTTTTATTTGGATGAATTCAAGATAAGACCATGATAATCAGTTGTGTACTAACTTCAGTCTTGTAGAAAGCATCTAGGTGTTCTAGGTGAAAGGAGAGGACCGGTGGAATTGCTTCTACCTAGAACGAAGGTGCCACAAAGTATAGCAGTGACAGCCTGACAACGTTCATGGTTTGAGGCAATGGTTTGAGGCTATCTATATCTATCTATCAACCATATTACATGCTATATGTAAAATACTTATAAGTCCTTTTCATGTTCTAAACAAGACTTGTTTTGCCTTGCGTCTACTTTTGTCTTCTTGCATAGATGTCAGAACTGCAGGGTGTTGTTTCCCCTCCTTCTTGTTTAAAGAACAGGTGATAATTATGCAGTAATATGTCTGGAAGCTAAAGATGAGGAAGGGGAAGATAATACTATTATAACCTCCTGTGCTTTATTTATGTGAACGGGGCTAATGCTGCCATTCAAACATTCCTCCATACTTATGTATCATTTCCCTTCAAACCTCTAATTGAATCTTGAATTCCAAAGTTAAAGTTTTCAGAGAGTCGAGTTGCAAATGTCCTCTTATCTGTCATAGCTCACAGTGTGGCTCTCCCCCCCTTAGCAAGATTCCCTTGACCTTTTAAGAAATGTGAAGCATGTTCAGTGATCATAAATTTCACTTGGGATTTTTTAATATATATCACAGTTGAAGTTATTCCATTATTGAATTGAAAAAAGTACCTGCACTAAGTACCATGGCCAGACAATTCCACTTCTCCATTAAAAATAATAAAATAAATTGGGTGATGGTTCAGGGTTTTTGAATTCATTTAAAAATAACGTGGTGCTGGTGTATGTCTCCTCTTGATCTGTTTTAAGATGTGTTGTATATTTGCCAAGGGGACTACGTGGGCTTTTAAAATCATTGTGTTTAAAGCTTTATCCTGTGCCCATCTACCCTCATGCTTGTTGCCTCCCACAATCACTAGATGTAGCTGTTTTGGTGTTATCTTTCATTAATTTTTTATTTTTAAAATGTTATTTCTTGCGACCTGGAATAGCGCTAGAACAGAGTGATCAACAGAAACAAAAATTAAAACATAGGGCTCCCTGAAGCCTGAAACAATAACAGGGGTTGACAAGAAGACCCACAAACAGAAAGATACACAGACACAAACACATACACCTGGAATGGAGAAGGAGAGAGAGCAAGGAACTGCCAACAGGGGATGAAACTGACCAGAGACATTTTAACTAGAGGGACACTTCTAAGCTTGCAAATGAGGGAGGTGCAGATGGTCATGCGCACACATGCAGCTGCAGGTGGGTGGAGAAGGTTTGAATGGCAAACCTCACAGACCCAATTTATACTGAAAGAGGGATTCACATTGTTTGAATTGATTAAAATTAAATCACTTTGACATCCAAGACAAAATAAATGACCCTCAGATGGAAGAGTAAAATATCTTGCTTCCGATCCAAGTAAGAGGATTCCCTGCCAAAACAATCAATGCTTCCATGTGTGTTATGTAGTGACCTTTTAAAAAACTGATTTAACACATGCTAAATCAGATTCAAACATGGGCTGTTTTCCCTAGTGTAACTAACCATGCTCCAATTTTGGTGGGATTGCATTAAATGTGATTACTACTTTTGAATATACATGATGTCAGGCCTTCTTTTTTCTCTACTACCAAACCCATTCTGAGCCATTTTCATGAATTAAGACACACTCACTCATACACTCACAATACCAGACTCACACCAAATTGAAATGGGTAATATTCTGTTGCCTAATCATCAAGGATGTATCTGGGGGAGCGAGAACTGGGGATGTGTTTTCACACCCCAGATTTCTTCATGCAATAGTTAAATTGTCGGCCAGAGACCACTTGTTAGTGAGACAGCAAAAAACAAATACCTGTAAATAAATAAAAAATCACAGGGGCAAATTATCACTAGTTAATTAAATATCAATCACATTATGAGGCACCTGTCCAATTATGCAGTGGCCACACACCTATAATGTGACCAGCACTTTATTAACTAGAGGCAATTCACCAATTGCCACTAATTAATTCCAGGTACTTTGAGTTGCACGATTTAATTTATGCATGTCCAAATCGCCAATAGGATTTTGATCATTATTCTTTGTTGCACTTATCCGTAATCATTTCAGGTTGCTGACATTTTTTCAATAGTCCTACAGTGTTACATGCATATTTTAAGTATACAGTAGGACCCCAGTATCCACTGGGGATTGGTTCAAGCCCTTCCCGTGGATAATGAAAAACCGTGGATAAGATAGAACAGCAAAAATCCCCAAATCTGCTGTTTAATGACAGTAGATTGCCTTACGGCTGCTGTTTTGTGACAGTAGCTTGCTTTATGGCTGCTGTTTGTGACCGTAGCTTGCTTTACAGCTGATGTTTTATGACAGTAGCTTGCTTTGCAGCTGCTGGATTATGTATTTATTTGTTCCTTTGCCAACCGTGGATAACTGAATCAGTGGATAATGAACCAGTGGATACGGGGGTCCTACTGTACTTCAGCTTTCCATAGGGTACTATATACTGTAGCATGGCGTACACTCAGAAACATGCACAACCCAATGGAAGCCGGGAAATGTACCAATTTCTGACTTGAATGCTTATTGTGTATTTCCTTCTATAGGATGCTCCAAAGTATAAGGCAACCCCCCAGTTTTCCAACCCGAAATTATAGAAAGAGGAGAAAGAGGAGCCCGTCTGGAAAGGATCATCCCGTTCTCCCTGCACAAGCCAAACATCATTTCAGCATCCAAGGGCATGGAAGCATTTTCCCAATCCCGTCTTTCACACACACACACACACACACACACACACACACACACATTTTTAAGGAGCCTGTATTTGCCCTGAAGTCTGGTTGATTTCAATGGGATTTCCCTTCTTGTGGCCACCTCGCTCTTACACGTCATTCCCTTGCTTGGCGCCCCTTTCACCCCCCATCACATGTTAGACTGTGAGTGTCTTGAGGCTGGTCTTGAGGCCGTAACTTTTAAGCTTGCACAAGTTTCCTGTAGGCTGCTGCCCCTTGCTTGATCTTCATAGGATGAGAGAGATTTTAAAATGAAACTGAGAAGGTGAAGAAGAGGAATCCATCCTGGAAAGATCTTCCCCATCTTCTTGCCTTGGACCTGGTGGACATAGGTGGAGTGGGCTCTTCATTCTCAGCTTTGTTTTTAAATCAAGCCTAAAAGCCACTGCCCTGACACGCTCACAATCTATCACGTGCTGAGGGACCTGCATGAAAGAGGCTCGGAACGGCACATAAGAGAGAGAGGTCCATTGAAATCAACTAGGCTTCCAGGTAAGTGCAGGCACCTTAAAAATGTGTCTGTGTGTCTGTGGGTAAAAGTGGGGATTGTGAAAAGTGCTTCCACCCCCCCTGGACGCTGCAATCATGTTTGGCTTGTAGATGCGGAAAGGAGCTGACACTGAAGCTGAGAAAGAAGAGCCCAACACGCCTGTACAAGATGATTCTCAATTTTTAACCTAACAATTTTAGGAAAAATTGTGTCTTATAAATGGAAAAATACAGTAGCTATTTTTGTTTTGGGTCCTGGAGTATGGATGGAGCACATCTGCTTTTCAAAAAGGAAACATAAAAAAGAGTGGAAGAAATTTCTCACACAACCATGTGGCCAATATAGCCAACACAGGGAACATATGGGTGCAGTAAACATCCTAGAATAAGCATGTCTTAAAATAAATGATCCAGGTGCAGCGGTTATTGCAGAATTGCCATCCTGTAATGATCTTGTCTTTCTGAACTGAGTAATTCGTAAATTTTCAAAAGATTAATTTAACCATCAGCTCAAACCAACTCTGGCAATTAGCTATGGCAACCCCCCTTTGGAGCTTAATAACTCATCCTCCTGACCCCCAAACCTTTCCAAATTTCAGGGGTTTACAGGGAAGAGTGCAAACTTACTCCCCAGGGATTTTGGTGCTGAAACATGCCTCAGATGCCTATTTTGGTGTACATTAAAATGTACTTGAAAATTGCTAAGTTGGTAAAATAGGAAAATTTATGAATCTTACCCTACAATCCTGTCCCTCCCCCTTATGCTTCATATTTGCCTAGAGGGTCATTGGCTGTATTTTGGGAGTAGGAGTTGAGCACTGGTGCTTTTTCTTTATCTCCTGTTGTCATTCTCCCGTTCCTACTGAACAGCGGAGCCACTGGTTCTTCCCTGTCTTTTGCTACGTACATACTGAAGAATTTGTTGTTGTTCTTGTCTCAGCTCATTCTCTGCTTTTGCCTTCCTAATGCCATCCCTGCAATTCCTTGCAACTTGTCTGTACTCTTTCTTTGTAGCCTGGCCTTCCTTCAATTTCCTATATGTATCCTTTCAGATCCTCCTTGAGTTTCTTTCTTTTTCTTTCTTTCTTTTTCTTTCTTTCTTTCTTTCTTTCTTTCTTTCTTTCTTTCTTTCTTTCTTTTGCTGTTTCCCACCTTTTCTTCTTATTGGAATTATGCTGTTTCCCACCTTTTCTTCTTGTTGGAATTGTTTGTATTTGGAATTGTTGGAATTGTTTGTATTTGTGCCTTTAGAATCTCATTTTTTCAGAAACTCCCACCCTTGGACTCCTTTTTCTGATAGTATCATCCGCCATGGGACCTTGCCTATTATTGTTCTGAGTTTATTAAAGTTGGCTTCCCTAAAATCGAGTGTATATGTTTGGCTACAATATGCTTTTGTTTCCTTTGAAATCAGGAACTCAAGTAGACCATGGTTGTTCCCCCCACCCCGAGTTCATTCCTATTGCCGCTACTTCTTCCACCAAGTCATCTCTATTGGTTAGAATCAAGTCAAGGATAACTTATCTGTTGGAAGACAAGACCGGTTGGTCACAAATATTGCGAAAATGCTACCCCAATTGAACTCTTTGGGCTCAGAGCCCTATGACATCATTTACTTCTGAATCTATGCATGGTTGAGAAAGGGGTCCCATCATATCCATCCATATAAGGCAACATGGAAGAAGGCTCTTCTTACGTTCTTATGTTCTCCTCTAGTTCCTTCCTCCCCTTTTGTAGTAGAAAATTATCAGCCATGCAAGCTTCGAAGGACCATGTTTATCTCCCAGTAGATATCAGGATAGTTGAAGTCACCCATCATGTTTTTTCAAAAATTCTTGCAATTGGTTTTTCTAATGTTTCATCTGCACCTTCTTTCTTGATCGGGTGGCCTGTATCGACTCCAACAACCATGTTCCTTTTGTTTTTCACCCCAATTATATTAATACAAATACTCTCAGTTGGACAACTTGGCTCATCCTCCTGTGTAGATGAGCCATGCAAGAATATGTGTTTTTTGACATTTGCGGCTACTCCGCTTCCTTTCCTGTTATTTCAGAACAATTTCTGTCCTTCAAGTGAGGTATTCAATTGTGTCATGATTGTCAGGGAGATGATAGCTCTTCAGGAAGAGAGGGGAGGAAATCCCCCCCCCCCAGATAATCAGGCTTTCCAGAGGAGAGTGAAAGCATGATGGGCAGCCTGTTGGAAGTAAGACAAGAATGTTTTGGTCACAAATATTGTGAGATTGCTTCCCTAATTGATCTCTTTGGGCTCAGAGCCCTATGATATAATTTACTTCTGAATGTATGCATGGCCGAGAAAGGGGTCCCATCATATCCATCCATATAAGGCAACATGGCAGATGGCCCCATTTAGTATCATTATTCCTTTCTAAAAACGGTGGAGGGTGGAATTTGCCATAATGTACTGGGGCTCCATGTCTCAAATAATTTTAGGCGCAGAGTGAAAAGAGCCTGAAAAGAGGAACATGTTCAAAGCTCGTGAGGGGATGAACATTATAAAGCCAGCTATTGTATCTTTACCACAGTTAGGTGTGACTGAAATAATTAGGTATTCTTGTAGGTTTTCTATTTTAGATCTAATACATGGTGGTGGTGGTGGGGGAGAGAGTAAAACCAGGCTGCCTTGTACTATGTTCTCCAGCAAGCTGAAAAATCATACAAAGCCAATGTAGGGCAACACTGCTTCCACCCAGAGCTTGTAAAATTCCACCTTAACCTTGGAACATCCTGCAAAACCTGTATGAAATACTGTGAGAGTTTTAACTTTTAAATGTGCTTATTTGGAAAAAAAGTTTTGGAAGCTATTCTTGACTATTTTGAGAATGAAAACAATTGAAAATATGTCTTTCTATCCTGATGCCCCAGGGAGATTAATTGACTGTAATTAATATTGCCATGCTACACACACTTTGCCTGGGAATAAGATTCAACTAAGTCAATGTGGGTGAATATGTGCACAGAACGGTAAAACTAACTCTAGACAGGAAGGGCTGTGGACCTACCTGTGGGCCCTGGTTTGCTGGCTACAGTGAGAAGGGGAGAAATGTAGTATCATTTTGTGAGTCCAGACACAACGATTGGCAATGACCGATAGAAGGGAACTTAGGTGGGACCTACAGAATGCCCTGAGAGGCAGTTTTCTATCTGGTCCACCCAAGCCCTTATTACTACAGCTGGTCAAGATTCAAGCATTCCTCTGCATTCCTCCATCTTCTTCCTATGTATGCCAAATCCCATGTTTATCTAAAGTGGCAGTGAAGCCCAAGGTGTCAAAATGGTTAAATAACAGCCTGTTCATATCTCCCATTTAGGGGATCCCCATTAAGAGATCCTGGGAAGCAGATACATTGGTGTGCCCCCCCCCAGCTCAGCCTCTATGCCCCTTCTTCACCTCTGGCAGATGAAGAGAGATAACAGTGGGGTGACAGCCCATGTGGTACTCACATCTTGGATTTCTAGGTTTCCCAGTATTTGGTGCCACCTGGTGACAAGTGGAATATGCTGGTATGGAGGGTGGTGGAGTCTCCTTCTTTGGAGGTTTTTAAGCAGAGGCTGGATGGCTGTATGCCAGGAGCACTGTGATAGGGGTTCCTGCATGGCAGGGGGTTGGACTAGATGGCCCTTGAGGTCTCGTCCAACTCTTTGATTCTATAATTCTATGATTCTATGATTCTAATTCAGTGGTGGCCAAACTTCAGCCCTCCAGAAGTTTTGGACCACAACTCCCACAGTTTTTTGTCATTGGCAATACAGGCTTGGAATTCTGGGAGTTGTGGTCCAAAACATCTAGAAGGCCCAAGTTTGGACACTACTGTTCTAAGTGAACCACCTGACACCTGAATCCATCGCCATGTACTTGGGTTCAAAGTTCAGTTATAACCTGCAACCAATAAAGTTGTGGTTTCCTTTGCTGCACCACCAACATTGCATGCCTGGTTAATTGGGCTACAGCCATGCTTCCCTTCCCACTATCAGTGGTTCCAACCTTGGGTCCCCAGATGTTCTTGGAGTCCAACTCCAAGAAATGCTGACCAGCAAAGCTAGTAGCAAAAGCTTCTGGGAGGTTTAGTTCAAGCATGTTTCAGGAACCCCAGACTGAGATAGGTGCTAAGGCTGTGGGTTAGAGTTAACATTACAAAAGGTGTATAGTTTCCCTTGCTGCCTTACCATTGTAATGCAATGCAGTGATACTTCCATTATTTGAGAAAGGAATGGCAAGTGGACCCCACCACCAAGAGGGACAAATGCTAAGAAAAAGAATTCTTTGAGAAAGGAATGGCAAGCAGTTTGTTCCTTCCAAGGACTGCTTCTACTGATGGAACCGTACAGCTGGTGTGAAAAAATAGGGTAGTATTTATTTATTCAGAATATTTTTACCCCACCTTTCTCCTTGGAAAAGGCCCCAAGGTGGATTACAACAATGACGGGCAATATACAGCCTGGAACATTTAAAGACATATTCAAGTTAAGAACAGGGAATTAAAAGACGCATCTCAGAACATTAAAAGATAACAGTAAACCTACAAAGAGCATGCAAAAAGAAAAGAAAAATCCATTATGAGGGGTAGAAAGTAATATGGAAAACACTGGTGTTCTTATGAAATCAGTCTGTGGGAGAATTCATTTTTACAGATTTGTTTTAAAAACATTGGAACACCTGTGCGCAGTGCTACACTCTGTCATTTTTATTGAATAGCATTCATCTTCATTTGCACATGGGGATATTCTTAGAGTCTTTGTCCTGTAATTAATTCTACAATTTCAGGGAAATTACTACTGCACCATTGGGGACTCATCTCTCATATGAATGCTTCACTAAGCTTTTAATGATCTCCCCGCTTGCTTGACAGCCTTGGCTCTGGCACTGTCTGCCACAGTAAACCCCACTAAAGCAGCAGTCGCAATGCACAGGGAATATTTATTTATTTATTTATAGTTCTATACCACCCCCTTAGTGCAAACTGCATGCTCTGTCCATGAAATTCACACAGCCATCATGACACGGCCAAATTCCACGTGTTGATCACCATCATTTTAGAAGTGCAGAGCTGGAAGAGACTGGGTCTTGATCAACCCAGAGGGCAGGACATGTAATACAGTAACACCCCCCCCCCCGCCTATCGAGGGGGTTAGGGACCCACCCGACCTGCGAAAATTAAAAAATCTGCGATATGCGGATGCAAGTCGGGTTGGACCTGGGGGCCCTAGCTGGGGGCCCTGGTACTTACCCCCAGCCAGGCACTGCCCCAAACAGTCCTGAGTGGGCCTTCCTGGGCCTTCTGGAGCCCCAAAATGGCCTCCTTGCAAACTGGAAAGGACTTCTGGTAAACTGGAAGTGACTTCTGGATCACGGAAAATCATTTCTGAGGCCTCCGAGAGGCCTAGAAAGGCCATCAGAGGCCTCAGAAATGATTTTCTGCAAACCGGAAGTCACTTCCAGTTCACGGGGAAGCCATTTTGGGGGCTCCAGAAGGCCTGGGAAGGCCCTTGCAGGCCCGTTCAGGGTAGCACCAGTCCTGCGGTAAGTACGGTAGGCCTGAAACAGGCCTTTCCCCCTTACCCCAGGGGGCCTTTTTTCATATACTGTGGTTCCGCGATATAGCGGGACCGTAGTATATGAACTATGAATGGGTGGGGGGCCACTGTACTGTAATAGACTCAGGTTACAAGAAGCCAGCTTTCAACTGAATATTAGGAAAACTTGTTGAAAGTTAGAGCAGTGTGACCAGTGAACCGATTGCCTCAGGAAGGTGATGAGCCCTCCAACTGCTGGACAAATTCAAGAGAAAGCTGAACATCCATCTACGTTGATTTGGATTCCTGCAGTGAACACGGGGTTGGACTCTATGCCTTTATAGGCCCCCTCCAGCTCAATGATTCTGTTGTTCTATGGTCCTATGGACAATCAAGTCCAGCTCCAGTCAAGGAAGCACAATGGGGAAGTTGTCTGTGAAGATTCTTAGTCATCCAGGTGAGCTTTATCTGGATGAGTTGAGTCATGGCAACTGGACTTCTTTTCTTGAGAAACTAAAACATTTCGCTGCTCATCCAAACAAGCTTCGTCAGGACTGACGAAACTGTTTGGATGAGCAGTGAAATATTTCAGTCTCTCAAGAAGAGACGTCCAGTTGCCATGACTCAACTTCCACACAGTGGGGATCTGAACTCTCAACCTCTCGTTCCGCAACCAGATACCTAATATAGCAGTTCCAACATACTGTACAATTACCTATCAGGAATGCATGGGAGGAATGACTCAGGCAGGACATTTGAGGGTGCCGTTGCTTGCAAATCACTGACGAGGAACCAGGTTTTCTCAGTGGTGCCCCCCCCCCCCAACTTTGGAATCAACTTCCTCCAGAGGATTTGTTTGGCCCCCTCGCTGCCTGTTTTTAAGAAACATCTTAAGATGTGGCTATTTAGGAAGGCTTTCCCTGGTTATTAGTTTCAGCTGTTATGTCTTGCTGCTCATTTACCTTCTTGTGTATTCTGGTCTATCTCTGTTTTTATTGATCTTGATTGATTTAGTGTTGTTATTTTGTTTAATATATTGTACTGTAAATTTTTAGAGCTGTGTAGATACCCTAAGCACATCCGATCTTACCTGATTTCGGAAGCTAAGCAGGGTCGGCCCTGGTTAGTACTTGGATGGGAGACCAGCAGGGAATACCAGGTGCTGTAGGCGCCTGGAGTAGGAACTGGCAAACCACTCCAGTATTCCTGCCAAGAAAACTTCATGGATATGGAGTCACGAAGAGTCGGTCATGACAGTAACGACACAACACACACACTGTAAATTTTTAATAAATTTAATTTAATAAATTTAATAATTTTTATTATTATGCTTAATGGATGTATCTGTTTGTTTAACCCTGTAAACCACCCAGAGTGGCCTAGAGTGGTATACAAATCTAATAAATAAATAAATAAATAAATAAATAAATAAATAAATAAATGACTGAAAGCCTTACTTCCTTATTCCTTACACCCAATCCAGATTGATTGGTTGGTTGATTGATAGTCTATTTACTACTTGTTCAGTCTTTACTCAGTTGCAATGACTCTTGGCCACTGGAGCACAGCTAAGCATTGCAGAAGAAAATAATTTTGTGCTATATAGATTACAGCAAATGATCTAAACAGTCTTTGACTGTGTAGATCATGAAAAACTATGGCTTGTTCTAAATGGAAATGAGCGAGCCTGCACATTTAATTGCCCAGATGTGTAGACTATAGTCTGCATGATAAAGCACTGTTAGGAATAATAGGGAGAAACAGAATGATTTCCCATAAAGAAAGGTGTCAGCAAAGGTGTATTTTGTCTCCTCATTTGTTTAATCTGTTTGCAGAACATATCATGCACCAACAAACAGAAGAACAAGAATGATAAAACATATACAGAAAGCAGGATTAAATTCAGATTAAGGAGAAGTGAAAACTGGTAGAATAAAGATCAATAATCTGAAATACACAGTTGACAACATATTACAGGCAGCCAAAAGCAACGACTTAGAGGACTTGTGGTAAAGATAAAGAAAGTACAAGAGCAGGATTGCAGTTGAATACTGTATTAAGAGGACAGAAATTTTATGTACTGTACAAGAGAAGCAAAATGTAACTTTCATCTTGAGAAGAAAGAAGCTGAAATGTTTAAATATTTCCTATTCCTCACTTTGACTAATAATTTAAATGGACACTGCAGCCAAGAAATCAGAAGCAGATTGAGCTTTGGAAGGGCATTTGTGAAGGAACTAGAAGTTACAAGGACATGCAAGATGAAAGTAATTACACTACTGTATTCTGATATTACTCTACACAGATGTGAAAGCTGGGTGGTGATGAACGCTGACAGAGTAAAAAAATGACTCATCCAAAAAGTGGGGTCGGGAAGGAACTTTATACACAAGATGAAATCCCAGAAAAGCAAACATATGTGTTTGTCCTTTGGGTGCCTCTTGAGAAGACAAGCCATCTTGAAATGAGACAATAAGGGCAGAAAATAAGAAGACAACAGGAAAAGAGAGGGGGAGAGAGAGAGAGAGAGAGAGAGAGAGAGAGAGAGAGAGAGAGAGAGAGAGAGAGAGAAATGGAAAAACTCAATAAAGGAAACTGTGGCCTTGAGTTTGTAAGAGCTGAGAAGAGCTGTTGATGATAGGATCTTTTGGAGGCTAATAGAGTTGGAAGTAATTTGAAGTCACATGACTATAATTGCATGTATGTCCTGCTTTCCTGCAAGTAGAGTCAAGGCAGCATACATGGCTTTCTTCTCTCCATTTTATCCACAATAGATTTGTGAAGTAGGCTAGTGGGAGAGTGTCTGAGTGCCCCAGGGTCTCCCACTTAGTTTATGTCTGAACAGGATTTCAACCCAGGACTCCTGAGTCACTGTCTAGTTCCCTAACTACTAACTACCATAACTACGACACTAGCTACAGACACTTCCCTAGTGCCTTCTGGGACCTTCCTTATTAGAATCCCCGAACAGTGTATCTATATTTTTGTTTATTTACTTATGCTATGGATTTGGAGGTTTGCTTCCTCTCTGTGTATCTCAGGAGAACAGCCAGGCTGTACTGGAATGATTAAATTACTCCTTAGCACTCTACCTAGAAAACCCTCAAAAGTGTTGTCTTAAGTCAGAACTTAAGCACATTCAATTATCACTTTCCACCAGAACCACGAATGCTGGCAATGTGTGAAAAGAGGACAAACAAAGAGCCAACAAGATATAAATTTTGAAAGGTCAGAGCTTGAAACAGACAATTTCCCAAGCTTTGTTTTGGATGGTAGCCTTTTACCTTGCAGCAGCTGGCCTCAAGGTTACTGAATGCTCCTCCAGAAACACCAGGCAGGCAGGCAGGTCGACACACCTACTTACATACAATGCTTGGATGTTAGGAAGAGCTGCAGCCTAACATCTGTTCCCATTTGCACGGGATGTATCCAAATGTTATGGTAATGGCTAAAATGTACATGAGAAATGGTGTTGTACTACTAGAAAAAGAAAACAAGGACAATCAGTCTCCTACAATAGCTTGAGCATCTGAATCGGAAGTACAGCTCTTCCTTCAACCGTGCTGGGGTTAGGGATGACTGACCTCTGTGTAGTTCAAAATCCGTGTACAAGTCTTCTGCCCAGGGATGGTCAGTCACAACTCACACGAGTCCCTGTTGAGTCTGACTTAGGTCACACTGGAAAACTGATACATAGTCCAGGGGGTTGGGTAAGACGTGGGACTCAACCCACGAGCAGCCTGCCTTTGCTGCTCACCCCTGCTCCTGACATCAGCCGACCTTCCATCCTTACCCCCGTCATCTCCAGGGCATGGGCCAAGTAATGTGAGACTTGGGACTTGGGACTCAGGGTCTATGTACCAAAGACTTGCACTTGGGCTTGGGACTTGCCTCCCAAGACTTGCCAACCTCCTTTCGTAGTTGATATATGCACACATAAAGTATACAGAACATTTCTCTCTGTCTAGGTTCCCTTCCATAGTACTAACAATCCTTTCCATACTACAGTATTGTGTGTTAGCACATCTGATCTTACCTGATTTTGGAAGCTAAGCAGGATTGGCCCTGGTTAGTACTTGGATGGGAGACCACCAGGGAATACCCGATGCTGTAGGCGCCTGGAGTAAGAAGTGGCAAACCACTCCAGTATTCCTGCCAAGAAAACTCCATGCACATGGGATCACAAAGAGTCGATCACGACTAGAGATGGGCACAGAACGAACATTTTTTCATTTCCATTACTGTTTGTCGGTTCCGTTATGTAACGAAACGACAAACGAAAATTGTGATGAAGATGCAACGAAACGAACAGAACCACAAAAATTGTGGTCGTTACGTTTCGTTTCTGTTAATGGCAACACACAATGAAATGAGCTGTTTTAAATGTTAAAAAAGGCCCTGGACATCCGTAAAAACACAGCGATAATTATTTATATTGTCTGATAATACCTACCAGGGGGGTTGGGGTCCTTAAAATGTTTGTTTTTGTCTTCTCCCATCGCGATGTATTTTTCTTTTCCCTTTAAAATGGATGTCGCCACCAGCCATAAAATGGAGGCAAGCCATGTGATGGGATCAGCCTGGGAGCATGCCCAGGTTGCAGACTGGGTGGGCAGGTCTGGCAGCCACAGAGGGCATAAAAAGGTCTGGCAGCACCCGTCCTCCTTGCAGTCTCTGGTGGGAGTTAGGGTGGGATTGCTGTCTCTGCAACTCTAGCTTCAGTCCTGCAGCCTCCCTGTGTGCGTGCATGCTGCGTACCTCTCGGTGAGTACCCTCCCCTGCCCCGCAGTGCAGTCACTCTGCGGCTGCCTTGCACCCTGGGCAACGCCCGCCGCTGCCTTTGCAGCCTCCCTGCATACCTAGTCTATACTGTGTCTCTGCCAGCATCCATTTTTTTTAGTGTTTTCCCTCTGGTCTGGGGCGTTGGAGGATGCCTGCGCATGGAAATGCTTTAAAAACTGCGCAAAAAGCGGGTAGAAACGACAAACAAAAAAATGAAAAACAGTAACGAAATTTTTCAAAAAATTTCCCGACAAACAGAAACGAACCGAAACAGACCTCTCAACGACAAACGAAAAACCGAAACACCATTTTTCTGTTTCATGCCCATCTCTAGTCACAACTGTAATGACACACACACACACACCACAACCTTAAAGGGCCTTATGATTCCCTGACCTAGAGGCTGAATTAGATATGTGCTTGGGGTAGACCACTTGGATGCCTTTGAGGTTGAGCTCGTGGGGCCCTGGGTGGCCAGGGGCGCATTATTTACTGAATGTGTATTTTATTGGAACATTTATTGATTGATTGATTGTGGGGGGTAGGGGTAGGGGAGGGAATCCATTTATAACCAAAACAGTGCTGCTTAGACCTGTGCAGTTCTGACAGTGGTGCAAGGGCAAGACGTCCATGGTTTAGCATGATTAGGTACAACCAGAGAGTAGAATAATGACTTTTTCTGGGGTACCATTCCCAGAATATGCAAGCTGTCTCATTTAAATCCACAGCTCCTCTGTGTGTGACTACCTTGTGCAAACACCAGAAAAAAAGGATATTGCACATATGATAAAATAAAAATGAATACCCATTTTGGCCACTGGCTGGGTTTTTTCCCCCACACAAGCCCTTTGCATCTGCAAAACCCCAGGCAGAGGATTGAGCATTACACATGGATGGTTCTCTCCATGATGCTGTTATGCCTTGCATTTGCTGACAGGGTCCTGTCTGATGACTTGGTGAGTAGTGCTTCAAGGGAGACTCACTGTAATCAATAGGATCTGTCAGATATTACTAAATTAAGTCCCATTTGATTGCAATTGGAAATCAAGACATGATTAAGCCTGCACCCAGCTCTATGGTGCTTGCATGGTACACCTAGCATTCCCTTCTGGCTTTACTTAAAACTAGAATTTTCTTAACACAGTACAGTATCTCGGCCCAAAGCTAAAAAATCGCTGGGCTTTTAGAGATGGTGTGTCTTTTGGTAAAAGCTTGGAGACTATTTCTCTGTGTCGTTGCTGAGGTTTGAATAATTCTCTTGCTGTTGATGTGTTCTCATGGGTTTTTCTTGCACTATGCTAATTTGGGAAAAGTCTATTCTGTTAGATTATGATTAGTCTTTGAAAAGACCTGAAGATCATGGATGGTCCACACTGAGAAAGTTAATATTGTTCTTACATGGTGGTGCCAAAGGAAAAGGAAGGCTGGTCCAACCCCTAGAATCAAAGGGACTCCATATATTCAAGATTCCATTTCACATTATTTGATATATGGTAAAACATAGTAATTTAATTTAGCAGCAGGCTCTAAGAAGATTACCTATGCTAGCAAAATGTTTTCAAAACAATATTAACAGGATACAGTAAATTATTTTGCACTCAGCTGTCACAAGTAGTGTCACCACCATTTTTCAATATTTAATTAAAATTAAGACTGCAACAACTTAAAATGCAAGGCCCGTCAGGGTAATTAATTGGTTGTGCAGACCAGATGGAGATACCAAGGCGTGGGCTTCATGAACTATTCCAACTTGGTTTATTCTACTTTGTAGGAACTAATTTGAGAAGTGATGCTCTAGATTTCGCTCCAATAAATCCTTCTGCTCATGAGGTGTTCTTGCCTGGTTCAAGAGGCCATGTGTGGAGAAGAGAGTGTGCAGGGACAGGGTGGGGTGGGGAGAGAGATTTATGCTTCACCTTGCAGTCTCTGCTTAATTCCAGAGGGAGAAATCATATGAAAATGTAATGTATTTCTAAAGAGAGAAGTCGCAATGCAATACAGCAGAGTTCTCTGTTTTTCCTCCCATCTCCGGGTCAACAATCACAACCGAAGCAAAACTTGACCAACATTTCCAAAAGCTGGTTCAAGAAAGCATCATTTTCTCAGGACTTTCAACAGGACTGTGGACTGTCCAAGCTCATCTAAGACTATGCTTAGCTTCCCCTACTTATGTCAGAAGTGCCTTTTGGGAAGTAGTGGGATATCTTTTTTCAGCCTGAGAGTACTGTAATAATAGATAACTCTGAAAGGCAACATTCCAGTGGAGGGCAAGTCCAGAGAAAAATGGTTGACAAGATTTTAATATAATGTAATGCTTTGCTCCACAATAAGGGACCCTTTGGCCCATGAACAAAAGTCACCCTTCAGGTCTTTGTGGATTTGTTTCCTTCCTTCTGGATCTTCCTGGCTAGTGTTTAGAGGAACAGGCTGCCCACGGTCCAAGTGGGAGTGGACAGCACCATCCATCATCTGAAGGTTAGAACATAAGAACATAAGAACATGAGAAGAGCCATGCTGGATCAGGCCAAAGGCCCATCTAGTCCAGCTTCCTGTATCTCACAGCGGCCCCACCAGATGCGTTTGGGAGCGCATGAGACTAGATATCTGTCTCCTGATACCACTCCCCTGCATCTGGCCCTTGAAGTACCCTGGTTTAAAGCCTAGAGATTACACATCTCCATCATGGTTTGTAACCCGTGATGGACTTTTCCTCTAGGAATCTGTCCAATTCCCTTTTGAAGGCATCCAGGCCAGATGCCATCACCACATCCTGTGGCAGGGAGTTCCATAGACTTACAACACGCTGGGTGAAAAAATATTTTCTTTTGTCAGTTCTTACTCTCCCAGCACTCAATTTGAGTGTATGTCCCCTAGTTCTGGTATTTTGAGAGAGGGAGAAGAGCTTCCCTCTATCCACTTTACTCATACCCTGCATTATTTTGTATGTCTCAATCATATCCCCCCTCAAGCGCCTTTTTTCCAGACTAAAGAGGCCCAATTGTTTTAGCCTTTCTTCATAAGGGAGGTGCCCCAGCCCAGTAATCATTTTAGTCGCTCTCTTCTGCACCTTTTCCAGTTCCACTATGTCTTTCTTGAGATGCGGTGACCAGAATTGTACACAATACTCCAGGTGGGGCCTTACTATTGTTTTATATAATGGCATTATAATGTTGGCTGTTTTATTTTCAATCCCCTTTTTGATAATCCCTAGCATGGAATTGGCCTTCTTCACTGCTGCCACACATTGGGGAGACACCTTCATGGAGCTGTCCACCAGCACACCAAGATCTCTTTCCTGATCCGTCACGGATAACTCAGAGCCCATGAGTTGATAGATGAAGTTTGGATTTTTTGCCCCCAATATGCATTACTTTACATTTGGTTACATTAAAACGCATTTGCCATTTCTCAGCCCACTCCCCCAGTTTGGAGAGATCCTTCTGGAGCTCTTCACAATCTTCTCTGGTTTTTACCACATGGAAAAGTTTTGTGTCATCTGCAAACTTGGCCACCTCACTGTTTATCCCTGTCTCCAGGTCATTTATGAACAGATTGAAAAGCACCGGTCCCAGGACCGAGCCCTGGGGCACACCGCTTTTCACTTCTCTCCATTGTGAAAATTTCCCATTGACACCTACTCTTTGTTTCCGGGATCTCAACCAGTTCTCAATCCATAAGAGGACCTGCCCTCTTATCCCCTGACTATGCAATTTTCTCAGCAGCCTTTGGTGAGGGACTGTGTCAAAAGCCTTTTGAAAATCCAGATAGACTATATCCACCGGTTCACCCAAATCCACGTGCCTGTTGACCTTTTCAAAAAATTCTAAAAGGTTTGTAAGACAAGATTTACCCTTACAGAAGCCATGCTGATTTTCTCTCAGCAAGGTTTGTTCTTTTATGTGTTTTAAGATTTTCTCTTGGATGAGGCCTTCCACCATCTTCCCTGGGACAGATGTAAGGCTAACCGGCCTGTAGTTTCCTGGGTCCCCCCTCCTTCCCCTTTTTAAAAATTGGTGTGACATCTGCTATCCTCCAGTCCTCCGGCACTGTGGCCGTTTTAAGAGACAAGTTGCACATAACCGTTAAGAGATCTGCAATTTCATTTCTCAGTTCCCTAATAACCCTTGGGTGGATGCCATCTGGGCCCGGTGACTTGTTAATCCTCAATTTATCAATTAGTCCTAAAACCTCCTCTCTTTTAACCTGTATTTGATTTAATTCTTTAGTCAAGAGGGGCGGCTCAGGCAGCGGAATCCGCTCAAGGTCCTCTGTCGTGAAGACAGACGCAAAGAACTCGTTCAATTTCTCTGCAATGTCCAAGTCCTCCTTAACCTCCCCTTTTCCTCCCTCACCATCCAGAGGCCCAATTGGTTCTCTGGCAGGTTTTCTACTTCTAACATATTTAAAGAAGCTTTTATTATTACCCTTTATATTGCTAGCCATGCGTTCCTCAAAGTCTTTCTTTGCCTCCCTTATCATCTTTTTACATTTCTTTTGCCAGAGTTTGTGTTCCTTTTTATTTTCCTCATTTGGGGAGGATTTCCATTTACAGAAGGACCTCTCCTTGCGCTTTAGAGCCTCTCTAACTCCACTCGTTAACCATGCCGGTGTCCTCTTGGACTTAAATGAGCTCTTCTTTCTTTGTGGTATGCACTTGTGCTGGGCCTCTATTATTGTTGTTTTAAACAGGCTCCATGCACACTGAAGAGATTGGATTCTTCTAACCCTCCCCTTCAGTTTCTCTCTAACTAGTTTCCTCATCTGAGGGAAGTTTGCCCTTCGAAAATCAAGGGTTTTTATGTCTGATTTGGTTGACACTCTTCCTCCGACATGCATGGCAAAGGTAATTGCAGCATGGTCACTGTTCCCCAGAGGCTCAGTGACATTCACATCCCTGACGAGGTCCTGAGTATCACACAATATTAGATCTAGAGTTGCCTGTTCTCGGGTGGGCTCCATGACAAGTTGCTCTAAGGCACAGTCATTCAGCAAGTCGAGAAACCCAGTTTCTCTTTCTTGCCCAGAGCTCGCATTGGCCCAGTCAATGTGGGGATAATTAAAGTCCCCCATGATTACTATCCTATCCCTCTTAGCCACCTCCATGATTTCTCTCCTCATTTCAAGGTCCCCCTCAAGTTTTTGATCTGGTGGACGATAGAATACTCCAACTATCACATCACTCTTTGGACCTGGTAGTTTAACCCACAGTGATTCTATGGCGGAGTCAGACCCTCTGTCAATCTCAATTTCTGCTGGATTTTATGCCTTCTTTGACATAGATGGCCACTCCTCCTCCAACCGCCCCTCTCTATCCCTTCTATAGAGTTTATAGCCTGGGATTGCTGTGTCCCACTGGTTCTCCACATTCCACCAGGTTTCTGTTATGGCTATTATATCAATGTTATCCCTAGCTGCCAGATGTTCAAGTTCTCCCATCATTGCTCGGAGGCTTCGAGCATTGGCGTAGAAGCACTTGTACAGTGGGTCCCGCAACAGCTGCTGCCTTGTTCTTCTCCCCCCACAGCTTTTATTTTCAGTAGACGAACTGTCACATTCCGCTATTCTGCCAGTGTTAATACTTGCTATGTCATCTCTATGTGATTCTCTACCCTCTCCAACCTCATTCCCCGAGGATGAGGTGTTCCGAACCGGATGCCACACAGCTCCTGTCGGCTTTCCCCCCAGTTATCAGTTTAAAAGCTGCTCTGCTGCCTTTTTGAGGTTGAGTGCCAGCAATCTGGTCCATCATGATTCAAGTGCAACCCATCCCTCCTGAACAGGTTTGGCTTGTCCCAAAATGTTCTCCAGTTCCTGACAAATCTAAAGCCCTCCTCTCGACACCATCGCCTCATCCACGCATTGAGGCTTCTGAGTTCTGCCTGCCTGGCGGGACCTGCACGAGGAACAGGTAGCACTTCTGAAAATGCTACCTTGGAAGCCCGGGACTTCAATCTTCTACCTAGCAACCTGAATTTGGCTTCCAAGACTGACCGCTTGGCCTTCCCGACATCGTTGGTACCGACGTGTACCATGATCACTGGCTCCTTCCCAGTTCTCTCTAACAAGCTATCTATATTTCTGGTGATGTCTGCAACCTTTGCACCCGGCAGGCAAGTGACCATCCGGTTATCATACTCCTCACAAATCCATCCCTCCGTATTTCTAATGATAGAATCCCCTAGCACAATGAGCTTCTCTCCTGCAGCCTGGTCATCAACATGTACCTGATCTTGTATCTCATCAATAGTGATGAGGGAGAGATCCTCCGGTGGAACCACTTCTTCCTCTATGTGTGCCTCATGAGGTGTGCTGAGGGAAAGAGCTTCAAATTGATTGTGCAAGATGAGACTCTCTGAGCGATGCCTTGGCCTTCTACTCCTTTGAGTCACATTCCTCCACCCATCCACCTCCTGAGTTGGGGGAGTGACTTCCTCCTCTGAAGTGTGCCCTGTCTCTTCTTGGACCTGGATAGTCTCTTCCGCTCTGTCCAGGAACTGCTCAAGCTCCTTAATATGTTGCTGGTCCACTATGCGAGCCTCTAGCTGCTGGACCTTCTCTTCCAATAGCGCTACCAGCTTGCACTTGCAGCAGATGTAGTTCTGCACACGCTCTGTCAAGATAAGAAACATAGCACAAGTACTGCAGGTAACTACAGCTGCTCCCTCCAACTCCATTTTAACTATTACAATAAAATGTATTCAAGGTCTAAAAAATGTAAACTTGCACTTTTTTTTAATCTAGTAAGACTCTTTACTTCTTTTATTGTTTAGTCAAAATCTAACAGTGTAGGGGCCGCTAAAGCACCTCTACTCCAACTGCAAGCACGTCAGGAAGTGTAGGACCTCCTGAGGAGTTGCTTGGCTTGGGAACTCAATTAAACCCAGATTTTTAATTTTTTTTTTTTTAGTTTGCATGCGCCGTAAGTTAGCTCTGCCCTTTGGCTGTGTGCTCCTCTGACCAGCTCCTTCCTCTCTGCTGCTCTGCCAGAAAAGGACTGAGAGACTGCTGGTAGCAGCTATTTAAAGCTAAAACTCCGCCCCTTGCTCCTGCAAAAAGAAGAAGTTAGCTCTGCCCTTTGGCCGTGTGCTCCTCTGACCAGCTCCTTCCTCTCTGCTGCTCTGCCAGAAAAGGACTGAGAGACTGCTGGTAGCAGCTATTTAAAGCTAAAACTCCGCCCCTTGCTCCTGCAAAAAAGAAGAAGTTAGCTCTGCCCTTTGGCCGTGTGCTCCTCTGACCAGCTCCTTCTCTCTCTGCTGCTCTGCCAGAAAAGGACTGAGAGACTGCTGGTAGCAGCTATTTAAAGCTAAAACTCCGCCCCTTGCTCCTGCAAAAAAAGAAGAAGTTAGCTCTGCCCTTTGGCCGTGTGCTCCTCTGACCAGCTCCTTCCTCTCTGCTGCTCTGCCAGAAAAGGACTGAGAGACTGCTGGTAGCAGCTATTTAAAGCTAAAACTCTGCCCCTTGCTCCTGCAAAAAGAAGAAGTTAGCTCTGCCCTTTGGCCGTGTGCTCCTCTGACCAGCTCCTTCCTCTCTGCTGCTCTGCCAGAAAAGGACTGAGAGACTGCTGGTAGCAGCTATTTAAAGCTAAAACTCCGCCCCTTGCTCCTGCAAAAAGAAGAAGTTAGCTCTGCCCTTTGGCCGTGTGCTCCTCTGACCAGCTCCTTCCTCTCTGCTGCTCTGCCAGAAAAGGTTGCTGCCTTCTTGCTGAAGCAAGGAACTGCATCTGCACAAATCACTGCTTAGTGGTTGTGAGGATTCCCTTGCTTCCACATTGGCAATGGGCTCCTGGAGGAAAAAGTGAAGCCCCAACCTTAAGACCCACTACTGCCAGCATCACTTGGGAACACTCTCTTCCCCTTCACAAGCAATAGTGGAGAGACATGGGGAGTATACTGTAACTCCACCCAGCACTTTGTCTAAGGGCGTTTATACACGACCCCTAAACTCCAGGGCAAATGGCTCCCAGCTCCAGACCTTAAAAATGTTTACCCACCAGCTCCGGAGTTAACAGGAAATTAAGTGCGACCCCGCCCACTTTAGCGCGTCCCAGCGCAGCTTTCAGGTACCTGCTTTTTGGAGGTGAATATTATTTGATCCGGTGTAAGGATAGTGAGTGCGGGGCTCTCCTTGCTTCTGTTTGTTGTTTTTTGGCTCCCGCCCCTTTAAGAGCTACTTTTACAGAGACGAGAGGCAGAACGAGGTGAGCGGCATGCTTTTCTTTCTCTTTTTCTCCCTCCCCTCACGCAGCCAGCAACCAGGAAGGGCGGAGGGGGGTGGGAACGCCCGAAGAGCGACGAAGCCCTAAGATCTCTGGTCCGAATTTAAGTGGCCAGCGGATCTTAGGGGTCGTGTAAAAAGGCCCTAAAAATCATAAGATGTCAAGAAATGCAGCCATGCCCCTGTCATCATCTGACCACTAAAGAATCTTTCCTGTAATCTTCACCATCATGCAAAATAGAGGCAATCTCAGACTTTAGAATACAGCAAAACCTCTAGCAGTGGGATCACTCTCTGCTGATTCACTTATCCATGGTCTGAAAATATTAAAAATAGGAAATTTTGTGTGTGTGTGTGTGTATGTATGTGAGAGAGAGAGAGGGAGGGAGGGAGGGAGAGAGAGAGAGAGAGAGAGAGAGAGAGAGAGAGAGAGAGAGAGAGAGAGAGAGAGAGAGAGAGAGAGAGATGAAGTTATCTGAAATGGCCACTAGAGGTAGCCAGAATCCACAATATGATTAGCATTCTCTATTATTCACATTTTTCTGCATCCACAGGGTGTGTGTGTGCTTGGAATCCATCTCTCGTGGATATGAGGTTTCTACTGTATCTTGAAACTAATCATATCCTAAAATCTACATTTCACTGTACAGGGCACTTTTTTGTCAATTTTATGTACAGTGGACCCTTGTATAACAAACAGCTTGTATAAAATAAAACTTGTACAACATAAAAAAATTTGGGAGATAAGGGAAATTTGCTTAACATAATTGCCTATGGGGCAAATCCGTACAACATAAAAATGGGATCACTCCGTTTTCAATGCATTCCTATGGGAATTTGTATAAAGGAAAATTTGCTTAACATAATTTCATTTGGAACAAATTAATTCCTTTATACAAGGTATCACTGTAAATATTTTACATATATTTAAACCAAAAATATATTATTTTAAGGGCTTTTTTGTATTGATTGATTGATTGACACCCCCGACCAGGCAAGGGACTGCAAAATTCAAGAAGGTCGAAATCCGAAAGATGACTATATTGCAGTGGTGGAGAAGCTTTGGCACTCCAGATGTTTTGGACCACAACTCCCACAGTTCTTTGTCATTGGCAATACAGGCTTGGAATTCTGGGAGTTGTGGTCCAAAACATCTAGAATGCCAGAGGTTCACCACCACTGCCCAACCTGCACATGATTCTAGGGGGAGCTCATCGAATTTAGTTTCTCTCCAATAGAGATGGGCATGAAATGATTTTTGTTTTGTTTTGATTTTTAAAGAAAAATGAAATGAAACAAACTGGAAATTTTCAGTTTGTTTCATTTCATTTTTCATCCCCCCCCCCATTCACCTGATTTTTTTGGGGGGGGGATGCGCTGGGTTTTTAAACTTTCTTTGAGCCACCGAAACAAGCGGCAATGGTCATGAGCGCCGCTTGCTTCGGTGGCTCAAAGACAGTTTTAAAATCCTGCGCTTTCCCCCACAACATGCCCAATTGGGGGAGAAAGTGTGGGGGTTTTAAACTGTCCTTGAGCCACTGAAACTAGTGGTGATGGCTGCAACCACTGCTTGCTTCGGTGGCTCAAAGACAGTATAAAAACCCCACGCCTTCCTCCCCCGCAACGTGCCCGATTAGGGGGGAAATGAGTAACGAATAAAAAAGAAAAACAAAATGATTTTTTAAAAAAAATCGTTATAAATGAAACAAAATGAAACATGAACAAACGAAATGAAAAATAAAATGAAACACCATTTTAGCGTTTCATGCCCTTCTCCACTCTCCAGTGCAGACCACTGAAAATCTCTGGACATGCCAACAAGTATCTGCTAATTAAAACAAACAAACAAACAAAAACTCTAAGCCTTTCATTTCTATTCACTTGCATTCATTTATATCCATGCAATGCATCTTATTATTAGTAAGGCTGACTATCTCCTTGTTCTCACTCTACTTACTGTCTGAGAATAATAGTTGGAAGGAATATTCTTTTCTGTATCTGTATACCAAGGTCTGGAATGTGCTTTATTGTTTCCTTGAGGAACATTTGCCAACATCAGTCAACTTAATTGCATTGATGCAAGACATTTAGCAATAAAATCTATTTATTCTCTTCTGTCTCTTTTACACCACTTCCCTCTTCTCAGTGTCTCACCTGTTTTAAGGTGGTAGTGAATATTTTGTTTGTTGTTTTATTGAACAACAACATCCTGTTTTACAATATTTTCTGCCTCCTAGCATTTTAACTCCAGGGGTGCCATTTTGGCTGTGGGCAAAATCAAATGGACAGCCTTCACAAAGCCTGGAATCCAGTTTGTTCTTACTGGCATGTGGACCAGGCCTATATATCACAGTCTCTCTCACACACACACTCTGTAGGCAGTGGCACTGCTCTTTATAGCTGCTTAACTGTTGTGAGGCTACAGTTACGGATTGGTCTGGGATTTTCAGAGCTGAGCATCTCTCTGCAGATCACCTGGAATGGTGCTGTAACACGTAAAAGCCACTCAAACAGAAACCGTCTCAGGACCTGGCAGCATCAGATGATTTCAACAGCTGCCTCTCGCACAGCTGGTCCTGTGGTAGATAATGCTATTATTGAATGGCACATCTTCCTCTCTGCACCTTCTGCTAAATTTACTGATTTATTTAGAAGCTCCCAAGCTCACGAGCTCATGCCAAAACATTAATCAGACAACATATATAGACAGATGTTCACAATATTTGGTCCCTTCCTTTGACAGAAGTTCTTACGAAAAGGAGAAAAGAATTTATTGTAACAGAAGAACCACTCCCCCCCCCAAGGCAGAGCAAAGATATACTCTGTCCACTTTGCTAGGGGGCAGATCTCACGAAAATAATAATCTCCTCTCCCCAATGTTGTCTGGTTGGCCTTAAGCAAGACTGTTCATACAGATTTTCAGTGCAAACATGATACCATTTGGACGCTGCTGTCTGGCAATGCTAAGACTTGGCCTAGTGCAAAAATACAGGTATAACATTACAGATTTTCTGCTGGAGTCACCACCACCACCTCCACCACCGCCATCTTTACAAAATAAATCTTAACTGAGGGTAGATCATCGTGCTCCCAGTTCAATTCTCCGGGAATTGCTATGTGTTCTTGGATCTTCAGTTGTGGAGACAAATCTCTTGATAAACATCACTAGAAGAGAAGAAAAGATTGATTTTATTGCAGAAGATGGATTGAAGGCATGGGTATCTTTCTCTACCTGTTCATCACAGGTTGAAGATTCCATTTGAACATCAGGAAGACCTTCATGACAGTTAGAGCTGTTCGGCAGTGGAATATGTTGCCACGTAGGGTGGTGGAGTGTCCTTCTTTGGAGGTTTTTAAGCTGAGGCTGGATGGCCATCTGTCGGAAATACTGTGATGGGGGTTCCTGGATGGCAGGGGGTTGGACTGGATGGCCCTTGAGGTCTCTTCCAACTCTATGATTCTATGATTCTATGAATATCCATCTGGATGCATGGAGGTGTGATATGTTTGTGCAGAATTCCAGGTCGAAAAGGCACTTCTAAAGAAAGGGATCAGGGAGAGAGCTTCTAAGTGCAGGCACATGGGTGCTGGCGGTGAGGGGAACTTCTCTGAGAGCTCGAGAGGGACCCCTGCAACCCCTACCCAGGTGTTGGAAGAGCCAAAGAAACCTGAAAACCTGGAAAACCTTTCAAAAGTGGAGAGGTTCATGGCCCTGAAGGGGTATTGTCTGTTATAGACCTCAGATCAGAGCGGAGGGGGGGGGTTGGAAGATATAGGGGAGAGGATGGTAATTTTTTTTACCTTAGAGTCCCCCATCACTTCCACCACCACCCTGATTTGAGGTCTGGCTTCCATCTCTTGAAGAATTTACCACAGGGCCATAAAACAACACCTATCGACAAACAAAACTAGATCCTGGGCAAATCCTTCTCCCCATCATCTTTACAACCCACTCCTCTTCTTCCCCCTCCCCTATCCACTGCCACTCTATAGGAACTTACAAACAAGCTGACATGCAAATAGAGATACCACCAATGAATATTCGGTATGAAATGTCTATCCAACCACATATTACATTGCACAACTCATTCTCCCGCTATGTGTCTGAATAAGTGGACATGTAAGTCCACGAAACGTTACATTAAAATAGGAAAGTTAGCCTTTAAGGTGCCCCATGTTTTGTGTCCTTTGTTTTGTTTCTCTTTGATTTTGCCAAGTGTTACATGTGCCATTAGCCAGGCTATAATGACCAAGTGGGATATCATCCACTGTATCGGCAGAGTGGGAGACCATCAACCGCACACAGGAGAACTGAAGAACAACTTGACCACACAGGCTCCATGCCCTTTCACTTCCCAAGTCATTTTAACTCTCTGTGTCCCCGTTAGGGCCTCAATATCCAGCAGAGATGCTGCTTCTGAAGGAAGTAAAATCTAGCCCAGTTGAAGGCACACTGATGGGAACGATGGCAGAAGAAAGGAGTGTCCATTGAAAGGCGAGCTTTTCCAGTGAGATAATCTGTGTGTGCAGATTACCTCTTCCTGCCTGATGGATCAGAGCAGGTCAGGAGGTTAAAGCAAGGGAGTTTTTGTGGGGTTAAAGTGATAAAGAGAAAGAGCCTTCTCTCCTTTGTGGTGGGAAAATAAACAATATTATGTTACAACATTCCTTTCCGCTTTTACTGAGTGACCAGAGAAAAATTCTCAAAACTGCCGTGCAAGTACAGACTGATTAATAATAAACAGAATCTGTCACATTAGCAAAAAAATATATATTATAAACCCCAGCTGCATAGTTCACCCAGTGCATTGCCGATGTTGTCAGCATATTACTAATCATATTTTGCAGCTTAAATAACTAAAAGGAGAACAAGAAAAGGAAAGAAAGGATCCCTGGGGAAAATTATAAACAGGAAATTAATTCTTAAGAAGAGGATGGACACATTTTTCCACAGGGTTCCACAGCGTGGAGCCCTCCAGACTGGCCATGATTCAGGGATTATGGGAGTCATAGTGCAGCTTGTTTCAAAACTGCCATGATGGGGAAAAAACCCTGCCTGGCTACCATCAAGTTAGGTATAAATTATGGGCTGTCTCAAGCTATCTGTCACAGAGTAGTGTTCTGACGAGGTAAAATAAGGAGCGGAACATAATGGCACCAGGTCATCTCTGACTGTTTAACAAAAAGCAAAGAGTGGTTGAAGAAAAGACACAGAAAGCAGGCTTCCTTTTAGAAATTCTATATAAAAGAGGAGAGTTGGGGTCAAACTAAATGTTATAGATGGCATGTCACTGGAAATCAAAATCCTATTAGCGTTCCAGAAAGGTGATTCCCGCAGAACTTCACAGCTGCATAATCCTAGAGACCAGTTTAAAAACAAAGCAAGCTGGTTTACAAACTGAGGAGAATGGGCCAAATCCCTGCGTTGATAATCAATCGCTTTTGATATTTAAAGAATTTGTACTTCTTCCGGTGATGTGCTCTAGTAATGTACAGTTTGACCCCCACTCAGGATGCTACGCTATGGCTGAAATCCAATAATTGATCAGAACACAAGAGTATTGAATCGGTGGGGAGTCGGGGAGTCAGCTCCTCCATAAATTCCACTGACTCCAAAGGCCTACTCTAGTTATGACTTATATCTGGATTTCAGGCTGTTTGCTCGGCTGCATACTTGGGAATGAGTTGGAAAAAGAAGGAAGAGGAGGAAGTAAAGCCATCCCAGAGAATATCGGTTGATGTTGATGTATGAACACAGCAGGTAGAGCAGAAGGGAAGCCCTCTCTGTCATCATTACTACCGCCCCCTGTAGACCTATAGTTCTTAGATGTTTGTTCAAAGTATTGTGGCACCAGATGTGATGACTTGCTATCTTCATCATACCCTGACTATAATCCACCTGGAAAGCATCATGTTGGGGAAGACTTGCATGCATACTTCCTTCTTGGGCTGAATTAAATAGTATGTGAGCCAGAACATTTATGTATGTGTACCTCTCTGGTTCTATACTTTTGGAGGCTGCCAGTTGTCAGCCTGGGGTTGGGGAGAAGTCCCTATTGCACACTCCTTCCAGGTTTTATGACCACAGCTCATTAGTTTTGAGAGGTCTCTATTTCAGTACCTAGCATCTCCTCATGCACTGCATCACCGCTGCTTATTTGAACATCTGGATGTGCCATGCATGTCGAGGGTGGGGGAGAAGAGTTGTGCAGAAAGATATAGTACATCCAAATCTCATTCTGTCTAATTAAACACAGCAACACATGCTGGGTGAACCAAACATAGGAATATGAAGAAAAGGAATATTCAGATGAATTATGGAATGTATTGAGTGGGGACATACCTCTCCAGACTATCAGCACTGTTAGGGGTTTATTTATTTATTTATTTATTTATTTATTTATTTATTTATTTATTTATTTATCTGCCGCCCCTTATTGCAAACTGCACTATATGACTGCACAGTATGGCTGACTGATATTGGCCTGGCTCTTTTGCTGGTGACTTTTAAGAAATAACTACAAACATGGTTACCCTGGCATGCTTTTAAACTATGTACCATCTATGGTGCCCAATGAAACTGAAGCCAACAGCCAATTATGTCAATTAGACATGGGCACGACTCGGCGAAATTGTTGTTTCCATTTTCGGTTATTGTTTCCGTTACGTAACGGAAATGGTAACGATAATTAAGCCGTCAGAACTCGATCTCGAACCGAAAAAAGAAAAATTTGGTCGGGTTTTCCGTTTCCGTTTGTGGCATCGCAGCGATCGCGCAATGCGAAGCACAGAAAAAGTTTTTAAAAGTTTGTTTAAAAACCCCCGACTCCTGGCCAAAAAAGCAGGCGAAAATATGCCTGCCTGAGGCTTTGCCACCTACCAGAGGGGTGGTTTCTGGGGGGTCCCCGGCCTTTCCCCCCCTCTTCTCCTGTCCTGGGCTGCTTCCACCAGGCTGGGGGGGGGTCATCCTCGTCGTCTCGCCATGCCATGCGGTGGGGGGGGATCCAAAATGGCGACCGCAATTTTTCTTTTGAAGTCGTGGTCAAAAAACACACCAAATCACCACAGAAACATGTGAAATTTATTTATTTTAAATGCCTGAATTTTAATAGTAGCAGCAGTAGCTTTTTTATAGCAATAAAACGTTGTATTGATTTTATTTTATTTTATTTTATTTTATTTTATTATTATTTTTAGACCTGCCCATTTGGGCTGGGCATGGGATGGGACCATGCAATTTTTTGAATCATTCCACCAATGGCATCGCCAGGTTTTTGACTGACACTTCTGGATGTCTCGGAGGGCATAAAAAGCCGAGGTACCTTCCAGAAATCGCAGTTGGATGTATGGATGTGGTTGAGGGAGGAGGGCTGGCTGCTGGTGCTGGTGTGATCCGATCGAGATTGAGGAGGGAGGCTGGAGGATTTAGGATTTAAGTTAGGCAGGCAGGGAGGGAATTGAATTTAGAAAATAATTTCTTTGATTCCCTGCAGCTTTTTGTCTGCTGAAGGGAATAGCAGTTTATTCTTTATTTCTTCTCTGGCAGTTTGTGAGGATTTTTTTCTGATATTGGATAAAGGGGGAGGTTCGACTGGGAGTGGGAGGTGTGGATTTATTTTAAATATATATTATATACTACCATTTATTTTCTATTTTCCCAACTTCAATTTGCTTGCACACACACACATTTGGGCTGCAAGCCAAGAACAGAACCTCTATCCTAAGTGATATCCTTACTGCCCACTCGCCTGTCCGCCCGCGCCGCCACCTGCCTGCGGCCTGCGCCACCACCCGCCCACTCGCCCACCCGTGGCCGCCGCCCGCCCATGGCCCCCTGCCACCGCCCGCCCGCCCCGCCCCTCCCCCCGCCACCCGCGCCCACCTGCCCCGCCCGCCACCTAGGGTGGAAAAATACCTAGCGCCGGCCCTGGTTGCAGGACACCCCTATGCTCTGGGAAGTCAAATCACGCTAAATCACGGTGGAAACAACAAACGACAAACGACAAACAAAATGACAAATTTTGAAAAATTTCGCAACAAACGGAAACGACCTGAAACGGACCCGTTCCGACAAACGAAAACTCAAAACGTCATTTTTTCTGGTCGTGTCCATGTCTAATGTCAATCATTACCACCATTTTACCATATTGCTGTATTTTAGATGCATAGGTATTTTAGAACGCATTTTATGCCGTCTAAAATTGCAACATTTTATTGTTATGTTTTATATTTTATTCTTATGTTTTTAAAATAAAACATGTTGCATTTTATGACTTTGTGTTTGCTGTTCTTGTGTTGTGAGTCACCTAAAGTGGCCGTTGGCCAGATGGGTGGGATATAAATGGAACAATTAAATAATAAATACATCAACATTTTGTCACTCATGTTCCCAGAAATATTTCTTCTACTGGAGATTAATGGATGATTTATTTATTGCCTGAACTTAAAGGAAAAGAGGCACTAATGGGGTTTCCCCAGGAACTCATCCATTTCCACTCCACCATCAACCTCAATCTAGACCAGTCCACACCACGGATATATTTTCTAGATACCACAGTTACAGCTACACAATGAATGAGTGTACTGAAAACCAAAAGGCAACACACTACAAAATCTGTTGGCTAAAACCAACGCCAGCAATGCAACTCGATCTGCTTGGACGCTTTAGACAGGAAATCTCTATTTGAGGGATTTCTCAAATGGTGGTATCTGCTCCAGGAAGTGAAAGAACAGGTGAACAGAGCTAGCCTGGCACCCAAGAACAATGTTTCACAATACAAGGACAGGATGTATCAGGACACCGCTTATTGTGACCTCTACCCCCAAGCTGAAACCATTCAGACAAGTCATCTGTTATCTCTGGCCTGTCCTAGACAATGTCACCATCCTTGCTTCTCTGGGTGGGAGCCCTATACTTGCATACAGACAGCTGTCCAACTGGGAAAGCGTGCCCTCCAGCAACAAAGAAGTTAAGGACAAAAATAGCTTTGGAACCAGGCCCTGTTGCAGATACAGATTCCAAGTTTGTCTCCGTATTTACAAAAGAAATACAGTACTACCAAAGGGCCTAACATTGTATCTCATCATGCGCTTTTGCACCACTAGCCCTCCAGTATGATGTTTGCCACATTTTGCCAGCCATGTCCCACAGCATTTTACATAAGCCAGGCAGGTTGCCAGTCTCTGCACAAAACTGACATTCGAAACACGGGTTCAGAAGCTCGTGGGACACTCTGTCTCTAGTCTCAGGGTAGCCATCCTGAAACAAGAAAACTCTGCAAACAGAATCCAAAAAAAAAAGCAGCCAAAAAGACAGGTATTGAGGGATTCAACTCTTCGCTTAAATGGGTTTTCAGATCATTCGTACATATTCGTCTATATTACTCGCCTCCTGTGTATCAACCATTTTTCCAACGGGACTAGGAGGCAAAGCATCACACTTCTGTCTTCTCCTAAAACAGACACTCTCTGGTAAGTATAAACAATTGCTTCAACGCCTCAGAGGGTAATGGCTCAGCAATGTTACAAACAAGAAGAATCTTGGAACTGTTATAGGTTAAAAGCTGAATTTGAGCCAACAATGCAATGTGTCTGCAAAAAAGGCAAATGCTATTTTAGGATGCATAAAGTGTAGTCTCCAAAGTCCCAGAGGTACTAGTTTGTTCCTACTCAGCATTTGTTAGACCTCGTCTAGTGTGCACATTAAAAAGGATGCAAACAAACTGGAGCAAGTTCAGAGGGCAACAAAAGATAAGCAGGAAAATGGAAACTGAGCCCGATGAGGAAAGACCAAAAGGACCATGCATCCTTAGCCTTGAGAAAGGAGAATTGGGGGAGATAGGATAGCACTTTTCAAACACAGTGGACCCTTGTATAACAAACAGTTTGTATAACATAAAATCTGTACAACATAAAAAAATTCCGCCTATGGGGTGAATCCGTACAACATAAAAATGGTTGTGATTAGGGATTACTCCGTTTTCAATGCATTCCTATGGGAAATTTGTATAATGGAAAATTTGCTTAACAGAATTTCATTTGGAACGAATTAATTCCTTTGTACAAGGTACCACTGTACTTGTAAGGCTGTCCTACAGAGGAGGGGCAGGATCTGATCTCGATCATCCGTGAATGCAAGACACGTAATAATGGGCTCAAGTTACAGGAAGCCAGATTTCCCCTGAATATTAGGAAAAAACGTCTTAACCATTAGCACGGTACAAGAATAAACCAATTATCTCAGCAGGTGGTGACCGCTCCAATGCTGGGTGAATTCAAGAGAAAACTGGACAACTATCCCTCAGATCGGCTTTGATTTAGATACCTGAAATCAGCAGGGGGCAGGACTCAATGGTCTTATAGCCTTCCTCCAGCTCAATTATTCTACAATTCTGTGAACTAACTTGGGTAACCAGCCTCCCTATTGCTGGGATGCTATTTGGTAAGCCAGCCTTTGCAAGTTTATTACCAGTGTTAATAATACAATTGTCATTCATCCGTACTTCGGGCCTGTTCTTTCCCACCAGGAAGAAGGGTGTGCATATAAGGCCATGGCTCAAGCATCAAGCTCCAGGCAACTGAAGAAATGAAAACCCGTGTCAAATAAAACTTTTTAGTGTTAGAGCTATCCCCCCCCCCCGAAAAAAACCCTTCCTGGTAATATATTACTTCTCACCTCCAACAATACTTCCTGAAGCATCTGTATAGCTGCAGGTTTTAAAACGAAAGCTCATAGTGCCAGTAGACACTTGTAAGAGTTGTTCCATGTAAAGCAGGTGTTCTGGCCCAGTCATGGGGGAGCTCAAAATACAAGTATTTGTGCTTAGTAAGAAGTTGACCATAAGACAGGGGTGGGTAGCCTCAACCTAATTTCCTAGGACTCCTCTGTTTAATCTCAGAAACCCTGAAAAAGCAATTAGTTAAGTCTTGTAGCAAGCGCTGTCTATCTTGCCACTAGAAGGCTGCTGGAAGAGTTAGGAGGAAGAGCAGGCAAGAGGGAATGAGAAATGGTGCCAGAGAAGGAAAAAGAAACAGAGTAAGGCTGCAGTCATGTAAGCGAAATGTCTCTCTGTGGTTATACAACTTTTAATCATATTCCTGTCGTGATTTGCAGTCAAGTGGCATTGATTCTAGGATGTCCATCTCAATGTGTTTTTGGGTTACCAAATCATCTGGTGCCAGATTATTGGCTACTTTCACACAACCACTAAAATCCGCAGCAAACTTTTATCTGGATCACACACACCCAAGCGGTCACGTGGTTCATGTCGTGGATCGGATGTTCCCATGGTTACATTTTGAAAATCCCATACTATTCTGATCTCATGACTGAGACCCACAGCAAAGATACCATAACGGGGGCCAAAAAAGGTTTTGGTGTGGATGTTCTGTGTTGAGGTAAGATCCTTGGCACCTGCAGTAACACGGCATTTTTTTTCAAAATGCTCAGCAACAAAAAAACAGAAGCCCCTGGCCGAGCAAAAAAATAATGCACAGTTAGCATGCTCGCCTGGTAAACGATTCTCTAATGGCCGGGCATCATGTAACCCCAAATTTATGATCCACACTCAGTGGGGGATAGGAAGGCTACATCTGGCTTGTGTGACTGCAGCCTAAGAGGAGTGGTTAGCTTGTTAGATTACTGCTGGTGATCTTCCGTATGCGACAGCATTTGATTACAACAAATAGCTATATTAATTCACTGCTTTACTCGCTTTACAGATTGTCAGAGCCAGAAGTGAAGAAACCCTTCTTGTCAGAAGTGGGAATACTGTATCTCTTGCCAAGGTTTGCAGGGAACAGCTGCAGGGAGGTTATGCTGTGCAGCTGGAAGCCCGGGAAGAGCCGTACATACAGGCCTCCTGGGCTGCTGCCTTTGACCTCAGCAACACAAACATCCTGGTGGTCCTTTAGCTCTAGCCCTATGTTCTCATGTGTGCCTCCAAGGGTGCTATCACACAAAGGGGAAGATGTGGGGAATGGGAAACTCCAGCTTTTGTCCTTATCTGATCACGTGATTGAAGATGTGGGTTCAGAGTGTCCCTTGGATTCTGCTCTGCTTCTGTCATGTCCCCACGGCCGTAACCTGCTTCAAGCAGGCACAGAGGAAATTGAAACAAAATAAAACAAAATGGCCGACCAGCCTCAGGGACAGCTGCTGGGAGCTAAGGAGAAATAAAAATAAAAATAAAAATAAAAATTAAAGAAATGCCCCAACTGGCCCGCAGGCCAGATGACTGGTGTTCGGGGGCAGGGGTGGGGGGATAAAAATTTAAAACAATTAAAAAAACATCCGAACAACCCCAGGGGTGGGCTGGTAGGAGCTAAGGAATTTTTTCTTTTTTAAATGAGGGGAAAAAATGCCCCGACCAGCCTGCCAGTTGACTTACACGAGGGGAGGGGGGAATAAAAAATTTAAAAAATGAAAAAAAACCCAGCACCGACAACCCCCAGGACACTAAGGAAAATTTTTAAAAAATAACACCCCCTAACTGAATCATATGTACCCCACGCTGGGGAAAATGTGCATTTTTACGCAGAGCAAAAAAAAATACCCAAGAGCTCCGGTAGGTCTTGGAAAGCTTGCTAAAACCCTCTAAAGGGGACACTACTGGGTTGTTTTTTTAAAGCCCGATGACGGTGGGGACAAGATTTTTGGAGCCGGTTTATCATAAAATTAGATCTGGGTTTTAAAGGACATGTGATGAAGCCCCAAGACTCCTGCCTTGCCTTGTTCTTGCCCTGCTCCATGTTTGCTCCTGACTTGACTTGTTCCTGCCCCTGCTCCTGATTTGTTACAGCCTTGCCTCCAAGACTCCTGTACATTCCTACTTTGCCTTCTGGTTGTTCCTGTCTTGACTTCAAGAACCCTGTGTGCTACAGACTCAGGCCCCACTCTCTGGTTCAGGTGTCATTCCTGTCTCATCTTGCCGCCCATGTCCCAGGCCTAACAAAAATCTCCATTTTATTGTATCCTTTGAAAATTTAGGTGGGTTGTAAGCAGTGCTGTACATTTTTAGTCAATAAGTGTGCAAGCAAGGTTAGTCGGCATGATCTGTCTTTACATTAAAAAGAAAGGTTCAAAGCTGGAAGGTATGAGATGCGTATTTAGAGAAGATGCCTGTCAAGTCTGCTATAGCATAAAAAGTTTTATCCTGGGCCTCTCAAGGGAGTTTTGCTCACAGGCTGGCTACTCCTTTATCCTCCTTCCTCATCTCCTTGGAGGAAGAAAGAATGCGCTCATGTGCTCGTTAGCAAATAAGGGGGGAGGATGAGTGTCAGACAGGACGGACAATACCTACAGGGCAGATGAAAAAATGGGCTGTAAGCCAAGGAAAATGAATGGGATGCCAGCCATCGCTTCTGCCTCCCCAGTGCACACACACACACACGCTGCAGCTTGCCATCATGGTCGCACACAACAGCAAATGCTGTGTTGAACATTGCTGTTTCTTTCAACTAAGAATCAGCAGCTGCAAGCCAACCCAGCCTCCACCTGCTCAAGCATGCGGCCTCTGCTTTGAGAGGTGTTCCATCTTGTGCATGGTGGGAAGGGTTGTTGCGGAATGCTGACATTAAAGATGAAAAGCATAGGAGAGAGAGAGAGAAAGAGAGAGTGATTAAAATGTGCCAGACGTCAACACAGGCAGTACTGGAACAGGACTCTGCTGTCCACTTACACATTAGGGTAAGCATTCCAAATATGTATGACACACAGGGAGAAGCCCTACATTCCATTTGCGTTAGCAAGCCATCTATTGGGAAGGAGGCGCTATATCTTATTTCTGCCCAAGTACCGACAAATTTCTGCACAGCACTCTCTAAGAAAGGAAAGTTCAAGGACACAGATCTATCACACACACACACACCCCACCCCCCACAGAGAGAGAGAGAGAGAGAGAGAGAGAGAGAGAGAGATCTTGAAACCTTGCATGGTGTTAAGTGAGATGTCTAGTTTTATATCTCAAGGGGCAGAAAAATAATTTCATACCTCCAGTTCAAAGACCCTTCCAAAGTGTTTTTTTTTTAATTTTTAAAAATGTTCTTGTTATTGACAAGCAACTGAAAAGCTTTTTCAACTGTTTTAAAAATATAAAAATATACAGTAACAAATGGTTTGTATAACATAAAATCTGTACAACATAAAAATTCTGGAGATAGGGGAAATTTGCTTAACAGAATTGCCTATGGGGCGAATCTGTACAACAGAAAAATGGTCATGATTAGGGATTACTTTGTTTTTAATGTATTTCTATGGAAAATTTGTATAAAGGAAAATTTGCTTAACATAATTTCATTTGGAACGAATTAATTCCTTTATACAAGATACCACTGTATTTTAGAGAACTATACAGTATGCCACCTTGCTACAAGCTGCTGACCTGTGGTACAAAATGCATCTAACTAGTGAGGCCACATATACTGTAACTATAAAAGGAACTGAAACAGTTACAGTTACACCTCAAAATGTGTAATCCATTATGGTACAAGCTTAATGTAACAATGGTGCCTTAATTATTTCAAAAAGGAATTAGAAACTCATTATTTCTCCTCCAGTCACTTCCGAGCTCTTGGACGACTGGCATAATGACATTACCTTCTTTTGGCATCCATGTGTGCAATCATAAAACAGAAGAGCACCTAAATGTGCCAAATTTGCATTTATAGGGGGAAAAAGAAATCAAGGGCCTTTTGAAATGAACTGGAGGAAAGCTGGAAGAAGTTAGTTGAGCAAGGAAGCAAAGATTGGAAAATGTAGATTTGAAAGAAGACAGTACCATGAACAATTCAGTGCACACTAGATTCATAAACCTGGGTTCGGTGAGCCCGTGATTGTTGGATATTACCATCTATGATGCTTGGGAAAGTTGCTTTTTGTACTATATCGTGGAGCTTCTTCTAAATGATTCTGGGACTCATAGCTACGAGCTCCTGAGACCTGGTCATATCAGATTTGTTTTCCCAGTAGATTGACACCACTTGGTTGGATGGACTTGGGAAGAAGGGTCTTTTGTTTCAAACAAAGATTGAATTGCATGTTTTGATAAAAGAAAGTAACATGTAATTTAAGAACCATTCTGAAGTTGGCCATTTTTATCTTGAAAGAAAGGCAGCTATGGGGCTCCAGTCTGAAGCATATCCCTCTAACTGCTCCTTGTCCTATAGGGTATTGTTTGTAGTGAACAGCACATTGAAGGTACAAAGCAGTCCTGTGGAGGAAAAATTGTTGGCAGGAAAGTGGACTGGGCTCACCATGGCTGCTTATTCCTAGAAAGACATGTTGAACATCACTCAGTCTGTTATTGTCTCACATATAATGGACTGTTTCATTTAACACCATGTCTGGTAGCTTTTGCAAATAAGTCAGCATTTCTGCTTTAAAAATAACTGCTTCTACTGTGGTAGTTTTGTGCAGGGGAACTTGAATAACACAGCATCCTACAGGTGGGAGCAACTTGGAATCACGGAGGTGGAAAGGATCTTGAAGTCAAAGGGGACCTTGGTGATTAGTCTAGGGCAGTAGTGGTGAACCTTCAGCACTTCAGATGTTAAGGACCACAACTACCAGAATTCTGAGCCTAGATTGCCAATGACAAGCGACTATGGCAGGCACGTCCAAACTTCAGCCTTCCTGATGTTTTGGACCACAACTCCCAGAATTCTAAGCTTAGATTGCCAATGACAAAGGACTGTGGGAGTTGTGGTCCAAAACATCTGGAGGGCTGAAGTTTGGACATGCCTGGACTATGGGAATTGTGGTCCAAGACATCTGGAGTGCTGAAGGTTCACCACCACGGGTCTAGGGGCTTGTAAATTCCAGAGGTCCAGGAATCAACTACCTACCACTTAGACCCATCATGGGGCACAACGAGGACCACAAACCTGAAGAGAAGAAGCAAAACCAGAAATGGTTGGTCCTCCACATCTGCTTTAGTAAAATGTGTTTAACACTAAAAGTGGAGTCTGCCATTGGTTCCAAAGGTAATACACCACTCCTAGAGGCTTTCACAGATAACACATCAACTCTTATTTATCAGTTTCCTCTGTAAAACAGAGGGGAATTGGAATCCAGGTGCCCAAGGACCAAAACAAAGAAAGAAGTGTTTTGCTTATATATACAGCCCCATACGACTTCAAGTAGTCTCTGGGTGGTTTACAGTTTTAATTACACTATGCAGGCTACACATTGCCCCCCCCCCAGCAAGCTGGGTACTCATTTTACCAACCTCGGAAGGATGGAAGGCTGATTGAACCTTGAGCCTGCTACCTGAGATTGAACCCCAGGTCGTGAGCACGGTTTTACCTGCAATACAGGCATTTAACCACTGCACCACGGGGCTCACTTGTAGGGAACTAAAGGTAGCCAACGGCTTCCAGGGTGACCTACAGGTCAAGATGGAGGCCCAGCACCTCACATTCTTGTTGAAGTACAATGGCCAGAGTCCTATTGACATTCCAAACAGGAGTAGACCCATTGAATTAAAGGGATTTACATACATATTGAATTACCATTCAACAGTCGATTTAGTGGATTTACAATGGTTAGAACTACTGAGAAGACTCTGGCCAATGAAGGAAAAGTCATAATATATTTTGCTATTCTGAAGTTTTACTTAGTGTTTACCTGAAATCTGCTTCCCTGCAGTTCTGGAGCAACAGAGGACAATTATGCTCCAACTTCTTCACAACGAACCTTCCAGGTCGAATAGTCAGAATAATTATAGAACAGTAGAGTTGGAAGTGGCCTATGTGGCCATCAAGAGTGCTTGATGCTTTGAAGACTGCTTCCATGGTTCATCTTAATCTTCTCCATTGGAACACACCCATCTTTTTTCAACCACTTTTCATGGGTCCACGCCAGATTCTTGAGGCTCTTCTCTCCTCATACTCATGACTTATGAGAACACTGAGATCCTTCCTGAAACAAGGCAACAGTATGTGTACACAGCTGTAGAGGCTTTAAAGGGGATTATCACCTTCACACTGCAAGATGATAAAACTGGGATCCACATGTATTTAGTACTGGGGACATGTTACCATCCCCAAATAAATGCCTATGCTTCTTGGAGGATTCTTGGAGATAAGGAGACACATTTGTAAGCCCTGCAGGCACTCTTGGCCATGAGGTTGAAATGGCAACTACTTAATCAGAGGCAGAATGTCAATGAATGCCAGTCTTTATTACATTGGAGCAGCTTCTTTCCTAATCGTCACATTTCCTGTAGTATCGGCTCATGTTTTGCCTTCCAAACTGATCAGCACCAAGCAGCAGCAGCCACCCTCTTGACCTGGATAAATTCAACAATGGGTTGCTTTTGGGAAGCAGAAGTTGCCCTGGCATGGGGAGGCATATGGGATTAGGGCCACAATGGGTTAAAGTACCACAAACACACATATTAAGCTCCCAATCTAGATCGGGCCTCCTGCAGTTAAAGCCTGGATATAAATGTGATCCTTTAAATATGATTGGATTGCAACTCCCATCATTCATCCTAATTGGCTCTATGCTAGCCAGGACTGATGGAACGTGCAGTCCTATAACTTGTGAAAACCCACAACTTCACCACCCCTGGCAGGGTAAGATATTTTTGTTGGGGTGGAGCATATATTTCCATTTGATCCTGGGAAGATTAAAATGAGAAACCACAAATAAATAAAACCAGCCAATGATTAAAAACATTAGGGGGGAATGGACAAGTATCCAGTTTTATTCTGCAGTTTTATTGCACGGCTTTATTCTGCAGTGGCACTGGAATCCTATTTGCCCCTCACATGAACAAGTCCCCGGCTTTCCTTATCAGTCTAGTTTCTCTAATTCTGCCAAAACAGCAAAAGAACAACGAAACCAGCCCCCAACCAATCTGACAACATGTATGAGTATAGCTACTCCCTGGTGTGTATATCAAATGAAGCATCTGGAGGTTTTATGGCTGCAAAAACATTATGTTTTGAATCATCTGCGTAAGTAAATCGCATGTAAGGCAATGCAGGTGGTGTAATAAATCAAGGCCACGACAAACACCCAACACGGGTGCTGCTCCTTGCCCTTTCCACCCTTACACAAAGGCATCACAGCTCCATTCCACTGTGCAGAGTCCATTATTATACAAAATATCCACATCTGACATTTCCTTAACAACAGCCTGTGTGTGTGGCGGTGTGAGATGCTAATTGCAATGAGGGTTACTGAGTCATGTTTTTTAAATTGCATGCTCTGTCCCCTTTGTCTCCTGTGCCTGAAATGCTGCTCCCTGGTTGGTCTCCTTGTGTGCATTCCTCCTTCTTACAGCAAGTTACATCTGGATCTGGCTATCTGGTGCCTATAATTCCTTGATTAGAAATGCTACGCATTTAGATTAGACAAACAAACAATTGCAGGCAAATTGCAAAACGAAACAAAAGACACAAAATGTGTGGCACCTTAAAGACTAACTTTCATATTTTAATGTAACATTTCGTGGACACGTCCACTTCTTCAGACGTATAGCGACAGTTTTTCTTTTATTTTTGCCTGCAATTCTTGAAAGGACTAACACGCCGACCCTCTCAGAAACCAACAAACAAGAATACCATTCTCATGACTGCACAAATGTTGTGCTCCTAAAGCTCAGGAGAATTGACTTGATGGCAGGTTATTGTTACTACCTCTAGTTAACCGGAGGTTGGGTCATGGCAACTTCAATTTCTCGGTAATCTCACCTGGATGACTGAGAATATCTACAGACATACCTCTAGTTAAAGGAAGGTAGCGCTGGTCAACAAATAGTGTGTAGAAGGTAGTGCAGGGAAGGCATTGTGTGTCTCGCACACTCACACATTAGGTTGCAATAGTGACAAAAGGGCCTATCTGCCTGTTGGTTTCAGTTTTTGTCCTTGATATCTACAGTACCTAGCTGGTAATCCTACATTTTCCAATACAAATGTGTGTGTGTGTGTGTGTGTGTGCGCGCGCGCACGCACACACACACACACACGTGCATGCACACACACACATGCACATACAAATCTATATACAGTATATTGGAAACAATGACTGTAGTGGAAGGTGTAGTGTTGAGCTAGACTAAGTGGCTTTTGGCCTTTTAGTCTAGGGCAGTGATGGCAAACCTTTTAGATACCGAGGGCCCAAAATGCAATTCAAAATCTACTATTTTTTTTTGCAAAGTGCCAATACAGTAATTTAACCTGTATACAGGTGGCTATGAAGGGGCAATGTCGGGTGCCCACAGAAAGGGCTCCGAGTGCCACCTTTGGCACCTGTGCCATAGGTTCGCCATCACTGGTCTAGGGCATAGGTGGTCCAAGAGTCCCTTGAGGAACTACATATATTAATGTAAGTTTTATATTGCTGTACATCGAGGACAAGTTAAGAGGGGGCATGATAGAATAGGAGGCTTAAGCTTCCCATGTGAGATTCATAGCTAAGCAGGGAGATGACCCTAGATCACTCACTCCAGGTTATAGGAGCACCGGAGATTCTTTATAACTGCAAGAGCAGTGGTCTGTTCATTCAACCAATACCAGCTGGCAAAAATGCTCCATGGTTTCAGCCTTGGGATGGAGACATTCCATGGTTACAGACATGACACCTCCCTAATTCTACTGCAAGAAACATCATACTTTATTTTGGATGAGAAACAGGGGCTCTACCACTGGGCTGCAGCGATCATGGAGATGGGCATGAAATGATTTTTTTTATTCATTTCATTATTTGTTATTCATTTCAACACGTAACGAAACGAATAATGAACCGCCCCTCAAAGGAAAACGAAATGAAATGAAACAAAAAAATTCATTTCGTTCATTTTGCTTTTTGTTTCCCCCAGCCGCAAATCAGCCCCCAATCAGCTTGTTAAAAGTGCCCTCAGCCAGCCTGTGCTACAGCTGATGCGCAGGACTGGGGCTGGCAAAAAAAAAAAGTTTAAAAATCGCTCCCTTTCGTCCACTGGATGGTGCTAGTGGGGAAAAATTAAAAATAATTTGTTTTTTAAAAAGCACCGACCAGCCTGCAGGCCATCTGGTCAGTGCTGGGGGGGGGGGGAGAATAAAAATATATATTTTTTTAAAAAGCACCAACCAGCCCAGGATCCATCTGGTCGGCCCCGGGGGGCGGGGGAAATAAAAATTTAAAAACAATAAAAAGCGCCTACTGCCTGCAGGCCAGCTGGTTGGAGCTACATGGGGGGGGGATAAAAATAAAAAATTTAAAAGCGCAGACCAGACCAGGTGCCAGCTGGTCGGTGCTGGCGGGGGGATAAAAATAAAACATATTTTAAAGTGCCGACCGGCCTCAGGCCAGCTGGTCGGCACTGGGGGTAAAGTGCTGACCAACGTGCAGGCCAGCTGGTTGGCACTAGGGAAAAAATGAAAATAAAAAAAGCAAAACAAAGAACAAAATGATTTTTTTAAAATTGTTTCATTACCAATGAAACAAAACAAAACAAAACAAAAAAACAAAAAAATCATTGGCAAAATTTGGGGTCAAACTAAATAATATAGCTACAATTAGAGATGGGCACGACTTGAAAAAAAAATTTTCGAGTTGTCGTTAGTCGGGCCGGTCCCGTTTCGGGTCGTTTCCGGTTTTTGCGAAAATTCGCAAAAATTAGTCGGTTCATTTTTTTGTTTTTTCGTTGTCGTTAGTACTGGTTTTGGGAGGGGAGCGGGCTCCTGGAGGCACCTCTGTGGGGTGGGTGCCTCCTCTGGCCCGCTATAAAGGGAAAGTGGGCTCCTGGAGGCACCCGTGGGTGCCTCCTGCCACTAGGAAGGGGAAGCAGGCTCCAAGAGAGACCCCTCTACATGGGGGTCTCCCCTCCTCACCTGCTGCTGCTGCAAAATGCTATGCAATAGCCATATGGATATTGCATAACAGAATATGCAGACAGTGAGACCAGTGAGAGTGATAGCGTCATGCCCGCCCTGCACAAGGCTCTCGCACCACCATGTCTCACACAGAAGGGAATTGTACTTGCTGCGTGTAGTGCAATGCAAGCAAGTAGATCTGGCTTTAAGGTGGCTTAGTGCAATGGCTAGGGTTAGGCTAGTGACGGGTAAGGTTACGGTGGGCTAGTGGGTTGCACCTCTGGGTGCCTCTCTGACCCACTAAGAAGACAGTCTGTGACGTATGGGTACGGAGTCAAGGGTTAGGGTTAGGGCTAGGGCAGGTTTTAGGGGGCTTTTTGGCACATCCCAGAAGTCTCCATGGCCAAGTGGCCATGCGACTGGTGGGATGGCTCCAAAAATTTGCATGGTTGTCCACTCCCACATGGCTGGCCACTCGGCCAGCCCATCATTGCGCAGGTGTAAAAAAAAATAAAAAAAAAATAAAATCAATGGAGGACAGAGGAGGAGAGGAGAGACATTTTGTTGGAAGAAAAAACCCACTGCTACTGTGAAAAATCTGGCAGTTTATAAATTTTCGCGTGTTTCTGTTGTGCTTGTGTGTTTTTGGACCACGATTTCAAAAACAATATTGCGTTTGCCGCCCCATTTTGGATCCCCCGCCCGCACCGCATGGCATGGCGAAATGGCAACTCGAGTCCGGCTGCCCAGGACGGGGGGGAGGCGGGACCCCCCCTCCAGAAACCACCCCTCCGGTAGGTGCCCTGCGCCCTTAGTGAAGCAGGCATTTTTCCGCCTGCTTTTTTGGCCCGGGAATGGGTGGGGGGAGAGTTTAAAAATTTTTTCCTGTGCCGTCCGTGCCGCTTGCTTGCGCTTTAATTGCGGGCGGCCGGCAGCGAGACTGGGCTTTTTGCTGGCTGCGAGCCTGCGGCGAGTCCCACCAGAGCAGCCCAGGACGGGGGATGAGGGGGGAGGCCGGGGACCTCCAGAAACAACCCCTCTGGTAGGTGCCCTGAGGCACGGCAGGCATTTTTCCGCCTGCTTTTTGGCCGGGAACCGGGTTTTTTTAACTTTTAAAAACTTTTTTTCTGTGCCGCGTGTGGCATCGCGCAATCGCGCGGTGCAAGGAACGAGCACGACAAATCAGACCAAAATTGTTCGTTCGTCGGTTCGAGCTCGAAGTCTGGGGGAGTAATTCCCGTTACCGTTTCCGTAGAGTAACGGAACCGAATAACGGAAACGGAAACGGGAATACCGCTAAGTCGTGCCCATCTCTAGCTACAATATTTTCCTTCTTTCTTTTCTCCTTTATTGTATTCTTCCTTATATTAAATTTTTGGACCGTGCTATCTCAACTGAGGGAAGAGGTCTGTTTTTCCTCTCCTTCTTCTCTTGCATTTAGTATGACAAGCTTTGTGATTCGTCATGGAAAGAGAAACACAGGCTATATTTGTGAGCCCACCTCTTAGGGCACATATCTCAGAGAAAATTCCATTGTAGAAACACAAAAAATGGAACTCAACAGTGTTTCTTTGACTCATGCAGCATATGTAGAGTAATGGGAACAGGTATCAAATGAAATGCCTGGTTGCTTTTGCAATTGCCATTACATGATTGTTATCCTGCAGTTGTTAATGATCGGTGTTCCTGTTGCCTTATCATGTTGTTATGTTCCTGTTTTTAAATTCTGAAATATCAACTAAGTATAATACAAAAAGGGGTGTGTGCATTCCCCTTAACACCTCATTTGAACCTTAGTTGAAAGCCATTCCTTATGGAAGCATGCAGACAGAGAAATGTGCTGCTCCAACAAATAATTGGAGGTCCATGATTTAATTTTTCTGCAGAGAACTGGGTGTGTGTTGCATGTGTGGATGAGCTCTGTAATGCATAAAATGAACAGCCCTGGAAATTACAGAGTAGCGGTAATGACCCTGGAGGTCCCTTTCAGCCTCTGTGATTCTAAACAGAACCATTGATTGATGGTTCTTTCCAAAACACAGCCAAGACCAAAATGAACATGTCAGTTGTGCTGACCTCTTTACCAGTGTGTAATGTTCACAGCAGAGGGCTATCAGTGTTAAAAAAATCCTGAATGTACACTTCTCAATGACTCTTAACCCCAGCAAATAAAACCCACTTTTAATCAGAACGCTCCAACACACTTCAATGTTTTGCAAAGCGTTCTCTCTCTCTCTCTCTCTCTCTCTCTCTCTCTCTCCCCCTCTGCCTATTTTTCTTCTTCTTCTCCACTTCCACCTTTTCTAGGGACAATTATTGGGGTGGAGGGGAAAGCAGGGACCCATTAGGATGGTCCATACACGCAGGTTACTAGATCTTGTTGGATTCCAGGAAACCATGTATGGGATACCGGCTCATCTGGCTGATTCTCCTGTCAGTGCTTTGGTGGACAGTTGGTATGCTGCTGACGTGATCGCTCCTGGGTATTTATTTATTTATTTATTCGGTGTATTGTCGTCTCCGATGTTGAGTCCAATGGGCAACTTGGCATAGTCAAAAACTTGAGGCTTTGAGGCAAAAAGAGAGAAGGCTAGACAGCATTTGGAGGAGGGTCCCAGCGGAAACCAACTTAAATGCTGCAAAATTGTGTCTAATATATAGCTAAAATTAAGGCCACTAGAAGATCACACTTCACTGCCCAGATCAGTGAAGCACATAATCATCAGGCCAAACTCTTTCGCATTGTTGGCAACCTATCGGGTACTGGTTGCTTAGTATCTTTGTGACCAGTTTGCAGCCTTCTTATATAAAAAATGGAGGCTGTTTGCTGGGAGCTTGACCATTATTATCTATCAGTGGATCCAATCAAGATGTCCTCTGCATCGTCTTGCCTGACAATGATAACACACTTTCAACCAGTGATGCCTTCCGAGGTACAAAGGGTGCTTGACCGCTGCAGGGCCACCACCTCCTCCTCCTTAGATCCTTGTCCAGCCTGGCTCATAAAGGGAGACAGGCCAGTGACTACGGAATGGGCCACGGGAATAATTAATGTGTCTCCCCTTGAGGACAGGGTTCTATGAGGCTGCTGGGACATGTCATCGGGACTTTTGGAGCTTTGTGTCACCAGTACGCTGACAACACACAGCTCTATCTCTCCTTTTTTCACCTTCTGCAGTGAATGCTGCCCCTTCGCTTGAATGCTGCCTGCGATGGATGAGCCCAAGCAAACAGTCCTGCATGTGGGGGCGCTTGATGTCAGTGGGTTCGGAGGCTCCCTCTCTTTTGGGGGCATGATTCTTCCCACTAAGATGGAGGTTTGCAGCTTGGGTGTCTTTTTGAGCCCAACATCAGTAGCATCAGTGGTCCATTCTGTCCATTTCTATCTGCAGTACCTTGCCTACCTGCATGCCTATCTGAAGACCAGGGCCTTCACCACGCTGCTTCATGCACTGGTAGTATCAAGACTAGACTACTACAATGCTTTCTGTGTGGAGCTGCCCTTGAGGTTAACATGGAAACTCCAACTGGTCCAGAACATGGTGGGCCAGACCAGTGATGGGGACAGGAAAACATCAACACTAGAGATGGGCACGACTTGGCGGGATTCCCGTTTCCGTTTCCGTTCCTCGTTTCCGTTACGGAATGGAAACGGTAACGGGAATTACTCCGCCAGAACTCGAACTCGAACCAACTAAAGAATAATTGGGTCTGATTTGTCGTGGTCGTTCCTGGCATCGCGGCGATCCCGCGATGCCAAGCGGCACAGAAAAAAAGTTTTTAAAAGTTAAAAAAAACCCAATTCCCGGCCAAAATGCAGGCGGAAATATGCTTGCCTGGGTGAGGGCTCAGGGCACCTACCAGAGGCGTGGTTGACCCCCCCTCCTGTCCTGGGCTGCTCTGGTTGTGGGGGAAATCCTCGTCGTAGTCGCTCGCAACAAGCACCGGACTCGCCGCCGGCCGCCGCAATTCAAGCGGAAGCGGCACAGAAAAAAAGTTTTAAACTCCCCCCCCCCCCATTCCCGGGCCAAAAAGCAGGCGAAAATATGCCTGCAGTGCAGAGTGCACCTACCCGAGGGGTGGTTTCTGGGGGGAGGTGTCCCGGCCTCCCCCCCTCTCCTGTCCTGGGCAGCCGGATTCGAGTCGCCATGCCATGCGGTGCGGGCGGGGGATCCAAAATGGGGCGGCGACCGCAATTTTTTTTGAAATCGTGGTCCAAAAACACACAAGCACCACACAGAAACATGCGAAAATTGCTATTTTAAAACTGCCAGAATTTTTACAGTAGCAGTGGGTTTTTCTTGCAACAAAATGTCTCCTCTTTCCTCTCTCCATTTATTTTATTTTATTTTATTTTATTTTTATTTTTTTACACCTGCGCAATGATGGGCTGGCCATGGGAGTGACCATGCAAATTTTTGGAGCCATTCCACCAATTGCATGGCCACTTGGCCAGGTTGACCACAGAGTCTTCTGGGATGTGCCAACCGGGCATAAAAAGCCCACTAACCGTAGCCCGAACCCGAACCCGAACCCTAACCGCTTAGAGTCCTATGTTGGAGATAAGCGGGATACAAATATAACAATAAATAAATAAATAAAATAAACCCTAACCCTAACCCATACGCCAGTACACTGTCCTTCTAAGTGGGTCAGAGAGGCCCCCAGAGGTGCACGCCAATACTCACCCTAACCTCACCCGTAACTAGCCTAACCCTAGCCCTTGCGCTAACCCTGTTGCCTAAGCCAGATCTGTACTTGCATTGCACTACACGCAAGTACAATTCCCTTCTTAGTGAGACACAGCGGGTGCAGAGAGTCTGCCAGTCCGCCACTTGTGGCTCTGGGTGACTCCTGCAGGCTTGGCTCGGCCGGCAGCATGTGTGACATGCAAACCATGCCCCCGAGGCCTGACTGATGCAGGGAAGGCACCCCAAAAAGAGGGGTGCCTCTGCCAGTCTGCTGTGTCTCTGCGTGCAACTTGATATGCAATCATATCCATATGGCTATGCATGCATGCCCTTTTGCAGCAGGTGAGGAGAGGAGACCCCCATGTATGAGGGGTCTCCAGGAGCCTGCTTTCCCTAGCGGGTGAGGATAGGAGGCACCCACCCCCCAAAAAAGAGGTGCCTCCAGGAGCCCGCTACCCCCCCAAACCAGTTTAACGACAGACAAAAAACGAAAAACAAAACGACAAATTTTTGCGAACTTTCGTGAAAAACGGAAATGAGCCGACACAGGCCGCCTCCGACACATGACAACTCGAAAACGTCATTTTCCCTAGTCATGCCCATCTCTAATCAACACATATGCCCTGTCCTGGTCTCCCAATGCTGGTTACAGGTTAGTTTCTGCATCAGCTTCAAGATGTTAGCAATGACATACAAAGCCCTAAACGGTTTTAAGGACCTTGTTACTTGACACAGTGTCACCTTCCAATGAGAACTGCCTGCAACACCCAGTCCTCCTAGGCAAGAGGTTTGGGGGGTGTTAACTCCAGGAGAGGCCCGTATGGATGAAATGAAAAATTGGGCCTTTTCAGCAAATGCTCCATGCCCCGGAGATTTATAAAACTATATTTTAAAAACTGGGTGTTTACACAGCCATTCCCACAGACCAGTACATGACCACAGCATCTATGCCCATCATCTGTGATTTTACTCTGCCGGTCCAAAGTTTTCATCATTGTTATACTGGTTTTAGACATCTTGTAGATATGTTATTTAATTCTGTTTGATTTTATTTCTTTCTAGTTTATTTTACTTTATGACTTGTTTGTATATGCATGTTATTTCTGGAAACCACCCAGAGTAGCCCTGTGGACAGTACAGAAATCAAACAAATAAGTAAATAATTTACACAATTATACATATTTGACTGCCCGGCTTGTTCCCATCACTGAAAAAGCAGCAAGAAATGAAAACATGTTGCCATTTAAGATGTAGACTTGGTAGCCCTCCACGCCCAAAAAATAACTTTTAAGTTCAGAGTTACACCCAGGGAAAAATGCAGGGTGGTACACATGTCACCGTTTCATGAGCGTTGAAGAAAAGGGCAAAATGCAATGATGTACCTGTTGTTGAGATCTTGACTTTTCCTTTTAAAAAAGCAAGATTCTAGTCCTTGCTGTTGGGAAAACATGTATCAAGGTTTATTTCCTTCTTTTGTAAATATATATTGTCCCTTTTCTCCAGGGAGCGGAAGCTCTCATACATGGCTCCCCTCTTCCCCACTGTAACCTCACAACAGTCCTGTAAGGTAGGTCGGTCCAAACGTCTGACTGCCAACAGGGGTGAGAAAATAGCAAAACATATACCCCACCCTGTTCGCCCGACACCAATTACCACATCATCTCCAAGGTGATGACATTAATACACAAAGTCCTAAATAGTTGGGGACCTTGGGACTTGACAGAACATCTTCTTCCAATGAGAACTGCCTATAATACCTTCTCTTCTCAGGCAAAGCGGTTATGGCTCCAAGGACTGGGCCATCTTGGTGGTCGCTTCTCATCTATGGAACACCTCACCCCTCAAAATTCACCAAGCCCCCTCACTGGGAACATTTAAACAGCCTTTTAAAATATGGCTATTCAGGCACGTTTTTCCCACAGCCTGTGACAGCTTAATGCAGCATTATTTCCAGCGAAGACTTCACCTCTGCCATCTGTTTTCTTTTAAATCTGTAGCCTGACTGTGATTATTGTTAATTGTGTGTTGTTGTTTTAATTTTTATTGGTTTGATTTGCACTCTCTTAATTATTGTTTGTTTCTCCGTTTATTTGCACTGATGTAAACCACCCAGAGTGGCCCAGATGCCAGATGGGTGGTGTATGTATGTATGTATGTATGTATGTATGTATGTATGTATGTATGTATGTATGTATGTATGTATGTATGTATGTATGTAGAGATGGGCACGACTTGAAAAAAAAAAATTCGAGTTGTCGTTAGTTGGGCCGGTTCCATTTCGGGTCGTTTCCGTTTTTCGCGAACATTCGCAAAAATTAGTCGGTTTGTTTTTTTGTTTTTTTGTTTATGTTAGTACTGGTTTTGGGGGGGTAGCGGGCTCCTGGAGGCACCTCTCTGGGGTGGGTGCCTCCTCTGGCCCGCTATAAAGGGAAAGCGGGCTCCTGGAGGCACCCGTGGGTGCCTCCTATCCTCACTCACTAGGAAAGGGAAGCAGGCTCCAAGAGACCCCTCAACATGGGGGTCTCCCCTCCTCACCTGCTGCTGCTGCAAAATGGTATGCAATAGCCATATGGATATGCATACCAGTTGCAGACAGTGAGACTAGTGATGGCAGTGAACCCAGAGCCATAGGTGATGCCTAACTAAGGCTCTCGCACCACCATGTCTCACACAGAAGGGAATTGTACTTGCGTGTAGTGCAATGCAAGTAGATCTGGCTTAGGGTTAAGGTGGGTTAGTGCAAGGGCTAGGGTTAGGCTAGTGACGGGTAAGGTTACGGTGGGCTAGTGGGTTGCACCTCTGGGTGCCTCTCTGACCCACTAAGAAGACAGTCTGTGACGTATGGGTAAGGAGTCAAGGATTAGGGTTAGGGTTAGGGGGCTAGGGCAGGTTTTAGGGGGCTTTTTGGCACATCCCAGAAGTCTCCATGGCCAAGTGGCCATGCGATTGGTGGGATGCCTCCAAAAATTTGCATGGTCGTCCACTCCCACATGGCTGGCCACTCGGCCAGCCCATCATTGCGCAGGTGTAAATAAAATAAAATAAAATAAAATAAAATCAATGGAGGACAGAGGAGGAGAGGAGAGACATTTTGTTGCAAGAAAAAACCCACTGCTACTGTGAAAAATCTGGCAGTTTATAAATTTTCGCGTGTTTCTGTTGTGCTTGTGTGTTTTTGGACCACGATTTCAAAAACAATATTGCGTTCACCGCCCCATTTTGGATCCCCCGCCCGCACCGCATGGCATGGTGAGTCTGGCTGCCCAGGACGGGGGGGAGGCGGGACCCCCCCTCCAGAAACCACCCCTCCGGTAGGTGCCCTGCGCCCTTAGTCAAGCAGGCATTTTTCCGCCTGCTTTTTTTGGCCCGGGAATGGGTGGGGGGAGAGTTTAAAAGTTTTTTCCTGTGCCGTCCGTGTCGCTTGATTGCGCTTTAATTGCGGCAGCCGGCGGCGAGACTGGGCTTTTTGCTGGCTGCGAGCCTGCGGCGAGTCCCACCAGAGCAGCCCAGGACAGGGGATGGGGGGGGGGAGGCCGGGGACCTCCAGAAACAACCCCTCTGGTAGGTGCCCTGAGGCACGGCAGGCATTTTTCCGCCTGCTTTTTGGCCGGGAACCGGTTTTTTTTAACTTTTAAAAACTTTTTTTCTGTGCCGCGTGGCATCGCGCGATCGCACGATGCAAGGAACGAGCACGACAACTCAGACCAAAATTGTTCGTTCGTTGGTTTGAGCTCGAAGTCTGGGGGAGTAATTCCCGTTACCGTTTCCGTAGAGTAACGGAACCGAGTAACGGAAACGGAAACGGGAATACCGCTAAGTCGTGCCCATCTCTATATGTATATATACCCCTTCTGATATCCTGAGTGTTTGGAAAGGTCCTTCCCAAGTACAAAGTCATCAGTTTCTGAAATACAGTCTAGTATCTTCCTCTCCTCTTGCCTCTTCTCTCTGTCTCTCATCTATAATGATTTATTTACAAAACATTTTCCTCCTGTTAAGCATTAAGGCAGATCCTCAGTGTGGTGTAGTGGATAGAGTGCTGGACAAGGACTTTGGAGAAAAGGGTTCAAATCCCCATTTGTCCATGGAAACTCACGGGGGAGGAGGAACTGGTAAAAACCACTCCTTAAATATCTCACTCAAATATCTCACAAAGAGACCTTTGGGTAGTGGGCGGCATATAAGTTGTAAAAATAAATACATAAATAAAAATAAAGTTGCTTCTGATCCAGCGCAGAAGGTACACAAGACTTAATGCAGCACACATAGTTCTCCTTCCTACTTTATGCTCAAAACGACCTGAAGAGGTAAACCAGGGTAATAAAACATGGCCAGCCCAATGAGCTCAGGGGAAATTAGATACCAGATGCCCTACGTCTTAATCCAGGACTTTAACCTCTACATCGCAGTGGCCTTTGCAAACCAAAATTCTACTGTAAGCACATTAGTAAAGCAGCGCAGGAAGAAAAATACACAAGTATTTGAATAGTTTAGTATAACATTAATTTTGGAACCCTTAGTTGACAGAAGGATGCTTTACACAGTTTTCTTTTATCAAACACATTTGTGCTGGTAGGAAAAATCTTTCACAGATCAATGTGTTCTTTGAGGCAAAATTTCCATTCCAGCAGAGGACACAGAAAATTGGTGCTATGTGACATCTACTGACTAATGGAGAGTATCACAGCTCTTGCATGCTGCAGATATCCAAGGCCATACAGTATTTATTTTTTATGCAATGCATCTTTTTTTATTCTTCTTGCAGGGAAAAACCGGCTCCTTTTAAACATGAGGAGAAATACCTGTGGCAGATAACAACCTCCTGTATTTGTTAGGTCCACATCAGATATATCCCCTAAAAGGCTAGGGTTCTAACACCACATAATTCCAACAAACTTGTACTATTACTGCATGAGAGTACAGCAACAATCTCGTGCTGGCAGAGCAAATCAACATTCTATAAAGCAATTCTAAAAATTATAACCTCAAACAAAAAATTATAACTTTTAAATTTGGCTTCAGATAGGCACCAAATTTGGTACCAATGTAGCAAATAATTTTCTTTTGCTCTATGCAAATATGGCAGTCTGGTTAAAGGCCTTGAGTTAAGATATTTTAAAAGTAAAACTATTTTCCCCCATTCAAGAATAGGTGACCTCAAATGTACCCACATTTAAAACAAACCACACACACTGCAAAGACCTGTCTTACTTATCTTGAAAGAGAATGGTTGGCTCCACCGACTTTTTCTTAATTTGAAAGAATCTAGGCTGCAATTTATTGATTCTTTTAAAAAGCCTTTCAAAAGGGAAAAGCAGCCACTTTGTTGTATGACTGAGCATGTGTGGTACAGGCTAGCCAACAGGCAAAATAAAACACTGCATACATTCATAGGTGAGGAGTACAGTAGTGTGAGATATTGAGATTTTTCCTATATATTGCTCAGTTTTGGGGCTGGTGCAACATCCAGTAAGCACAGACAATTGGACCTTGGCCTTAACAAAGTTGATCCCACATGCTGTAAGCAAATAAACATAGGATATAAGAAATTACCTTCAGAAACTCTTCCTCTAAGACTGCTACCCCATGGCCAGAAAATTTGGATCACAGTAAAGTGTGGATTTCCCCCTGGAATGGTCTCATGGTTGAAAAGGCTGTTCCTGTGTCCCTACAGGTGCAGTTTAAAGAACCACATATTTTGTGTTCCCACGAGCGGGGACCGCAACACAGCGGAACAAAAAGGTTTTGATGCAGATTTTCCAAGTCCCCACGGACTCAAGTACCAGTTAATAATCAGTTGAAAGTCTGCATCGGAACTGAGACAAGCTTTGTACCACCTCAAGACCAGGTACTTGCAAAACTCGCTGGGTCATGCTTAAGTGGGCTTGGTCGCATTTACCCCCCTTTAAAGTCCGCTGGTTGTGGGGACACAATTTTATTAACTGCAGGGTATTGCCCCTCCTTATTTTATTGGTACTCTTTCCTTTTTTTTTTTTCTGTTGTTTTGTTTTGACTGTAAACCGCCCAGAGTTCCGTCCGGAAGATGGATGGTATATTAATATAACAAATAATAAATAAATAAATAAATAAATAAATAAATAAATAAATAATCTTCAAGCAGTTTGGAGCAGTTTTTTTAGTGGTTGTGGGACAGCAGCCTAAGAAGGACTAAAATCACCCTAGTAGAGCAATGCCCTCTAAGCTAAACCCGGACCTATGATAAGGCCATGGTAATGCTAGAGCAACATGTCCAAGACAACAAGGAGGGCTGTACTTGTCACTCAATTGCTTACTTATCTCCTGCACCAGGGTGATCTAATTTGTTCCAGTTTCCAAACCAGGCCCGAGTTTGATTGGAATAGATCTAAGCAATCTGTATTATCTAACATTGCCATCACTTGGGGAGCCTCTAGATACATCAGCACTTTCCCGCAGAGGGGTAGGTTTGACTATGAGGGTGGTAACTACCAGAAATAATTGAATCCAAGCTAGATTTCTTCCGTATTGATCTCACCACTGTCTCATTCATGGAAACCACATAATTCTTTTAAGATGTGTTCAACCCTTTTCGACTCCTGCCTTGAAATTTTTCTTTCAATGCTACTTAGACTAGGAATTCACTTAATTCGTTTTTAAAAGGGGGAGGGGAACAATCTCCATCTCATGAATGTAGAATGTTGTGCTTCTGTGTCCGCAATTCAAAACACCAGGAAACGACCTGATATTGCTGCACAGCTTTGGGCCTGCACTGCCAGCGGGTGTGTGTGTGTGTGTGTGTCTGAAAGTTAACATAGCAAAGGGCAATCCGAATTTTGACAACGCCCAAGCGAATGCAGTCAAGTGTGCCTCCTTGATAAGGGTTGGGCTTGATGGTCCATCGGGCCCCTTCCAGCTCTGCAGTTGAGATGATGGTGATAATGATGATGAAGAAGATTAAGATGGCGAACAGCATACCCTTCTGTGCTCACTACCATGGTCTTATCAGCATTTTGATTACTTGATGGCCGCAAGTGATGGATACCTAAAGAACTTGTTGCAAAACAGCCCTGGCAATTGTTTTGGGTTTGGATGCACAGTGATTAACTGGTGAAAAAGCGAGACAGGTTTTGGGATTCCACCCCCACCCCCAACCCCACTTTGTATTGCTGCACACTAACATAGCTGCACAACCATACAGCTATAATAAGGGCAAGCAACTGTGTCCCTTAGGATGCATGGAAACTGCAATGCCCATAATCCTTCACTAGATGACACACTGGCAGGGGCTGACAGGAACTGCAGACCCCAAAACCTGGAGGACCACATTTCTCGAACCTTAATATACATGAGGCCCTCAGAACCAGCGGAGTAGCAAGGTTTTGGGGCACCTGGCCCAAAGTTATTTTTGTGCCCCTCTGGCCCTCCCCTGCAGGCGTTGGGTAGGTGTGGGGCACGCGGGCATGCAGGTTTCATGCCTCTCCCACGCGTTGCAATGAGGAGGAGGAGGAGGAGGAGGAGGAGGAGGAGGAGGAGGAGGAGGAGGAGGAGGGTGCTGCAGCCACCGCACACACCTGCCTGCCTGCAGCCGGATTTGGAGATGGCAGGGGGCTGGGGCAGGGGGCGGTAGGCGATTTGGTGCCCCCTAATGGCTGCGTCCAGGGCACCCCGCCCCCTTGACCTCCCCACGCCCCGCCCCTGCTCAGAACAGTATCTTCTTACCCTCTGCTTTCCTCAAGGCTATAAAACACGTCACATACTGACTAGATGGGGCAGAGCTGGCTGAGATTTAACTCAGACAAGATGGAAATTCTATGGGTAGGAAAACAGGATATTCTGAATAGGGATTTACTGCTGGTTTTAGCTGGCATCACACCTTGTGGAAGTCCAAATACACCATCCTGGATAATGTTTGAGCAGCTTTTTAAAAGCAGATGAAAATGAATATACAAAGCAGTGATTTTTTTTTTAAATCCTCAACATTGCAAGCTGATCAGCTGTTGCCCCCAAGACACTGAATCCAACTCCCCAGGGATTCAGGGCTCTAGTACAGGTTAGCATGCAAGCCCCAGCTATTGTGCATTTTAAAAGAGCATGATCTGCCTGAAACAGAACTCCCGTTTGCCGCACCTCCCAGACTGCTCAACATAACATCCGCAGTGAGCTCAAGGAAGACAAGTGACTAAAGCACCGCTTAGCTTCTGTCGGAAGGGTTTGGCAGACTGACATAAATTGGAAGGCTGCAGTGGGCAGATTTGTTCCTGCTATATTCCCCCCCCCCCAATTTTATTTTATGCAAATCACACCATACAGAATGCCAAACAATTGTCACTTGTGACTGACAGCATTGAGAATCCGACATTGCAATGACATCTGGGGAAGGGTGGTGGTGGAGAGAAACCCATTTCTTTTAATAGAATCTGTAAAGGACAGTCATTGGAGGGAGACCGTGCTGCTGGGGACGAAAGTTCTGAACATATCTGTCCGCTATCCGCAGAACCAAAAAACGACACACACCAGGAAGTTTTTACATACAGTGGGCCCTCGTATAATAAGCAGTTTGTTTAACAGAAAATCCACTTGAAGGAAGAAAAAATTTCTGGAGATAGGGGGGGGAAATCGCTTAACAAAATTGCCTATGGTACAAATCTGTACAACAGAAAAACGGTCGCAATTAGGAATTAATCCGTTTTCAATACATTCCTATGGGAAATTTGTACAAAGGAAAATTTGCTTAACAGAATTTCATTTGGAACGAATTAATTCCTTTATACTGTATCTCCTTAACATCTCACTGCCAGGTGAGATTTCTGGCTTGCCCAGTCAAACACTCCCTATTGATCTCACTAGGTGACATTGGTGTGGGAACATTTGCTCTTGGAGTGATGCTTTAGCATAAAATTGGCAAGGGTCAGTTAAGCAAATCATTAAAAGAAAAGAAAAATCCATTATGAGGGGTGGAAACTAATGTGGAAAACACAGGTGTTGTTATGAAACCAGACAATGCAATCATGCATGGTAATCCATCTAAAAGTCACATAATAGGTAGTCCCTCAGCAACAGAGAAGGTCCTTTCATGTGTTCTTCTGAGACACACCTTCTGGGCCAGAATTTAATTGACCAGTCAAGCTCGCCTTTACTGGAAAAGATAGGTAATTGATGGCAGAGGCTCTTGAACAAAATAGATCATAGATAATTGGTTGCAGAGCCTCAGGCGTATCTGAGAATATGGAGTAGTTAATATCTGAAATTTCCAGATTCTCCCCATTTCTGTGGATTCTTGGAGTTGTAGTCCAAAAGAAGTGCTGATTGAGCAATTCTGGGAGTTTTAGTTTTTTTTTTAAAGGAAATGTTCCAAACTCTGAGTTATGGGATGTACCAGAGCAAAAATAATTCTGCTAAGAAACCCAAAATGACAAAAATGCAAGAAAATGCTCTTTAACTATGTCATAATAATGTACAGTATTTGGAATTTTGAAACAAGGAAGTGCTTTTGGGCAAGTATGGAGAATCTGGAGCCAATTATGAAAAATTGAAAATAAGGCCCTATTTTAATCTGGCCCAGGAATATGATGGCATTTTGAAACAGAAATCACATATTATGCATAGAACTCGGCATCTGTTTTGTCTCCCCAACTCACATGTCCATGAGAGTTCATCAGAGCTGTTGTTCAAGAGTTACATAAGAACATAAGAACATAAGAAGAGCCATGCTGGATCAGGCCAAAGGCCCATCTAGTCCAGCTTCCTGTATCTCACAGTGGCCCCACCAAATGTGTCTGGGAGCGCATAAGACTAGATATCTGTCTCCTGATACTACTCCCCTGCATCTGGTCCTGGAGGTACCCCGGTTTTAAGCTTGGAGTTGATACATCATAGAATCATAGAATCATAGAATCATAGAGTTGGAAGAGACCTCATGGGCCATCTAGTCCAACCCCCTGCCATGCAGGAACCCCTTCACAATATTTCCGACAGATGGCCATCCAGCCTCTGCTTAAAAACCACCAAAGAAGGAGACTCCACCACCCTCTGTGGCAGCATATTCCACTGCCGAACAGCTCTAACTGTCATGAAGTTCTTCCGAATGTTCAAATGGAATCTCTTTTCCTGTAGTTAGAAACCACTGCCCGAGTCCTAGTCTCTGAAGCCATGGAAAACAAACCTGCTCCCTCTTCAATATGACATCCTTTCAACTATTTAAACATAGCTATCATATCCCCTCTCAGTCTTCTTTTTTAAAGGCTAAACATTCCCAGTTCCCTAAGCCGTTCCTCATAGGACATTTCCTCCAGATCCTCAACCATCCTGGTCGCCCTCCTCTGCACCCGCTTGAGGTTGTCAACATCCTTTTTAAACTGAGGCGCACAGAACTGGACACAGTACTCCAGGTGGGGTCTGACCAGAGCAGAATAGAGTGGCACTATCACTTCCCTTGATCTAGACACTATGGTTCTGTTGATGCAACCAAGAATCGCATTGGCTTTCCTGGCCGCCGCATCACACTGCTGGCTCATGTTCAATTTGTGGTCCACCAAGACCCCCAAATCCCTTTCACAGGTACTATTCTCTAGCCAACTGTCCCCCATCGTATATCTGTGCAATTCATTCTTTTTACCTAGATGTAGCACCCTACATTTCCCTCTGTTGAAATCCATTCCATTACCTTTGGCCCAGCATTCTAATCTGTCAAGGTCCTTTTGGATTTTCATCTGATCCTCTAGGGAATTAGCAACCCCTCCCAATTTGGTATCATCTGCAAATTTAATTAGCATACTCTCTATTCCTTCCTCCAAGTCATTAATAAAGATATTGAACAGCACTGGACCCAGAACAGAACCCTGGGGCACCCTACTGGTCACATCTCTCCAAGCTGATGAGAGGCCATTTATGATCACCCTTTGGGTGCAATCAGTCAACCAATTACAAATCCACCTAACAGTAGCACTATCTATCCCACTTCCTACTAACCTCTGGTTTGTAACCTGTGATGGACTTTTCCTCCAGGAATCTGTCCAACCCCCTTTTAAAGGCTTCCAGGCCAGATGCCATCACCACATCCTGTGGCAGGGAGTTCCACAGACTAACAATACGCTGGGTGAAAAAATATTTTCTTTTGTCTGTTCTTACTCTCCCAGCCCTCAATTTGAGTGGATGTCCCCTAGTTCTGGTATTTTGTGAGCGGGAGAAGAGCTTCCCTCTAGCCACTTTACTCATGCCCTGCATTATTTTGTATGTCTCAATCATATCCCCCCTCAGGCGCCTTTTTTCCAGACTAAAGAGCCCCAAACGTTTTAGCCTCTCCTCATAAGGGAGCTGCCCCAGCCCAGTAATCATTTTAGTCACTCTCTTCTGCACCTTTTCCTGTTGAGTAACCTGGAGTCAGTGTCCACCCTGATCAAGTAAAATCATGATCTAAACCTTTTCAAGTGCAAGAATGCTGCAAGACATTACAGTATTAGAACTGACCAAAATCTCTAGTTGTTTTCAGTTGATCTCATGCTGTTGACATCTGGCCCTTATGCCTTAAGCTGTTTTGCTTGATGGATACACCACTCGGTGTCCCAAAGTCAGTGAGCTCAACACCAGAACATCCTCTGTTTTCAGGTCAGGTGATTAGCCATGTGAAAGGGTTTACGCAACCTTGGGAAAAGGCACTTCATGTTTCCAACATGGCCCTTGTGGATATAATCACAGATTAATACATGCCAGCTAGCTCTTAACACTTGAGTCACCTGCTTGTACTTAAGAGAGAGGACACAGGGAACAAAAGTTCAAGACTTGGCTATGTTGTGCTTACTACAATTTCTTCTACAGATGCATTTTGATTACTTTGTGGTTCCAAGCAATGGATACCTAGATAACCTGTGGAAAAAAACAGCCCTGACAATTTGTCTTTGAAGATTCTCAGTCATCCAGGTGAGTTTATCTGGTAGTTGAGTCATGGCAACTGGACGTCTTTTCTTGAGACTAAAACGTTTCACTGCTCATCCAAACAGCTTCGTCAGTCTGAGGGAAGCTAGTTGTGAACCCTGACAATTGCTTTGGATGACAAGGGATTAGTTGATAAAAAGCGTAGTTGTGTTTTGGGATTCCACCCCTCCCCTGCTTTGTGTCTTTCTGTGAATGGTAGTGAGCACCAGGGGTAGACCAATGGTTCTCAACCTGAGGGTCCCCAGATGTTCCTGGACTGCAACTCCCAGAAATCCCTTCCAGCACATTGAGTGGTAGAGGCTTCTGGGAGACAGTCCAGGGACATCTGGGGACCCACAGGTTGAGAACCACTAATTTAGACCATCCTGACTGTTGTGATGGGTTATGTCAACATTCAGGCTATCCTTTGCTATGTAAAAGTTTAACATCGTTTTCTTATGCTGGTACTGCGGGCACAGTATTGTGAGCAATGGCAGGCCATTTCTTGGGATTTTGAATCATGGATACAGAAGCACAATAACCCATCTTCATACCGGATCTTTTTCAAATGGAACTTTAAGTATACATGTACGAGGCACAAATCCAACAGGAACTTCTCTCATGTAGCATTACTCGGTGCTAGAGGATCCCAAAAGATGAACACATGATCTGTACTAGGGTTGCTGGGTGAGGACAGAACCAAGAACAGCTGGGATATTGCTCGTACCCCTCTGTGCCAAAATATTTCGAAGGGCTGATTTGGACTTAATGAAATGGCAAAGCAAAGCTGTGAGTAGGGACAACACGTACAATGGAGAAATATACACATCCTCAAATATCAGGTAAATGAATGTTGCCATGCTTGCTCTGCAGACTTTGCTGTTTCATCTCAATGCAAAAAGTGTTCTGTCCACTTGCCTGTTGTTTCCAATGTGGATAGGTTTTTTCCTACCTCGCTCCCTCATCTGGCACTCAGTTACCATCAGAGTTGGGCCAGGGAGAACCTTGCTCACATAATTTTTCAAACTTTGTAAAGCATGTGATTGTAGTACGTCAACGTAGCATGGCTTGAGAGAGTTTGCATAGCGAAATGTCCTGCTGGGAAGAGCACGGCATTCGTGCTGGCCTGGGGCACACGTCTGTTCACTTTTCCTACCACCCTCCAGGCCGATGTAGGGGCATCGAGACAGAATATCTCACAATCCATTGAATGGGAGACTTGTCAACATTACTTTATGCTCAACTTATTTTATGCATTCCTGATTTTCAAGACCCAAGCATACCTAGCTGCATCAATAAAAGGCACTGTTCTTCTATATGTGTAGCTAATATAAGATAACCCTACCTGGAATATTTGCCTTTGGGACAACAAATATGAGTCCCCAAATTTGGATGGTAGTAGCACTTAGGTGATATTCACGGGGAAGGTGGGTTTGATAAGAGCCAACATAAAGATATTTCATTTCCCCTCCATAAATGGACAGTTTCGCATACTGATAAGAGGGCAGGAGTGGTTTATTCCCATTAGTGCAACTACAGTGAGGTTTCCACCCATTCTATGCAGGGGAAGGTAAACTGTGTCCCCTGGGTTGTCCCTTAGAATGTAACAAACAAGCCCAATTTTTAAAATGTCACTAGAGGCAACCAGCAACTTGTTTATTTTCTACTCTATTCCTGCCCTGTTGTAAGTGTTGGGGGAAGTGCTTAAAGTTACATGTAGTTTTGGAAAAAGGCATATGTCAAGTCTAAGATAGGGAAGGGGGCATGCAGATGGCATTTCTAATGGGCCCCGGAGCTGGTTCCTTGTCCCCTGTGTTCTCTTAAAACCCTGCTCCTTTTCTGTCAAAAGCTTCCAGAACCAGAACACTCACCTTTGAAACAGGCTAGAGCAGTGGTTCTCAACCTACCTAATGCCCCAACTCTTTTAATGCAGTTCCTCATGTTGTGGTGACCCCTTGCCCAGCTTGGAAGAGGCCACAAGCCCCCTTTGGCAGGCCATTGCTGCAGGTGCCATAGAGAACTTCCCTCTACAGGCACCCTCAGCTAATCGCAGCCTCCAGTGCCATTGACTGACATCTCCTCCAACCTATCAAGCTGTAACTCACTCTTCTCCCTTCCTTCCCCTCCTCCTCCAGACTCAAGCCGTTTGTGCCTTTTTCTTCACTGGCTCATGGCAACCCCTGTGAAATGGTCATTCGACCCCCAAAGGGGTCCCAACCCCCAGGTTGGGAACCACACGGCTGGAGGAAACACTGAACACTTTATACCATTTAATTCCCCAAAATGCATCCCACCCCCCATAAAAACACAGATGCTTGGTGATCCGTATGTCCCCAAGGGAAAAAATGGCCACCACACCAGTCAAAACTACCCTCCTCCATCTAATTTAAACCATTTAGATTCAGTCAATCAATGAAATCAATGGGGTAAATTAGTCAGGAGGATATATTTCATTGCTCGGAAAAGTAATCAATTACAACTGATTACTCATAACTAGTACAGTGGTACCTTGGATAACGACTGCCCTGGATAATGAATTTTTCGGATAACAACTGCAAATTTCCGGGTATAGGACTGCCTCTGATAACGAATTTTCCCTATGGGCTGCCTCGGATAACGAATCAGAATTCTAGCTATAGGTCTGCCTCGGATAATGAATTTTCTCTGTGGGCTGCCTTGGATAACGAATTTTCCTATGGGCTGCCTCAGATAACAAATTTTCCCTATGGACTGCCTCGGATAACAAATTTCCAGCATGCATCAGTAAAAAGGAGTTACCCTGGGTGGCATTGCATCTGTACCTTTAAAGTGCACTTTATAAAGAGTTTTGAGCAAAAAAAACCAGGTGTCTGTGCCTTTTTCCTAGGCTCTGGAACGGATTAATCAGTTTCCCATTCATTCCTATGGGAAACCGTGTTTCAGATAACGACGTGTTTCGGATAACGACTAACCTCAGAGAACAAATTAAAGTCATTATCCAAGGTACCACTGTAATTTGTAATTAATCTAACAATGAAGGTATATCAGTGAAGCTATATCACATTATTGTATTTATAACTTTATTCCACAGTGTAACTTACCTCATTATGTTTCTTGCTGGCTATGGGTGTGTGGCAGGAACTGCTGCTTTATTCTCTGTTGCCCGTGTTGAGATTATGATGAAACAGAGGGCAGAAAAGTGTGCAACGCACACAAGCTGGTGGCATACAGCACACCCATTTTATTTAACTACTTTTAAAGCAAAGTTACTTTTTAAAAATGGCCAGAATCCTATTGGTTTTCATGTAAGGTTTGCATAACTTCTGGCAGCCTCAATTGATGAGGTGAAAGCATATTTATTTATTTATTTATTTACGGCCAGTGGCCAAACTAGACAGGTACAGCAACAAAATACATAACATCAATGTGCATTCCATGTTAATATTTCAATTAATACATAAAACTGGTAGATTAAAAAGTACAGGTTAAAATTTAACAGCCATTAAAACATGAGTATTATATTTCTTTATCTCCATTTATAATCTGATTTCAGACCCTTAGTGCTACTGCACATAATCTGGCAACCTGCTTGGTTATTTGGTAACATTTATCAGAAAGGAGCAGATGCACGTAAAAATCTATTGACCTCCCAGGGAATTTGCCTGTGATAGGGGAGATGAGTTCTCTACGTAGGTCTGGATAATAAGCACAGAATAAGAGAACGTGTTCCACAGTTTCCAGCTGATCATTAGTACATGGACAATTACGGTCTATTAATGGTAAACCTTGATATCTCCCCTCCAAAAGCTTGGAGGGAAGGACATTAAACTGCGCCAAGGTAAAAGCTCTCCTGGAAGAGGAAGATACAATTCTGCCCAGGTAAGGAGACACAATGAATGCAGATTTCTTTAGGAAATCAAGTTTCCGAACCAGAGCAATATGATTCTGTAAAGCTATGTCTCTAATTCGTATCTTCACCTCGTTTATGGCTTTACAATAACCCATTGCTTGGAGGGCACAGGGGGAATGCCCTATATTATTTATCACTTTTATTATTTGTATTTTCCATTGTGATTGGAATTTATCTAGCAAGATCAGAGGGGTTAGGCCATCCGAAAGGAAGGTAAGTTTGAGCCAATGTTTAACCATCAAAAATTTAGTCAATGCTACAATAGGAATAAGTCCAGCTTCTAGGCGGAGCAAAAAGTTGGGTACACAAGAGGGAACCCCCAAGATAGCTCTTACAAAACTAGTTTGAATGATCTCCAGGGGTTTCAGGTTAGCATAAGCAAACACCTGTGCACCATAGAGCATTTGGGTGATGATTTTCGCTCTAAAAACTTGTAAAGTTGAGGGAATATGTTTTCCTCCAGTCGTGTTGTGAAACTTACTTATGACGTCAGCATTCCCTTGTGCTCTTGTTGCTACATACTTGATGCGTTTGGACCAAGCACCAGACGACTGGAATGTTATGCCTAGGTACTTGTACTGCTGAACTTGTTCAATCTGATGGCCGTTAAGAGACCATTTATGCTTGATCCTCCTTCTACTGAAAACCATTATTTTGGTTTTGGTATAATTGATTTCTAACCATTCTTGTGTACAGTAGGAGGAGAAAGATCTCAAAAGCCTTCTGAACCCGACACACGTAGTTGACAAAAGCACTGCATTGTCTGCATACAAGAGTATAGAGATTGGACGGGATGCCAGCTTAGGTGGATGAAAATCTATGTTAGATAGGCTCTCAACAATTCCATTAATAAATAGATTAAACAGGGTGGGAGCCAAAATGCATCCTTGCCGTACGCCCCTACGGACAGGAACCCGATTGGATAAAATCCTATTAGAATTGCAAAGGACCTGTAAATAAGAATGTTCATGTAAGAGACGCATTAACAAAAGTAGTCGTTTGTCAATATTCATAGTCTCTAGCTTTAACCACAGTCTATCTCAAGAAATGAAATCAAAAGCAGATTTAAAGTCTATGAAGGCAGCATACACAGCCCCACCTTTGTTTAATGAGTACTTACTAACTAAATGATGTAAAACATCGCACTGATCAATTGTAGATTTTCCCTGTCTAAATCCCGCTTGCTCATCTGCAAGGATATTTTCCTCCTGTAACCAATCCTGCAATTTTCCCAGCAGATGCCTGGCGTATAATTTACTGATGGTACTAAGCAGGCTAATTGGATACTTAGCATACTTTTCTGGTCATGTGCCTGACTACACAATGAAGATGCACCTTAGCATCGATTAACAGCAATTAGCAACCACAAGTTATGCAAAACATATGCAACCACCAATAGAATTCAAGCCAGAGTAGCTTTAATGGTATTGATAGAAGGTCCTAAAACTAGAAAAGCTACTTTTTGAAAGTAAATTTCATATTTCTGGCTTACTACATCTCAGTTCTGTATTTCTTACACGGCCAAGCCATTGGGCGGTGCCGTTTTTTTAAGCGTTTTTCTTATCATAATGAAGTGTCTAGCATATTGTTAGGTTAATATGTAGGTTTCTTGGTATGAAATGAAAAGCAGCCACAATCCATTGTATGAAAGGCAGCCTAGATGTTTATAGAAATTACCATCTGCCGAGCCTGGCACCTTACCATTATTCAGTCCAGAAAGCAAGTAATTTCAAAGTCTACATACACTAAATGCTAACGGCTAGTTCTATAGAAGAAATGAATTGGGACATATTGAGAGTGATGGCTTTGTTGTGATGACAGTGAAGTTAATAGCACACGAGACAAGCAGCAAAACCCATTTTAGGATTTAAAATTAAACTGTGCAACACTGACAGTATCCTAGTGACCATCACTGAAGCTAATTTCTATCTTGCATTGACTTTGTAGATCTGACTAGACAATGATGCAGAGGACAAAATGCTCCGGAAATGCTGTTAATTACTTTGAATTTTTATTTCTTCCTTGTCTTCAAAGCCAACAATTTGACAGGAGTTTTCGACCTTTTCAGATCTGAGGCTACTTTTGATCCCTGTGTATGTGAAATACGCCTTCTCCCACACCCCACATGTCCAAAATCCCCCTGCATTATCTCTCTTTTCTCTCTTTCTCGGGGAAGGCATATATTCCAGTGGATAAAACTCATATTTCTTTATTTGCTACATCTAAATCCCACCATTTCCCCCAAGCAGCCCGAGATGGTGTACACTGATGACACTGTCCTAGATTAGGCTGATAACGGCTGGCCCAAGGACTCAAAGTTTCACAGCCCTGTAGGGGGGCTAAGCCTAAGTTCTTCCCAGTTCTTGTCAAAAGCACTAACCACTATAACATCCTGTACTGTCTTTATATGCTTTATACCGAGAACATGCTGGGCTCAGCTCCTGGCACAAACCATTGAATACCTCAGAGCCTTACTGTCTCTCTCCTTCTATATTAGCATACGGTGGAGCCTTGACTTACATGCCGCTTGACTTGCAGCATATTTGACTTGCAGCAAGAAGGGGCCTGTTTGACTTGAGTCGTAGGCTTTCACTTACAGCTCGGAGCCCTGGTGCAAGGTCCTGGAATCGGGCGGCAGCCACGACCCAGCATCGTGGCTGCCGCCTCCAAACTGCTCCTGCCTTCTTCCTCCCCTCCGGCAGCAGCGGCTTCGGCGAGGCCAGCTCCGAGCACCTGGAGCTGGTCCTCGGCCTCACCGAAGCCGCCGCTGCTGCCAGAGGAGAAGAAGGGCTGGGAGCTCGGGGCTGGCCTCGCTGGTTAGACAGTTGGCTCAGTCTTGTAAAAAAATCTGGCTGCAGAATTCTGGTCCACAATGGAAGCATTTTAGTTGGGGAGCTGTACAGTTATGGGACTCTAATGGTACGCATAGGGTTGTTCAGAACTTGGAATGTCAGGTTAAAAATCAGTAAAACTTAAATGTTAGACATTGTTGCTATGAACATTGAAAAGTGGAGGCGTATAACTTGTGGACTATAATTTTACTGCCTCCTCCTCTCTTTGAAGAAACATTTCATTTACATCCCCGGAAGGAATCTCCTATCTCAGTCAAATTTGTGTTAAATTGCTGTTTTCGGGGGTCTTTTTCAATGTCTGGAACGGATTAATCCACTTTCCCATTACTTTCTATGGGAAAAGCTCATTTGACTTAAGGCATGTTTGACTTATGTCTAGACCTCCGGAATGGATTAATGATGTAAGTCAAGGTTCCACTGTACCAACAATGGGGGGAAAGGTTTATTTATTTATTTAGTTATTTAGTTATTTAGAGTATTTTTACCCCACCTTTCTCCTTGGAAAAGGACCCAGGCGGCTTACAGTAATGAGGGACAATACACAGTCCAGTACAATTAAGACATACTGTATTCAAGTAATGAAAACAGGGAATTGAGGAACAACATTAAAGAGGTCACAATGAATACTTTTATTTCACACCTAAGTTATCCAACAGGATCTCCAGTCCTGCGTATCACAATCCTCAGGTGGGCCTGAACAAACTCCAGAAGCATTGGTTTAACCCAGGGTTGTCCAACCTTTTTGCAAGGAGGGCCTGATTTGGTGAGGTGAAAATGTATGGGGGCTGACCATTCAACCGCATTAGGACGGGCAAGGAGGTGGGAAGGATGCGACAGCAACAGAACTGGGGGCAGGTAGGCTGGGCAGGTGGCTGGTGGAATGGATGGAGGCCGGGAGGGCAGGCAAACCACAAAACTGCAAGCTGATGTCTCCACCCGGTATGGGGAGGGGCCAGCTGGCAGGAAAGCGTGACAGGCTGAGCCTGCAGGGAGAAGAGGCTATGGGCCACTCTAAATTTGAAAACAGGCTGCATTTGGCCCCCGGGCCTGACTTTGGACATGCCTGGTTTAACCATATTGGAAAGGGAGAAAATCCAGCTGCTTTAAAAACCAGAAAAGCTGTGCCAATCCACAAGTGCAGCAAGAAGAAAAGGTGATATATAGACAATTATCGGTAAGTGGTTATCTTTTTTTTTCCTTGAAAAAAAAAGTGCATATTTCAAGCTTTAGGTTTTTCATCCTTAAGGTTGCTGCCAGAAAGTATTTTCAAGAAAAAAACAAAGCTAAGATAGTCATAGAAAAAAAAAACCAGAAATATTGTGGTACCTTAAAGACAGATTTATTTTAGTTTATGGTTTTGTGGATTACAACCCACTTCCTCGGGTGCATGAAGTGAAATAGATACAGTAGTGGGAGGTTTCTATACAAATATACATTGAGGCGACCCAATGCAGATGATTGTAGACACAGAAAATGAATTTCAGAGTGACAATAGAAGTATGAACACCAGTAATGAGCTCTCAGAATACAAATGACATGAATATCCTGACATAGCTAAACTAGCTCACTCGCATATATTCCCTGTAAAGCACCAAAAATACTGAGCAAAATAAGAGGCATGTTCCCCCTCCTCAAGTCAGCTTCTGATGGTGTGGTCACAGAATCACAAGTATATTAGGAAAGCTCGTGGTCAGTCTGGGGTGGTTTTTTTTCTGTTCAATCACCACTGAACTGCACAGATACTTCCTATTCTCTAGAATACTTGCCTAGATTTCCCCCCTAGACAGCTGTCTTTCAGTTTGGTGCTAAGTAAGATGATCCAAGGTAAAAATGATGTCACAAGACAAGATCAGTACAAGTTGTCTATCCTGGTCTGAACAACAAAGCTTAAAATGGTACTGAATTCTTTAATGATATAAAACTTCCCAAGGCTTCCACGTTCATAATCACAACTGAACAAATTTCAGGAAACTGAAAATTGATTTTTTTATACAAATTCAGCTGTACACAAGCTATTTTAAAAGATAGCATAAGGCTAGGATATAGATGGCAGGGAGGGGGGGAGGGAGAGAGAGAGAGAAAGAGGAATGTATTCTTTCCCCCTTCACAAAATCAACTTCCATAATGAGAAAGAGAGAAAACATATTTCAGTTTCTCATTGCCAACATGGCATTTATGTCCCAAATGAGATTCCGTAATTGATCCATGATTTGCTTCAGCTGTTGATTCTTCTGTTTCAATTTCTGTGGAATGAAAGGAAGTGGATTAACACTGGCATTTGACCAGGATGCATAGTTTGACTTTTATCAGGAAAAAGGCAGTGTGCAGCATAACATCGAGATGTAACACTCGGTGGCTGAGAAATATACCAGGATAGATTGTCCCAGATTAATAGTTGACAACAAATGACTGGAAAGAACAATGGGTTAGGACACAAGGCAGCAATCCACTTTCTAGTGGTATATCTGGCATGATTTCCCACAAGCACACTATCCAATCTCCAACAGCAATTGTAACAAATCTACAAATCTTTTCTTCCTGTGACATCCTATTTTTGTATAAGAACATATATTTTGAATTAAAAGTCAAGAGCTACAGTGGTGAAATTGTGACCCTCTACATGTGATGACAAAGCAAAAAGCATATACTGCCCCATAGCACTTCAAGCACTCTCTGGGCGGTTTACAATTAAATTATGCAGGCTACACATTGCCCCCCTCCCAGCAAGCTGGGTACTCATTTTACCGACCTTGGAAGGATGGAAGGATGAGTCAACCTTAAGTTGCCATGCAGCATTCTATTAAGTTATGAAAGATCCATAAATAAATCTTAGGAACCACTGCAACTAAGACACTCACGTTTTGTTTATCAATGCTTTCAATGACAAAACAAGGACTAATTGGATAATGAATCAGTCGATGCAGTAAGACCCCATATCCACTGATTCAGTTATCCACGGTTGGCAGATGAAAATTAATAATAAATAATTCAGCAGCCACAAAGCAAGGTATTATCATAAACTGCAGTTGTAAAGAAAGTTACTGTCGTAAAACAGCAGCATAAAGCAAGCTACTGTCACAAAGAGCAGTTGTAAGGCAAGCTACTGTCTCAAAATAGCAGCCATAAAGCAAGCTACTGTCACAAAACAGTTTGGGGGTGGCGGCACTGTTATCCACGGTTTTCATTATCCACGGGAAAGCTTGGAACCAATCCTCAACGGATACCGGGGTCCTACTGTACTAGCATATCCCCATTACTTTTGTATACAGGCATCTTCACATGCAAACATTGCATTTGTTCATTACTGTACAGATGTCTGCTATGAAGTACTCATTCAGATCTCCAGCACTTATTTCCAGGTAAATTATTATATACATAATAATACTGCATATGTAATGCTGCAATATGATACTTAATGTTTTAAGAAATCAAGGAAAAGAACCAATCAATGACAACTGCGTTTCCAACAAAAGAGTGATGAATATCAAAAACACAAAATGACTTCCATAACAAGTACAGGCGCAGGTCATTATCTGGGATTGGTGTTCCCATGGATTAAAACCATTGCCATAATGTTCTTTTACATGACTGTCAAATGGTGTCAGAGTGCTGAGATTTTGCAGAGGCAAGGAATGATCATTCAGTCTACAATCCTACCAGGATCAAGAGAGGAGAAAGAACCAAGGCTTTTGCAATTTCTGTCTCACAATGTGATGTCACTTAGGTCTTTTTGCATAAGGAATTAAATCCTCAATTTCCCCAACTTTATCACTTCATTTTATATTGAGCCAAAACTAATAGTAAAATATTCATTGTGGTTTGGCTGCATAACATTTTGCCTCCTAGGCACAGTGTGGATTTGCTGTTGAAGATAGGAGCCATGCCAATCCGGGCACATTTTACAAAGAGCATACTTCCCAGGGTGCAACTCTTCAGACTGTAGTGCTATATATTGTGTGGCTTTGCTGCTGAACTACTCCCATGGGATCTTCCCTGGAGTGTGAAAAGAATTCTGCAACGTGCTGTGATTTTTAAACTCCATGCCTCCAGTGCTTTTTGAAAAATTTGGCTTCTGGAATACTTGACATAGTTTGAAGTACTGTATAGAGAAAACACTTCTGAGCAGTGGAGTCTATTTTGATTGTGAGCCGCCCAGAGACCTTTGGGTAGTGGGCGGCATACAAGCTATATAAATAAATAATAATAAAATAAATAGTCTACGGATGCCAGAGACTAAAGAAGCTGACCAGAATAGCAAAGGATGACTACTCCAAGAATAGTCATGGGAGAATATCTTCTACTACCCATTAAAGAAGCAGGCAAGTTTAGGGTCAAACCAGGATTGTATTTAGAAATGGGACTCCCATTAGCAGTGAAAGACATCTGTATGTCAGAGATGTATTTCCCCTCAGATCAGTGCCTTGTATTTAGCCTTGATTTGTTTTGCAAATGGCCATTGGAAGTGCAACATAATAGCATAATGATCAATTATGTACATTTGATTGTTGAAGCACACACTTCAGATGACAACCTGTCATTTGAAACAAAAGCATGTCAATTACAATGAATAAAATTCTTATTAATGTTTCGTTTCACCCTGCGATGGTAGATAGTAGGTCACATAGAAATCCATCCTGCATCTGAGGCAGCCATCTTGCCGTGCCTAGTTAGTGGATGAACCAGACCTCTCAGAACAAAATGCTATTTGCTGGAATTCATTTACAGTGGACCCTCGTATAACAAGCAGTTTGTTTAACAGAAAATCTGCTTAAAGGAAACATTTTCCGGAGATAGGGGAAAATCACTTAACAGAATCGCCTATGGGGTGAATCCATACAACAGAAAAACGGTTGTGATTAGGGATTAATCCATTTTCAATGCATTCCTATGGGAAATTTGTACAAAGGAAATTTTGCTTAACAGAAAATCATTTGGAACGCATTAAGTCCTTTACACAAGGTACCACTTGTATTTCATTTTTACCCTGCTTTGCTCACGGTAAACGGACCTCAGTTCCCGAAAAGAAAATATTAGTCGAGTGACTAAAAGATGTGGAACACTTGGAACATCTAGTGACAGGTATTCTCTGTTTTGAAGGAGTCTGGTTGTTTTACAACCCCCCCGCCCCCCAAAAAATGTTTAGGAACGAGAAATCAAGAGGGGAAAAACAAGGCAGAAGCTGGTCCTTTGGTCAGGACAGTTTAGCTGTGCTCTTCAAATTTTTGTAAAAGTCATAGCCAAGGGAAAATGAATGTGCTGAGGGCCATTTCTTAGTGGTGGAGCACATGTTCGGCAAGTACACATTCCTGTCCCAGGCACCTTTAGCAAATTATCTCTGGTGACCAAATGAGGAGAACCACTAGTCACCCAAGTCTATCTGGTCTACTTTTGCCACTTTCCCCAATATACGCAGATATGCAATGCTATGACCCACACCCACAAATATCAAGCATCCTAATAGGTGGGAGAGGGGATAGTTGTTTCCTTGCATCCTCAAGAGTCTTAGAAAGGTCATAGGCTTCAGGATAGATCACAGAATCCTTGGAATACTGCTTCTGTAGGAGTGATACAGGGAAGAACTTAGGAAGTTCTGTACGAAATTTACAGTATTTCCCCATGTATAAGACTATATTTTTGCTTAAAAACTGAGGGTCATCTTATACACAGAAGCAAGCTGAGGAGAGAATTATGTAGTTGTGAAACTGTAATTTGGGGTTGGAAAAAATGTGTGGGGTGTAGACAGAAAAATATGGTAAATATATTAATTTATACAACTTGTATGGTGCCCACTACCCGAAGGTCTCTGTATAACTCCTCCCCACCCACCTCACCCTCTGTAGGAGCCAAAATGAGGCCATTATCCCTCCTACAGATTTGTGCAATGTAAGGCCAATTCTTCATTTAGAACACTGGAAGGAAACCGGTGGAACTAACCAACTGCCAACCCTCAAAACACCCCTGTGAGAAGTTTTGGCACTCGTTACTTGAAAACGTCATTCTTTTAATGCAACCTGAATAACTGTTTGCCACTTGGACCTGAAAAATTGTGACACATTAATTTGTTTTCCTGTAGAATCAATGTGCACATTGTATTTCTTTAAATTTCAAGCTGTGTTCTCAAACGATTCCCAGGCATCCTCTATCAGGCATCAACCAGACCGAGATCTGCTTAGATTTCAACAAACTGGGGGCATTTAGCTTGTCCCCAAATGGTGTATATTGAGGTCTTTTCTCCATCTCTTCATCTGAATCCCTTTTCTGTTCTTTGGCACTGGGGCCTTTCCAATTACAGCATCTGACTGTCATTTCATGTGCAGTTTGTTATCCATGACTGCCCCTAAATCTTTCTCCCGTGCGTTGTGGCTGTTAATCTCTCTTTCCCTTTTCTGTGTAAGACTGATAACATCTGGCAAAATTTAAGTTGTTCGATATTTTACTGAGCTTTTAATCTTTGATTCCTATTTCCAATGGTGCATTAAAGAACTAACTCTCCATCTCACTGTAATGCCAAACTTTTATATCCACTGCTCTAAACTTTTTCTCACATGCTCACTCACTCCATCGTATCCTTTTTCTTATACTGTAATCCACAGTTACATCACTTCAGTTAATAGACAGTAAGGAATATCTACACTCAGAAGCAGCCATCAGAATCGTGCCCAGAACTTTCCCCCTCAGGTGTAGATGCACAAATACGACCAATCTTAATTTACGCTTGAGTTGCAAAACGTGGAATACAGCCTCTGCAGCAAAATCACCATTTCACATTAGGGGCAAAATAATTTTTTTTTAAAAAAAGGGATGGAGCTATAGTTCAAATGCTCTGGACAATTTTCCTTCCTGCTTTGTGTCCTTAAAAATGGAACCCTAGAAAGGTTTCTGTCTTTTTCACTCCCAACATTTTTGCCATTCACAGTGTATGTGTCGGACTTGCCTTTGAGATACAAAGCAACAGTAGTTAGTGATTGTTCGAAGGATGCCAGGAAGCTAATGACTTAATAAAGCACTCTGGAAAATGCTTACTTGCAAGAAGCCCTGGTGGGGTAATAGAATCCAGCAAGAAGTGTTTGATTTCAGAACTAGAGAAAAACAGTATGGTACTTGCTAACCTAATTTCGTAATATTGATTCATATACGTCTGTGCATGTCCTTTTCTGGGTGAGGGCAAGTCCACATTTGTCCCCTGCTGCTTCCCATTAATTTCTTCTTCATCCTTAGGAACAGAAAGTGCTGAGGACTTCTGTGCAGCCATTTAGCTGTATAGATCTCAGTCTGCCATTACAATGGCTGTGATGCCAAACTTGTTAAGACCGAGCAAGAGAATGCATGTACAACTAGACATGGGCATGACTTGGCGAAATTGTCGTTTCCGTTACGTAACGGAAACGGAAACGACAATTAAGCTGTCAGAACTCGAACTCGAACCGAAAAAGAAAAATTGGGTCTGATTTGTTGTTGTCGTTCCTGGCATCGCGCGGCGATCGCGCGATGCCAAGCGGCACAGAAAAAAAAGTTTTAAAAATAAAAAAACCCCGATTCCCGGCCAAAAAAAGCAGGCGAAAATATGCCTGCCTGAGGGTACCTACCAGAGGGGTGGTTTCTGGGGGGGGGGGTCCCCAGCCTTCCCCCCCTCCTGTCCTGGGCTGCTGGTACCGGGCTGGGAGGGGGCATCCTCGGCGTCTCCATTTGCCATGCGGTGCGGGGGGATCCAAAATGGCGTCCGCAATATTTTTTTTGAAATCATGGTCCAAAAAACCACCAAAGCACCACAGAAACATGCGAAAATTAGCTATTTTAAATGCTTGAATTTTTACAGTAGCAGCAGTGGGTTTTTATAGCAGTAAAAGGTCGCACTGATTTTATTTTATTTTATTTTAATTTTTTTACACCTGTGCAATGATGGGCTGGCCATTGGATGGGACCATGCAAATTTTTGGACCCATTCTACCAATCGCATGGCCAGGTTTTGACTGACACTTCTGGATATGCAAGAGGGCATAAAAAGCCGAGGCACTCCCAGAGTCGCAGTCCGGGCTTGGATGTGGGTGGGAGAGGGCTGTGTGTAGCTGGCTGCTGTGCTAGACTAGTTTCGATTTCGCGGAGCCTTTAGATTTCAGTTAGGCAGGCAGGGAGGGAATTGATTCAATTGAATTTTTAGGAAATAATAATAATTCCTTTCATTCTCTGTCTGCTGTGGGGAATAGCAACACAGTTTATTCTTTTTTATTCTCCTGCAGTTTGTTAGGATTTCTTTTCTGATCGTGCTTCAAAGGGGGGGGGTGAGTGGGAGGGGAGGTGTGGATTTATTTTAAAAATTTCATTTGCTTGGTGGCAAGCCAAGGTCCTTTCATACCCTGCCTGCAGCTTTGTCTGTTGTGGGGGGGAATAGCAACACAGTTTATTCTTTTTTATGCTCCTGCAGCTTGTGAGGATTTGTTTTCTGATATTGGTTCAGGTTTGACTTGGAGGAGGTGTGGATTTATTTTAAATATATATATTTAATATACTACCATTTATTTTCTATTTTCCAAAGTTCATTTGCTTGGTGGCAAGCCAAGGTCCTTTCATACCCTGTCTGCAGCTCTGCTGTGGGTGCCCACTTTGTTTGCAAAAATTGCAATTGCTTTATTCGATGCAGTCTTGTGCAGCAAGTCAGTTTAAAGTGTTTTCCGCCTGCTCTGGGTCATTGCGGGACCCGGGCCTGCCGCCCGCGCACCCGCCCCTCCCCCCTGCTGCTGCCGCCACCCGCCCATGCCCCCCCGCCGCCCTGCCCACCGCCTAGGGCGCAAAAACACCTAGCGCCGGCGGGACGCCACTCGCTGGGATGTCAAATCGCGCAAAATCACGGCGGCGGTAACAACAAACGACAAACAACATGACGAAATGACAAATTTTTAAAAAAATTCGCGAAAAACAGAAACGACCTGAAACAGACCCGTCCCGAAAAACAACAACTCGAAAAAAAAATTTTCTGGTCGTGCCCATCTCTATGTACAACCAATGCCATTGGGACTTGTAGTGGTTTAAGTTTAATCTTCATAGTGTGTTACTAGATGGGTCATCAAGTCCGAATTGACTGATACTGACCCCAACAGGGTTTTCCAGGTATGTGAAATATTTTAGGAGTGGTTTTACCACTTCCACACCCACCCACCAAGTGAGTTTCCACAGCAGGGAGGAAATTCAAACTCTGGTTTTCAGAGTCCTAATCTGTCATTCTATTCACTATACCACACTGTGTATCATAATTCCTCATAGAGCTGATGTAACTCGCTTGTCTTTGGAGAAGTGTGGAATATAGCCATTAAATAAAAAAACATGAACTGAAATTTGGGGGTCCCCCCCAACATAGCTAAATAAGAAGGAGAAACATCCAGAGCTTAGCTTCTGCAAGCTGTAGCCCCTAACCTTGAACTCAAAATGCAAACAGCAAAAGGAACTGACACATTTTAAATTACTCAGAGGATGACAGCAATATCTCCATGGGCTTCCAGATTTATTTTCTGATTGTAAAGAGAGGAAGATTTGTTTCTGACTGATTAGACTTGCATAACAACTTGGGTATCTGGGAAAAAGAAGATCAGGGATACATCTGCCCTTACAGACCACAGACAGAAAGAGATTATTTGTGTGTCTAACTCTGTGCCATCTATAGTCTTGGTCATCTCTCTTTAAATGTAGAATATGAACCAAAATGCTAGAGACATGTCAGTTCACACAGCCTCACACTGGCTAAGCAACAGTAAAAGACCACTGACAGCTTCCACCTACGTCAGTGCCCTTCGGCATATAATCAGTTTGGGCTCCTTTTCGGACAGAGAGTGCAAATTAAATATTGACCTGTAAATGTAACATACGGCTCGCTCCACCAACATTACCAGTTGGCAGCAGTTACACCAATAGCGGTCAATAGCAGGTAGTCGCCCAAGAAAAAGGCCATTGACTGCAGCACTATGGGAGGATGATCATGATGATTATAGTAAAGATGAAAATAAGATTGTTTGTCTAATACCCCCGCCTTTCTCCAAGCACTGGACTTTATAATGGTTTATAAGAGGATTAAAACAATTATAGGCAAGAACGAGTAAGGGCACATACAATAAAATATTCCCTTTGGGTCTTGCAATGGAGAAAGGTGGGATCTAAATGGAAGAAACAGAAAACTAAAATACTAAAAATACAGTGGCAAACAGGAGCCCCCAAATCCACCTTTTGAACTCATTCTGCCTGGAAGAACCAAAGCCACTGTAAAATGGCATCCCAGAAAGGCAAATGAGAAAGATTTCACGGTCAATATCAAAAGACACTGTCAGATGAACCAAAAAGCCATGCTCTCCAATCCAACTCCCAAATGTAGATTGACGAAAGCAGTTTTGGATCCATAAGTAAATTTGAAGCCAGAATGAAATGGGTTTAAATCTCATTTAAGATTCTCTGTATCTCTTGAGTTCACATTGTAGTCCCTTGTACAAAACTGGACTATCAAGACTGGCTAGTAGAGATGGGCACGAAACAGAAAAATGGTGTTTTTCGGTTTGTCGTTGAGAGGTCTGTTTCGGTTCGTTGTCTGTCGTGAATTTTTTGAAAAAATTCGTTACCGTTTTTCGTTTTTTCGTTTGTCGTTTCTACCCGCTTTTTGTGCGATTTTTCAAGCACTTCCGTGCGCAGGCATCCCCCAATGCCCCAGACCAGAGGGAAAACACTAAAAAAAATGGATGCTGGCAGAGACACAGTATAGACTAGGTATGCAGGGAGGCTGCAAAGGCAGCGGTGGGCGTTGCCCAGGGTGCAAGGCAGCCACAGAGTGACTGCACTGCGGGGCAAGGGAGGGTACTCACCGAGAGGTACGCAGCATGCACGCACACAGGGAGGCGGCAGGACTGAAGCTAGAGTCGCAGAGAGAGCAATCCCACCCTAACTCCCACCAGAGACTGCAAGGAGAACGGGGGCTGCCAGACCTTTTTATGCCCTCTGTGGCTGCCAGACCTGCCCACCCAGTCTGCAACCTGGGCATGCTATTGGTTGAACATGATCCCATCACATGGCTTGCCTCCATTTTGTGGCTGGTGGCGACATCCATTTTAAAGGGAAAAGAAAAATACATCGCGATGGGAGAAGACAAAAACAAACGTTTTAAGGACCCCAACCCCCCTGGTAGGTATTATCAGACAATATAAATAATTATCGCTGTGTTTTTACGGATGTCCAGGGCGTTTTTTAACATTTAAAACAGCTCATTTCATTGCGCGTTGCCATTAACGGAAACGAAACGTAACGACCACAATTTTCGTGGTTCTGTTCATTTTGTTTCATTTTCATCACAATTTATGTTTGTCGTTTCATTATGTAACGGAAACGACAAACGGTAACAGAAACGAAAAAATGTTTGTTCCGTGTCCATCTCTACTGGCTAGTGACATTCACCATTCTCATGATCCATTCAGCCAACTTCATCCCTAACTGCTTTTATGTGCTAGGAAATACATATTTCCCCCCAAAGAATCTGAATTTTGATGCCCAGAAAGCCCATCATGTATGGGAAATATAAAGTTTCATAGCTTCTACAGGTATCAGCTTTCTAAGGAGAACTGCAGATTGGTTTAAACTTAGTTTTGAAATAATGGTTAGATATCAGCGTGACACTCTGATTTTGACCTAACTCTAATTGGGAGTCAATTCAGTGATGTAGTGCTAATTATATATAGTGTTCAAAAGGAAATTGAAGTATATAGGCAAGTGATTAGGCAGGTAGGAAGAAAGAGTGCTCCAAAGGGGGCATCTAAACTTTTGTTCATAGTTCAGATACCTGGGAATGTCTTCTTTTCTTCTGCATCACCTACAATGCTTAGTTTACAAAGGAGCTGGATAAGACTTTGTCCTTTTCATAGAATCATAGAGGTCTCTGTCAAAACTAGAGATGGGCACGACTTGAAAAAAAAAATTTTTCGAGTTGTCGTTAGTCGGGCCAGTCCCATTTCGGGTCGTTTCCGGTTTTCGCGAAAATTCGCAAAAATTAGTCGGTTCGTTTTTTCGTTTTCGTTAGTACTGGTTTTTTTGGGGGGGTAGCGGGCTCCTGGAGGCACCTCTGTGGGGTGGGTGCCTCCTCTGGCCCGCTATAAAGGGAAAGTGGGCTCCTGGAGGCACCCGTGGGTGCCTCCTGCCACTAGGAAGGGGAAGCAGGCTCCATTAGACACCCCTCTACATGGGGGTCTCCCTTCCTCACCTGCTGCTGCTGCAAAATGCTATGCAATAGCCATATGGATATTGCATAACATAATGTGCAGACAGTGAGACCAGTGTGAGAGTGATAGGGTCATACCCGCCCTTCACAAGGCTCTGGCACCACCATGTCTCACACAGAAGGGAATTGTACTTGCTGCGTGTAGTGCAATGCAAGCAAGTAGATCTGGCTTTAATGTGCCTTAGTGCAAGAGCTAGGGTTAGGCTAGTGATGGGTAAGGTTACGGTGGGCTAGTGGGTTGCACCTCTGGGTGCCTCTCTGACCCACTAAGAAGACAGTCTGTGACGTATGGGTACGGAGTCAAGGGTTAGGGTTAGGGCTAGGGCAGGTTTTAGGGGGCTTTTTGGCACATCCCAGAAGTCTCCATGGCCAAGTGGCCATGCGACTGGTGGGATGGCTCCAGAAATTTGCATGGTTGTCCACTCCCACATGGCTGGCCACTTGGCCAGCCCATCATTGCGCACTGCGCAGGTGTAAATAAAATAAAATAAAATAAAATCAATGGAGGACAGAGGAGGAGAGGAGAGACATTTTGTTGCAAGAAAAAACCCACTGCTACTGTGAAAAAATCTGGCAGTTTATAAATTTTCGCGTGTTTCTGTTGTGCTTGTGTGTTTTTGGACCACGATTTCAAAAACAATATTGCGTTCGCCGCCCCATTTTGGATCCCCCGCCCGCACCGCATGGCATGGCGATGGCGACTCGCGAGTCCGGCTGCCCAGGACGGGGGGGAGGCGGGACCCCCCCTCCAGAAACCACCCCTCCGGTAGGTGCCCTGCGCCCTTAGTCAAGCAGGCATTTTTCCGCCTGCTTTTTTGGCCCGGGAATGGGTGGGGGGAGAGTTTAAAAGTTTTTTTCCTGTGCCGTCCGTGCCGCTTGCTTGCGCTTTAATTGCGGCGGCCGGCGGCCGGCGAGACTGGGCTTTTTGCTGGCTGCGAGCCTGCGGCGAGTCCCACCAGAGCAGCCGAGGACGGGGGATGAGGGGGGAGGCCGGGGACCTCCAGAAACAACCCCTCTGGTAGGTGCCCTGAGGCACGGCAGGCATTTTCCCGCCTGCTTTTCGGCCGGGAACCGGGTTTTTTTTAACTTTTAAAAACTTTTTTTCTGTGCCGCGTGTGGCATCGCGCGATCTCGCGATGCAAGTAACGAGCACGACAAATCAGACCGAAATTGTTCGTTCGTCGGTTCGAGCTCGAAGTCTGGGGGAGTAATTCCCGTTACCGTTTCCGTAGAGTAACGGAACCGAGTAACGGAAACGGAAACGGGAATACCGCTAAGTCGTGCCCATCTCTAGTCAAAACACCAACCTCCTACCTTGCTCTATTTACCACATGGCAACCCATCAACTGTTTGGAAACGCCTATCATATATCCTCTCTGTCTTTTCTTGACAAGACTAAATATCCCAATTCCCTCAACAATTCCACACATAATTTGGTTTCCAAGCTCATTATCATTCTAGTTACCTTCCTCTGGACATGTCCTAACTTCTCTACGTCCTTCCTAAACTGTGGTACCCAAGAACTGGACACAGTATTTCAGCGGAAGTCTGACCAGTGCAGAAAAGAGTAGACTTTTTATTTCCTTTGATCTGGACACTCTGTTCCTTCCAAAGCAGTCGAGTATCATACATCTGAGTATTTTGTAACAACCTGCTTAGGAACTGTTTCAAGTGCCATGAAGGGATTATGATCTGACATAGAACAAGAGGGAGGGTTGCTGATTCCCTTAACTTTAAATTCTCCCTATGATTCAGCAACTGAGGATTTCCGACAATGTAAGCAGGTCCTGCTTGTATTCCTAGAAATGGCTATAAATTAAACATAAATTTCATTCCTTCCTCTTTTAGGCCTTAAAAGTCCTTTATTAGAAACAGGAATTGACCAGGGCACTTGCTAGTCGCAGGCCGGTTAGTCAAAACTGCACCAGTTACCAGCATCAGCATTAAGTCCATTGTGCATAAAACACAATGACAAACTGCTGTTAGGCAGCAAGTCACCTCTTGGGTTCCTTGTTGTTCACCAACCACATGGTCAGGAATACATGTGGCAACTCCTTAACTAGCAGCAATCAACTGCAATTTATGGTGTTGTGCATACAAAGCCATAAATAACAGGGAAGTCCTATACATTGTATTAAGCTTTTGTCCTTCCCTCTTGGCACCCACTGTGCAGCAGGTCCATGGCTGGGCACTTAGCTGCTTTTCTAACCAAAGAATGGAGTGAAGCACAATTTACAGATGTAGGGTAACTTGTGAGATTGTGTAGCTATATTTCACAATCCCTACTGGATACAGAGCAGGATAACAAAAACAGGCTTACATTTCCATTTATATCACTTGGGTGGAAGCACTGAGCTGATAACAATAGAACAAAATTTAACAGGGATTAGTCCAAAGTTACTCAATTGGGGGTTAAAAAAATACCAAATTCAGTTACAAGATGGGGGATATTTGGCTCAGTAATGCAAGTAAGAAGGACTTTGAAAGTGCTGTAGATCACAAGTTGGATATCAGCCAAGAGTGCAATATACCTGCATGAAAGGCCAAAACTATTTAAGGCTCTGTTAAATGAAGCATAGACTCCAAACGCCATGAAGTACTAGTCCCCCTTTGTTTGGGAATGGTTAGGCCTCATTCTGAGTACAAGTATGACCCCAGTATCCACTGGGGATAGGTTCCAGGCCTTCCCGTGGATAATGAAAACCGTGGACAAGAGAGAACGCCCCCGAAACTGCTGTTTTGTGACAGTAGCTTGCTTTGTGGCTGCTGAATTATCTATGCAAGACGGCAGATTATTCTTTTCTCTTTTCGTGCTCTTTTTAGCTCTACTGTTACCTTTTAATGTTCTAAGATGCCTCTTCAAATTCCCTGTTCTTAACTTGAATATGTCTTAAATGTTCTGGACTGTATATTGTCCTTCATTATTGTAAGCCACCTTGGGTCCTTTCCCAAGGAGAAAGGTGGGGTAAAAATATTCAAAATATATAAATAAAAATAAAATAAATAAAATAAAATAAATAAATTTAATTTTTCCCTCTGCCAACCGTGAATAACTGAATCAGTGGATAATGAATCAGTGAATACAGGGGTCCTACTGTATTGTGTTCAGTTCTAGATACAGCACTTTAAGCATACTGACAAACTGGAACAAAAGGAGGGCTGTAAGGATGATCTGGGGATTGGATGCCAAGTCCTATGAGGAAAGACTGAAGACCTGGGCATGCTTAGCCTCAAGAAAAGGAGACTGAGGGGACAAATGATAGCACTTTTCAAATACAATGGACCCTTGTATAACAAACAGTTTGTATAACATAAAATCTGTACAACATAAAAATTCCAGAGATAGGGGAACTTTCCTTAACATAATTGCCTATGGGGAGAATCCATACAACATAAAAATGGGATTACTCCGTTTTCAATGCATTCCTATGGGAAATTTGTATAAAGGAAAATTTGCTTAACATAATTTCATTTGGAACGAATTAATTCCTTTATACAAGGTACCACTGTACATGAAAAGATGTCACACAGAGAGGATGCAGGATCTGTTCCTGATCATCCCTAAGTACAGGACATACAATGATGGATACAAGTTATAGGAAGACAGATTTGGGCTGAATATCAGGAACAACTTCTTAACTGTAGGAGCAGTATGACAATAGAACCAATTACTGTGGGACATGCCAAGTGCTGCAATGATAGAGGAGTTCAGGAGAAATCTGTCAGATCTGCTTTGATTTGCATCCCTGAATTAATCAGGGAGTTGGACTCGATTCCCTTACAGGAAAGGAAAGTGGGACAGTGTGGTGGCTGGAGTGACATGCACATGTGCAGCTAAACACTTTGGCGGAAACCGTGATTAAGCATAATAGAATTCTTGGCTCTACATTACCCCAACTGTCCTCATCGGAATACAATTCCAGGTTTTAGCTGTAAATTGTTAGGGAAGGGAAGGGGCTCTGCAAAATGAGAGTCTCTACATAGTAACATAAGAAGAGCCATGCTGGATCAGGCCAAAGGCCCATCTAGTCCAGCTTCCTGTATCTCACAGTGGCCCCACCAGACGCGTTTGGGAGCGCATGAGACTAGATAGATATCTGTCTCCTGATACCACTCCCCTGCATCTCGTCATTGAAGTACCCTGGTTTTAAGCCTGGAGATTAAAACATCTCCATCATGGTTTGTAACCTGTGATGGACCTTTCCTCCAGGAATCTGTTCAATCCCCTTTTGAAGGCATCCAGGCTAGATGCCATCACCACCTCTTGTGGTAGGGAGTTCCACAGACTAACAACACATTGGGTAATTTTTTTCTTTTGTCTGTTCTCACTCTCCCAGCCCTCAATTTGAGTGTATGTCCCCTAGTTCTGGTAGAACCTCTGACCCGGTAGAACCCAGATAAAGACAAAAAGAAGCATTTAAAAGAATGCTGTAGCTTTTCCCATTATCTTCTCGTTGAAAAGTACTGTAAAAGAAACCTATATTTACAAACTTGCTTCATGTCTGAACAGCACCACTCTTGCCTACTCAGAAACAAGAACGTAGGGCTTACTTTCCATATAAATGGGTTTAGGACTGTAGCATCTGGGTTCGTATTAATAATATTTATTCACATTTTTTGCATATAAGAGCGCACACAGTTGAAATTCTAACTAGCGGGAAGCTTTTAAAAGGTTCCTCTATAGAAACTAATCAGTATTTACCTACAGTAATATTTACGAAAATTCATGCTCCCCTTTAAAACTTATTTTAAAGGTTTAGAAAGTCAAGCATAGTGTTTAAATGCACACAGACTAAGAAATTACTTGAAGGATTCAAAGCACAATTTTCAATGCAACGCTATCAGTTTACTCTATCTTCTTAACTAACAGTTCAGATTATTATCATAAGCATTCATGATATTCCTCTTGCGAGATCACACTCAGGAGGATGACACACAAATTAGCATTTGGGTATCAAAACATGAGCAAATTCATGCCATAAAGTTAGCAACCCACAAAAACAATGGAGCATATTATCAATTAAAAGCGACATATATTTATGAACTGTGCATAAATTCATGCTTTATTAAATCTTCATCCATCTGTATGAAGTTATATGATCGAAATTGAGGATAGAGGATCTTTTCCCTAAATTCACTCCCCCCCCCCCTTGTGTCTAGGCATTGCCAGGGTGGAAATGCGAGGTTTTATAACATCTTTTTCCTCACTAATTGGCAGTGACAGAAGCTGAAATGTCAGCCTGTTTCTTTTTAAAACCTTCACTTTTCCAAATAACTTTTAATTACTTATATCTACAAAGGGTACTGTATATTCTTCTGGTACCAAGAAGACTGACAGATTTGTTGTGGCAAAAGACTCTGTGGACTAAAAGCCCAGGAATCTAATACAAGAACTATTTATCCTCAGTAGTCAGACTGTTACACACAGGTAGACGCACACACACGGGTACAAAAGAAACCATGGTACAAAATGCCAAGAAACGCACAACACCACTGCCCTGTTTAGATGTTTATACAGCTTTAACCACATGAAGAGAGACTGGAGAAAGGCACCATTTTGGCTTGCTTACCTCCGAGTCTGTAAGGCAAGATTTGCACTTGAGGGAGCTGGGAATGTTTAGCCTTACAAAAAGAAGACTGAGAGGGGATACGATAGCTATGTTTAAATATTGGAAAGCATGTCATATTGAAGAGGGAACAGGTTTGTTTTCCGTGGCTTCAGAGACTAGGACTGGGGGCAATGGTTCCAAACTACAGGAAAAGAGGTTCCATTTGAACATTTAAGAGTTTGAGTTCAATTTGAACTCATAAGAACACGTGAAAGGGCCTTCTCTGTTGTTGCTCCCAGACTTTGAAACTCCCTCCCGCTGGCGGCCAGGACTGCCCCATCTCTACTGTCTTTCCTGAAGCAGGCAAAGACCTTCCTCTTCAGGCAAGCTTTCCCTGCATGAGGGACTACCTATTATGTGACTTTTCTACCATGCATGGTTACATTGACTGATTATATAAGAACACCAGTGTTTTCCATGTTACTTTCCACCCCTCGTAATGGGTTTTTTCCCCCTTTTTGCATGCTCTTTGTAACTTTAATTTTTACCTTTTAATGTTCTAAGATGCCTCTTTCCCTGTTCTTAACTTGAATATGGCTCAAATGTTTTGGGCTGTATATTATCCCTCATTATTGTAAGCCACCTTGGGTCCCTTTCGAAGGAGAAAGATAGGGTAAATGGGTAAATAAATAAATAAATAAAACATTAGGAAGAACTTCCTGACAATTAGAGCTGTCCAGCAGTGGAATATGCTGCCACGGAGGGCGATGGAATCTCCTTCTTTGCAGGTTTTTTTTAGCAGAGGCTGGATAGCCATCAATCGGAAATACTTTGATGGGGCTTCTTGTGTGGCAGGGGGTTGGACTAGATGACCCTTGAGGTCTCTTCCAGCTCTATGATTCTATTCTCCTTGCATTCCTAAGGCTCTAAATCAGAGGTGGGCAGAGTGCTGTCCCCGTGATGCTTTTTGTGGCACCTAGTCACCTCTCCAACAAGCGTTCAGTAAGGGCAATTTACTGTACCATTAAATTAGTCACAATTTCTCCAGGCAGCATTTAACACCCAAAACACCAATATCTCTGAAAAACAGTATATCATTTCTCGTCAGTTCTTGGTGTGTGTGTGTGTGTGTGTGTGTGTGTGTGTGTGTGTGTGTGTGTGTGTGTGTGTGTGTGTGTGTGTGTGTGTGTGTGTGTGTGCGTACGTTTTATTGTATGAGCATCACCCCAGGGAAGCATGCCCCCTTTAACATGCCAAATGTATCAATCTCTGCTTTAAAAATAACATGAAAAAATTATCTTCTTTTTTTGCAGTAACCTTGTCTGAATGCTTCCTACGGGAAACCTCCATTCATCAAAACATAGTGGATGTTGGGGTTGGACACAAAGATGTAATGAAACGGGCTCTTTGTATACCCAGGCTTAATGGAAGGAGTCAACATTAAAACAAGATTATTGTTTGTGTCAATTTCTATTTGCCATGGACAGGACCATGACAGACAGTATGCCTTTTGGCCTATCATTCACAGCTATCTTTCCCCACAAAAACACTGTGTCCAATATGAACACACATACACTTTTTGAGGAGAATGTTTCATGCATCTGATGTGTTTGAGCACCACAGATCTGTTAAGTGTTGAAGGTACCCCAACAATACTTGCTTGGTTAGTTAATTTTGTGATCTGAAGGATAAACTCTGCAGGTAAATGGCATGGAACTAACTAATTCCACAATAAATGCTTGTCTAACAGTTATGCAGACTTCACTGTTCATTTGCAACTGGGTCATTCCATGTCAAGTCAACCAATGCATGGAACCTTGATGGCATGCATTTGATTCATTTTCGGTACATTCTACCTTACCATGAGATATGTCATGATCGGATTTTCACAATTGCTGAGTTAAGACCAAGGAACTGCGTTATAGCAGTTATGTGTGTCTGTGAGCGAGAAAGACTGTAAACAAAGCCTGCTTGTTTTGCACTAGTAGCAGCACAGAAAAAAAAGCACACACAGGGTGTTATAATAACAGAATGGAGGAACTGGTATACTATAGGTAGGGACAGATGGGTTAAATGCCTGCACTGCAGGTAAAACTGTTCTCACGACCTGGGGTTCAATCCCAGGTAGCAGGCTCAAGGTTCACTCAGCCTTCCGTCCTTCCGAGGTCAGTAAAATGAGTACCCAGCTTGCTCGGGGGGGGGGGGGGGCAATGTGTAGCCTGCATACTGTAATTAAACTGTACATCGCCTTCCAGGCTACTGGAAGTGGTATGGGGCGGTATATAAGCAGAAGCAGATAAAACAAAGCCTTCCCAAATGAAACCCTGTATGATATTCCACTGATAAAACCCTGATAAAAGAACCAAAATAGCTGCTGTTCAGCAGCACAGAAAAAACGGGGGGGGGGGGTTTGGACACAGAATGGGGGGGGGACTGGTAGAGGTGGGTCGTGGATTGTTCTGGTCTGGGAATAATGGGGGGGGTAAGAAGAAAATACAGAAGAAAACCTGCCCCAACTCAACCCTCCCAAAAATTCTCAAATATAATATAATTATAAAATTAAATTAAATTAAATGAAGTGGTGGGTGGGTGCCACGGGCTACAGCCACTGGAGACAGTCTAGAAGTGACCTGAACATTCTCACTCAGACTCTACACACACACACACAAAGAGAGAGTAAAACTCACACACAAACAGCAAGCAACACACACAGCTTTGCTGCCTGCCACACAGGCACAGGCAGCAGCAGATTAGCTTAAGAAGCCAGTCCCAACAGCAAATAGCTCAAGCTAGCTAGCTACAACAGACTAAATGAATCTCCCATTGCCAGAGAGAGAAGTCTATCCTCCTCTCTAACTCCCAGACAACTCCCAGAACTGAAAGTAGTCGCCCCTTTATATACCCTGCTGCCATGAGGCATAGAAGCAGAGAAACCACTCCCCCCTTCCCAAGCCAACAAAAACAAACAAACAAACAAACAAACAAAAAACCCAATGTATTCCTATGGGCACCCTATTTGGCGTTGAATAACTCAGCCCCCAGAACCCAAACCTCTCCACATTTGGGGTGCTTAAAGGGGAGAGCTTGAGGGAGAGCCACAGTGAATTCCATGCTGGTAGGTACCCGGGACCAGTATTTTCAAGGACTAAAATTACCAAAGTTTTTCTACTGGGGGCACCCAATTTGGAGTTGAATAACTTGGCCCCCATAATCCAAACCTCTCCAAATTTGGGGTACTTAAAGGGGAGAGCTTGAGGGAGGCCCACAGCAATTTTCATGCTGCTAGCTGCCCAGGAACAGTATTTCCAAGCACAGAAAATGGTACTTAGAAATGTTTTTTCCAGGGGGCACCCGCTTTGAAGTTTACTAACTCGGCTCCCCAAACCCCAAATCTCTCTAAATTTGGGGGGCATAAAGGGGAAAGTCCAAGGAAGGTACGCACCAAATATGGTGCCTCTAGCTCCCCCGGGGGTGCATTATAGAGAAATGAATTGATTTATTACCGTTTCATTTTGTACATTTTTTTTTAAAAAATTACTAACTAAACAAAATGAAGCGAGGGGGCCAACAAAATGAAACGAAATCCAAATTTTCCATTTTGAGTCCATCCCTAATATGTACACAAAGGCAGCTGCAACTAGCCATTTTCTTTCAAAATAAGCTTTTCAGTTTGTTTTAAATCTGTAGAAAGAAAAAGTTGCTGGTGTTCGCATGGGGAGGGTACAGATTTCGTTTTTAAAAAAATATAACTTGAAAACAATTTCTCCAAATTTGGCTGAGAGCAAGAATAGACTGCTACATCTCTGTCAAACTTAGTGCTGATCTGAATTTCAAAGTTATAATGGGTGGCCCCATTGTTGTTTTTTTAGTTAGCTCATGGCAGGTTGAATTTGATTTAAATCACTAGTCAATAAGGCTTGATTTAAATCATGAATTTCTAGTTGATGTCCAACTGTGGCTTAAATTTGTTTGCTTATGTCCGCGTGGTGAGTCCTGTGGTTTTATTCCATCTTTATTGTTTGATCATGCTTGCAATTGTTATAGTATAATCTGTAGCTTATTGTGTATTGGTTGTAAACGGCCCAGAGAGTTTGTATCACACTACCACAAGCTAGGAAAGAAAAGATTAACAGATTAATCATTCACATTGGACAACACTTTTTTTTTGGCACAGGGTCTGAGGGGAAACAGTCTCTAGGCTCCCAGGAGGGACCCCAGGAGCTTTTCCTGCAGGGGGAACAGAAGGAATAAACAAGCAGGGAGCTTTGGGAAGACAGCCTAAATTGAGGGGAACTTTTCAGCCTTGGGTGAGTGTTTGCTTCTGCCTTTCTTTGTCCTTGGAGACTGCATGCTTCGGCCATTCTCTGCCCTGGGCAAGCCTTTGCTCCTCCCCTTTGCTCTCTTTTAGCACAGGGTCTGGGGGGAAACAGTCTCTAGGCTCCCGGGAGGGACTCCAGGAGAGTGCGCCTAATGGCGCGCAAAATCTCTAATTTTACTATTTTTATAGCAAGAAGCAGAACTTGGAAAATAGGAAAAACAAATAGGAGGGCATATTTTGAACTTACATGAAAGTTTACGGGGACTTTATAGAACTTGCTCTTAGGGGAATGGGCAACCTGGGGCAGGATTCCAAGGAGCAAGAAGAGAACTGGAGGAGTAATACCTCCTTAAAAAACCTTGGTCCAGCTGGCCCAGCTGGTAGTACCTTGTAAGGGCCCCCATCTGGGGTTACAGGAGAGGACGGTCAACGGTTTTGAAGGCGGAATAGGGCTCTCATTGCCCCAACGGCAGAAAAAGCGGAAGAACCACCCGTAGGAGAAGGAAACTCTTTCAAGCCTCCACTGCCTTGTGGCTATATCCCTCATTGGAAAAGGCTTCAGGAGTCAACCTCGAGGAAAAAAACGGAGCCGGAGTCCCGGAGACAGTTCATGACTGTATACAATCATGTTCTGGCAACTCCTGCGACGCAGCTGGAACTAATTGTATCGGCTTTGCCGTTCCATTGGACCACACCAGCTATGTGGAGAGGGGGGTTTCGCTGCCTGGGTAACAGCCTAATCTCCATATTGAATTACCCAGGCTTTGTGCCCTGGAGAGGACCATTTGCAGCAAATAGTGGGGGAAACAATACAGGAAGCGGCAGCTACCTGGCTGTAGGCGGATCAGGATAGAAACCAGCAAACGAATCGTTGACTCTGCACCATGTAATAAACATAAAAAAATCTCGAGCCTAAAGTTGGGCACATGGAATGCTAGGACAATGAATCCTGGCTGTTCAGACTATCTCCAAGAAATGGACACTATATGAAAGATAGCTGTCATCGACAGGGAACTGTGCAGACTGCGGATGGACATTGTTGCTCTCCAAGAGACAAGGCTACCTGACTCTGGATCTGTTAAGGAGAGGAACTTTACGTTCTTCTGGCAGGGAAAACCATCAAACGAGACCAGGGAATGTGGGGTTGGCTTTGCTGTTAGAAATACTTTACTAGGTCTCATTATCCCACCTGCTGTAGGAAGTGAGAGAATCCTGTCCATGCAACTACACACTACAGCAGGGTTGGTTACATTTATCAGTGCATATGCACCAACATTATCATCTCCAGCAGAACTCAGCAGAACTCAAAGACAAATTCTATGATGATCTAGCTGCCACTATCAAGAAAATCCCTGAGAAAAGGCCAATAGCTATCCTCTGTGACTTTAATGCCAGGGTTGGAGCTGATTATAACTCCTGGCCCACCTGCCTAGGTCGGTTCGGCATTGGAAAGATGAATGAAAATGGCCAACGCCTGCTGGAGTTTTGCTGCTCTTATGGTCTCTGTGTCAGCAACACATTCTTTAACACAAAGCCCCAGCACAGAAGCACTGGCATCAGCTCGACCTGATTCTCGTCAGGCGCTCCAGCATCTCTAGCGTTACAATCACACGCAGTTATCAGAGTGCCGACTGTGACACAGACCACTCCCTGGTGTATAGCAAAGTAAAACTGAAAACAAAGAGATTACACCACCTGAAGAAGGAAAGAAGATCAAAAATTGATACCAGTAACACCTATAAACAAGGAAAAGTGGAGGAATTCTCCCATGTACTCAAGGAAGCTCTTCCTGGCCCTGCTGAAGATAATGCATCTAAACGTTGGGAACATTTTAAAAATGTTGTTTATAACACTGCTTTATCAGTATTCGGCAGGGAGACTCGAAAGATAGCAGATTGGTTTGAAGCCCACTCAGAAGAGCTGATGCCAGCTATTGAGGAAAAGAGGACAGCCTTGACTGCATATAAAGCTTGTCCCAGTGAGCACAACCTACAGACCCTGTGAGCTGTTCGTAATAAAGTCCAGTAGACTGCCAGGAAATGTGCTAACGATTACTGGCTGCAACTGTGTTCTCCGATTCAGATGGCAGCTGATACAGGTAACATCAAGGGGATGTATGATGGAATTAAACAGGCCTTAGGGCCAATACATAAGAAAACTGCACCCTTAAAGACTGTTTCAGGTGAGATCATCCAGGATCGTGAGCAGCAGATGGCACGCTGGGTGCAGCACTACTCTGAACTATATTCCAGAGAAAACACAATAACCGAAGAAGTCTTAAATAATATTGAGTGCTTGTCTGTCTTGGAGGAGCTTGACAATGAACCAACACTAAAAGAACTAAATGTGGCTCTGGATTCACTTGCCTCTGGCAAGGCACCTGGGAAAGATAACATCCCTGCTGAAGTTCTGAAGTGCTGCAAAGAGATCATTGCCACTGAACTATACGAAATCCTCTGCCTTTGCTGGAGGGAAGGGGGAGTACCACAGGATATGAAGGACGCTAATATTGTTACGCTTTATAAGGACAAAGGTGATAGGAGCGACTGTGACAACTATCGCGGTATCTCTCTTCTGTCGGGAAGCTGTTTGCACGTGTTATACTGAAGAGGCTCCAGATACTTGCAGAGAGAGTCTACCCAGAATCACAGTGTGGCTTTCGAATCAACAGGTCCACTACTGATATGGTATTTTCCCTCAGGCAGTTGCAGGAGAAATGCAGGGAACAAGGACAAGCACTTTTTGTAGCCCTCATAGATCTTACGAAGGCATTTGATATGGTCAGTAGGGACGGACTCTTTAAAATACTCCTCCGGGTTGGATGCCCACCCAAGCTCCTTAACATCATTAGGTCTTTTCATGAGGATATGAAGGGCAATGTAGTTTTTGATGGCCTGGTGTCAGATCCCTTCGACATCCGAAGTGGAGTGAAGCAGGGCTGTGTCCTTGCGCCAACCTTGTTTGGGATCTTCTTTGCTACCATGCTGAAGTATGCTTTTGGAACTTCAACAGAGGGTATCTATCTCCGGACCAGATCAGATGGAAAACTCTTCAATCTCTCTAGATTGAGAGCAAAGTCTAAGGTACAGGTGAAATGTTTGCGGGATCTCCTCTTCGCTCATGACGCCGCCATTACTGCTCACTCTGCCGAAGATCTCCAACAACTCATGGATCATTTTAGTAAAGCTTGCAAAGATTTGGAGCTAGAAATCAGCCTGAAAAAAACACAAATAATGGGCCAGAATGTGGACTCTCCTCCTCGCATTACAATTTCTGCAAAAGAACTGGAAGTTGTCCATGACTTTGTGTATCTTGGCTCAACTATCTCAGATACACTCTCACTATAGTCTGAGCTGAATAAACGTAGAGGTAAAGCAGCTACTATGTTTTTCAGACTAACAAAGAGAGTATGGCTCAATAAGAAGGTGACAGAACATACAAAGATACAGATCTATAAAGCTTGTGTACTGAGCACAGTTTTGTATTGCAGCGAGTCTTGGACCATCCATGCTCAACAGGAAAGAAAGCTTAATACCTTCCATATGCGCTGTCTTAGGCGAATATTCAACATTACCTGGCACGACAAAGTTCCAAATAGCATAGTCCTGAATCAAGCTGGAATCCCTAGCATGTACACTTTATTGAAACAGCGACGCCTACGCTGTCTTGGACACGTTGTGAGAATGGATGACGGCCGGATCCCAAAAGATCTTCTATACGGAGAACTAGTGCAGGGAACGCGCCCCAGAGGGAGACCAGAGCTGCGGTATAAGGATATCTGTAAGAGGGACCTGAAGGCCTTGGGAATGGACCTCAACAGATGGGAAACCCTGACCTCCGATCACACTGTCTGGAGGCAAGAGATACAGCATGGTCTACATAAATTTGAAGAGGCATTTGTCCAACAGGCAGAGGAAAAGAGGCAGGCACGGAAAGAACGAAACCCGAGGACCGGGCAAGAAACAGAATACATCTGTCCCCAGTGCGGTAGAGACTGCCATTCCCGAATTGGTCTATTTAGTCACACTAGGTGTTGTTCTTAGGATCTCTACTCCAGGCATGATACCATAGTCTTTCGAGACTGAAGGATGCCAATGATGATGATGATGGACAACTATTATGTTGTACTTTATTGGAAGGAGTAAATATAATCATTACCTTAATAATAATCTATATAGTGTTATTTAACCAAAACAGTAACATTATACAGCATTATGTATGCATCTTCATCACTGTACTTCTCCTCACTGATGCTATTTCACTTGGGCCACAAGGCCTTGCATTTCTTTGTTGCAGTGTTTGCATTTTTCACGCATGCCTGCCTCACCCATAGATAGAGGAACTTCATTAAAATATTCCTAAACTGGGTCTCTTTTACGGCCTGGTGCCATTACAGGTTTTTCTGCTCAAGGGAGAGAGTGAAAAAAATATGATACAGTGGTGCCCCACCCTTTTGCGGTTCATATAATGCGGTCCCACTATATTGCGGGAACAAATTATATGAAAAAGCCCCCCAGGTAAGGGGGGAAAGTCCATCAGAGGGCTCAGAAATGATTTTTTGTGATCCAGAAGTCATTTCCGGTTTTCAGGGAGGCCATTTTGGGGCCTCCAGAAGACCCTCGCAGGCCATTCGGGGCAGTGCCAGGCTGGGGGTAAGTACAAGAGCCTCCAGCTAGACGACCCCCCCCCCCAGGCCTGACATGACCTGCACCAGCATATTGCGGATTTTCAATTATCGGGGGTTGGCTCAGGTCCCTAACCCCCGCGATAGGTGGGGGGTCACTGTTACCCTCAGGTCTGTATACACATAAAGATCTCAAGATGTGGAGCACTGTGCTCAAAATATTTCACTTTCATTTTACTGCTTGCCCCTCCCTCTTCAAACTGTGCTCCTTGTGCAGACCTATTCCATTCCAAACAAACTTCTAGTCATTGAATTTCTTGAAACGTAGCATTTAAGAGGTAAGGGGGGTGATTCTGTGTACAGTACTTAGATTTACAGAGGAACAATGGGATTACTCCCCCCCCCTCAATTTTGATTTGATATGAAGAGGCATGTTATTGTTGCAGACCCAAATTCACAGTTTTAAAAATAGCAAAACCTAGCATCTTTGATAATATCTTCTAGAGAGAAAAAAATGCCCCAAATAATCAGAAACCTCTGGGAGAGCATGACATTGTGAATGGATTAATATAGTCTTATGCTACATAATTAAAAACTAATTTCATGATGAATAACCTTTGGAATCTAATGTATCTTAACTAGAACACGATCTTTACAGAGATTTCCCCCCAAAAAGTATTTAAATTTTTTTAAAGTCAATTTAAATAAAAAAATCAATGTAAATTTTAAAAATCCAATTTTTTTGATTTTTTAAATTATTGATTTTTATCAACCCTGCCTCATGGAATACTGATCTGCTCTGTTGCACAATATCTATTGATAACTTTGGTGCAGCAATAATAACTAGAAACAGTACTGCCCTCATGACAAAAAGGGATTAAGGTGTGTGTTTTTTCCTTCCCATTTTTACAAACCTTCAGCTCACATAAAATGCATAGCCACACTGCCTAAGAAAGAGGATTATTAAAAGAAAGATACCATGTTTATAGAAATCCATAACTCATGATGTTAAAAATGTAAGGGCATGTGTAATGTCCCTAAACAAACATGGCACAGGGAGCACAAGTGTTGGCAACAAAACAATGTTTTGTTTGAATTTAAGAATATAATTCAATCATTATTTATTTGCACTGAGTCAAATAACTGTCCCTTAATACATAAAGCCTTCTACGATCACATCTGCTGCAAGCAAATCACAAATACACTGTTACCTTGTTGACTTCCATGATTTCTCTTCTCTCTTCACTAGCAAAGAGAAGCTGGCTGGCTGCTCCTCGATCGTCATGTTTAAAGCTGTCCTCTTCAACATAAGGAATAAGTTGCTGCAAATGCAAGCAAAACAAGTGTATAAGGCCTCCTAAAAGCTTCTTTTACAAACAGGTATGAAAACCTGCACCTGAACTAATTCAAGGAGAAATATGTACCTATTTTCAGTAACACATTAAAGATCCATTTGGTTTTTGTATATTATGGAACATAAATGGCTACTTTATAAAATACAGTGATACCTCTAAAAACAAATTTAATGCATTCTACAGGTCAATTTCTTTTAAGAAAAAATTGTCTTACGAAATAAATTAATAAATGCAGTTTCCCATAGAAATGCATTGAAAATGGATTAATTTGTTCCAGAAGCTATGCGTTGCTTTGTTTGACAAAAAATTTGTCTTACGAAACATTGTTTCCCATATGAATGCACTGGGAATGGATTAATCCATTCCGGAAGCAAGAATAAAGACAAAAATACCCCCCTACATGTGAAATGGTTTTTTGTCTTGTGAGGCATCCCATAGGGAATTTTTTTGTCATGCGAAGTATGCCTATTCCCAGAATTTTTTTCTTCCTATGAGTTTGTTCGTCTTACGAGGCATGTGTCTTAAGAGGCACCACTGTATTCGTATCTTGCTCATAATGTGCAGCCCTACTCTCAAGGAACAAAGGTGGGGACTTCTGAAATCCATCAGCCCGAGGAAGCAAGTGGGAAAAGTGATTCACAGGAAGCTTTCCAGTTCTTGTAATACAAAACATGATCTACTACGGGTGGACAAAGATGCCTCTTGGGTCATTGGCAAAACTGGGGGTGATCGGCAGTAAAGGTTACCAGCTGCCAAAAGGTTTATATCGACTACACCCACGTTTCCCGAACTGTGCACTAAGGTTCTGTGAGGCACGAAGACACCAACTCAAGAGCACCACAAAAATCCTCTAATCCTTCCCTTTTCCTCACCCATTGCATCCCACAGCATGTACTTGCAGGTTCTCTGGTGTCTGGGCATAGCACTGAGAGGGAATCCTGGACCAAAAGACTGGGATTTCTGCCCTTCTGCTCACAAGGGAATCTTCCCTGTTTCTTTCCCGCCAAAAAAAAAGCTGTTTCCCATCAGGCCACAAGGGTGTTCCCATTGGACCACTTGTATATAGCATAGTAAAGGCAAAGCAAAGCGTACTGTTTATACTGTTTATATGAGCCTCGTGGCGCAGTGGTTAAATGCCTGTACTGCAGGTAAAACTGTGCTCACGACCTGGGTTCAATCCCCGGTAGCAGGCTCAAGGTTCACTCAGCCTTCCATCCTTCCGAGGTCGGTAAAATGAGTACCCAGCTTGCTGGGGGGGCAATGTGTAGCCTGCACACTGTAATCAAAATTGTAAACCGCCCAGAGACTACTTGTAGTGGTATGGGGCGGTATATAAGCAGAACACTTTGCTTTGCTTTTGCTTTACAGTGCCACATAGCACTTAAAGCACTCTCTGGGCAGTTTAAAAGCAATTATGCAGGCTACACATTGCCTCCCCCCGCCCCTCCCAGCAAGCTGCATACTCATTTTACCAATCTCAGAAGGACAGAAGGTTGAGTGAACCTTCAGCCCACTACCTGGAATTGAACCCCAGGTTGTGAGCACAGTTATAGCTGCAGTACAGCAGTTTAACCCCACAAGGCTCTTAGTTCTATCTACTGCAGTGGTTCTCAACCTGTGGGTCCCCAGATGTTCCTGGACTGCAACTCCCAGAAGTCCTCATCACTAGCTGAGCTGGCTAGGATTTCTGGGAGTTGCAGTCCAAGAACATCTGGGGACCCATAGGTTAAGAACCATTGATCTGCTGGCTAGTCCTGGTAATATACCTTGGGTAGCTACTGTATATCCAGGTGTTTTGGTTTTTTAAAAAAATTATTTTTCAGGCAAACCACAGGTACTAATCCCGTGGATATGACTATCCTACAGTACTGGGGAGCCACAGCCAGTTAAGCAAGGGAGCCATGAGTCAAAACATTTTGGGAGCCACTGAACTGCACTATTAATTACAATTATGCTCCTGTAATTAAAAGTTGTGGGAGTGCTTGGAACAGGTGCTTCTACAGCACTCTGCTCACTCCAAGTACTCAAATATCTTGTAAACATTCAGACTTTGCGCATCCAGATATTTTGCACTAGGCGGTAGCTGGTGGATCTTGGTACTTCTCATGACAGTGCAGTTGCCCCACCCGAGGTTTAAATTTGCTGACGTCCACTTACTTCTATCGGAATAGGGTCAAGCCCTGCACAGTTTTCGTTGCATTTGTCATATACCAGTCTAAGTTTCCGAAAAAGAATTGACAGCTGCCGCAGATGCTCTTGCAGCTTTCCTAATCTGTCTTGATACGTGCTCGTATGATAGGTAACGCCATTTGGAAGCTGAAAGAGTCAAGCATTATTATTATAACAATTGTTGTTAACAAGTGAATAAAAATGTATAGTCACATTCAAACCAACTTCTAAAGTAAAAGCATCAACAATTAAGGAAAATAAAGGATTACATTGCAAATAGGCATAAATATTACTGACAAAAGTCCACTTTGCTATCAATGCCCATTGTTTACTTTAGAAGTGGATCTACGGAAAAACCTCATAGACCAGGGGTGCCCAAACTTTTTGTAAGGAGGGCTAGATTTGGTGGCTGAGAATGTGTCAGGGGCCGGTTGTTCCCCGACCCTGCCACCCCACTGCAAGCCCCACCCACTGACCCCTTGCAACCCCACCCGCAGGAAGGAAGGCGGGGACCAAGGGAGGGAGGAAATAAGGAAGGTGGGGACCAAAGGAAGCACAGGGAGCCGTGGCCACAGGTCGCCCCTTGGAAGAGGTGATCTGTGCGACTTTGCAACCCCAAGCTCCCCAGCAGTGGTGACGGCTCGCCCACCAGCCCACCCCAAAGCTCCTTGGCGGTGGCAGAAGGTGGGGCGAAGGAGGGGGAGGGAGGGGCGGGCCAGCCAGCCGCGGGCCACTCAGAATGGCCTGACGGGCCGGATTTGCCCCCCCCCCAGGCCGGACTTTGGGCAGGCCTGTCATAGACTAATCAAAGTAGAACAAAAACATACATGTTATTCAGCAAAGAAAACTGCCCAGATGAGCATTTCTTTAAAAAGGCAGAATTATATTTTAGCGTGGAACTTGTTGATAACAGTAAGAAACTTGGAACATATTTTGGCAATATGTACAATGTGGATCAAAATAGGGAACTATGAAAATTGCCTGCTATGAACATGGCTACATACATAAAAAGGAGCAACTACCATGCTGAAGAAGCAATTGAGTAAGTTTTTTACTACTTTAGGACTAAAAATAATGCCAAAAATGGAACATACTGATTCAGTTACAACACCATATGTATCTCTATGCATACACAATGGCTTCATGTTATTTTTAGTATATTTTTTACCTCTTTAAACAATGTTTGGCATTTTTTGGGTAAATTTTAAGTATCATATGACATTTATTTTAAATTAAATTAACTTAAAATGCTTACCATTTCAAACACAATACTTTAACTGCATCAGCTTGAAGCTTTCCCCCCATTTGCTACAGTAATCTCTTTTGAATTCATTCAAGAACCACACACACACACACACACACAAAGTTCTAAAAGCATTCAGAAAAAGGCACGTGTTCCATCTCACCTGCATATTTCTTAATAGCTGGAATATTTCCATGGTACGAAATACAATATCCTGCACAGTCTCTTGACCGATGCGACACAGAGAGGCCGTGTTGACTTCCCGTGCAGCTTGAGTTTGGGGACCTGAAAATGGGCCAGGAGGCATTCCTACACCAGCTAGAGGTGGTGTAGACATTTTGCTGTGAGATGATACAAAATAAAGTGTCATATAATATACGTGTAGGTTTTAAAGTATCTCACTTTCTTTTCAAGAGCCAATCCATGCTATGACACAAGGCCAGCCAAAGTACTTGCACAGACATCACAATTAAATCAATTCTATGTTAAATCATGACTAATTTGCCCCACTAATTTCATCAGAGCTTACGATCTATTAGCAATCTGACCCAGGATTAAAAATTAAGTTACTTTGGAGCTTCTCAACAGCTTCTCAACAGTGTTTATTAAGCACTTTACAATGTTATATTTGGTTCATATTGGTAGCCTTCTCAATCACTGTCCAACAACAACCTCCAATATTTTAGTAATCCATTACTGAGGTCCTGCACAAGGAGCAATACAAAGCTAAAACAAGTACTGTAGTTACAAAACATGTTGGCTAACACAACTGGGATTATAAACCACTTATGAATGAGAAAGCAAGGTAGAATGGGTAAAATCACTCAATTTCTTCTCCACCATAATTTCCACAACATTTTGGGATAAGTGGTATGGTTACAAACACAACCAAAGGACATGCAGTATTTACAGTAACATAATCTGTTGTGCTGAATAAAACAGTTCATCTTTAAGGTACCACCTTGAGCCCATCCAGTTGTTAACACAGATTAACCGAAAAGGAGACAACCCACTTGCATAAACCCACAGCATAAACCCAAGTGTTTCTAGTTCATAGAAATTGAGATTGCAATCAGTAAGCTATGTATAATAAAAAGAAGGGCCGTATTCATGTTCTGTCCTATCAAATTGGAACTAGAACTGACCTCTAGTGATCCAAAACCGCCAAAGCACTGTAATATTTATAAAAAGCAATTATCTCAAAGTGAGCATTTGAGGAAAGCAATCTGCTTAGTTAGGCCATGCATAGCACAGCTGTCAGGCTACAAATTTATATACCTAGCATTCATAGTAGGGAACCAGGTGAAATGAAGGGTGACAAATTATTAACACTACTAATGGGAATCCTAGGTAATAGAATTATAGAATCATAGAGTTGGAAGAGACCTCAAGGGCCAACCCCCTGCCATGCAGGAACCCCCATCACAGGATTTCCAACAGATGGGCATCCAGCCTCTGCTTAAAAACCTCCAAAGAAGGAGACTCCACCACCCTCCGTGGCAGCATCTTCCACTGCCAAACAGTTCTAACTGTCATGAAATAATAATGTTACTAAAACTAGCAAAGGGCATTCACGGGTGTGGTGGGGGGGGGGAAGCTCTGATCATTTTAAGGGTGCCACAATACTTTTGATTCAATTAAGACTACTGCAGTGCCCTCTATGTGGGACTGTCCTTGAGGCTAATGTGGAAACTTCAGCTACTGCAGAACACTGTGGCCAGACTACTAAAAGGGGTGAAACATTTTCAGCACATCATCCTTATTCTGGCTGTTCTGCACTGGCTGCCAATTCGCTTCTGCACTGACCACAAGGTTCTCTAATGTAAGCCTACAAAACCCTACGGCAGCAATGCAGGTCCTAGATAACTGGCAAAACGGCTTCTCCCACCAAGAATTTCCATTGCCACTTGTTCTTCTTATTTTGGAAGGGGGGAATTCCAGGCAAAAATCAAAGAAAAATAAGACAAAACTCTGGCCACTTTCATTAGGAGTTTTTAAACGCCGAATAAAAACGCGGCTATTCAAGCAAGCTCTCCCCGATCTAGGACTTTCTGGCGCTCCACCACCTGCGCCTTTTCTGAACCGACTCCCCCTTTGCCTCGAGATCAGTTAAAATGTGGTTTGTTTGTGGTTCTCAACCTGTGGGTCCCCAGATGTCCCTGGACTGCAACTCCCAGAAGCCTCCACCACTCGCTGTGCTGGAAGGGATTTCTGGGAGTTGCAGTTCGGGAACATCTTGTCATCCTTACTTTTAAAAAATATTTATTTATTATCAATTACTTATTTGGTTTGCAATTACTTATTATATTACTTATTTGGTTTGCAACACCGCCCCGCCCCCCGCCCCCCCCCCAGAGCAGCTATTTGCTAAATAGCCGGTGCAAATAAATTCAATAAATAAATAAATACATGCATTTTGCAAGATAACGCAGTGGGTCTCAAACTTGGGGCGGGGCGCAGGGTTCCCCCAGAAAGCCCTTGCCTTGCACAGTCAGTGGCTAAGGGTTGTGGGGCTGGTAGTCCTGGGGACCCCCCGGGGCACCGCCGGCAAGGGTCACAAAACCCGGTTGGAGTGCGGCCACACGCACCTGGATCTTGGACCCGGTCTTGGGTCTCCAGCGGTATTTCCAGCGTGGTCTAGGCGGGAATCTCCCCTTTCTTTCCCAGGTTTCGTCGACAACAAGGTTCCGGAAAGCGAGTCTCTCCGGCGGAACGGACACCAAGACGACCACTTCCGGTTCCGCAAGGCGGCCTTGTACGGAAAGCGGCCGAGCAGGATGGGCGCTGCCATGGCTCTTTATTTTTCCGTACAACGCCTGGCAATGCACAGGCGCCCCCTCTGTTTCCGTAAAGGAACGGCAAGTGGGTGTTTCGTTCCTGCTCTTTATTTGCTGGGCGAAGGGTATTTTGACTGGTGATTAGTTTTCTGATGCATTTTGGAAATATTGCAACTTAAGTATAGCATGAGTGTCTCTCTTTAATCTGTGCAGGCTTTTCTTCTTCTTCTTCTTCTTCTTCTTCTTCTTCTTCTTCTTCTTCTTCTTCTTCTTCTTCTTCTCCTTCTTCTTCTTCTTCTTCTTCTTCTTCTTCTTCTTCTTCTAAGTTTTAAAGAATATATAACGCATACATAAAAAAACAAAACTAACAAATAAAGGACCTTTCTCGTGTGTATATACATACCTGCGTACATAATGCCTCCTTCCACTGGGACCTGTTGAATAATAATAATAATAATAATAATAATAATAATAATAATAATAATAATAATAATAATAATAATAATAATAATAATAATAATAATAATAATAATAATAATAATAATATGTATCAGAACTGTCATTTGCCCGTAGCAAAGAACTGGTGGGATCATAAGCCTGATAAAGTGTTTGAAAATGAGCATGCAAAATTACTTTGGGACTTCCGAATACAGACAGACAGGGTTTTGGAGCATAATACCCCGGATATTATAATTGTGGAGAAGAAAAAAGTGTGGATCATTGATGTTGCTATACCAGGTGATAGTAGGGTCACTGAGAAACAACTTGAAAAAATTACCCGATATCAGGATCTGGGAATTGAACTTCAGAGACTCTGGCATAAACCGGTACAGTTGTAACTAGCACGCTGGATGCGGTGGTAACTAGCACGCTGGATGCGGTGCCTAAAGAGCTAAGCAAGTATTTAGAAGAAATCGGAGTTGACAAAGTCACCGTCAGTCAGCTGCAGAAAGCCACCTTACTGGGATCTGCTCACATAATTCGCTGATACATCACATAGTCCTAACATTTGGGAAGCGTTCGACTAGTGATTTGTAATACAAAATCCAGTGTAGTTATCTTCTGTGTGATGATAATAATAATAATAATAATAATAATAATAATAATAATAATAATAATAATAATAATAATAATAATAATAATAATAATAATAATAATAATAATAATAAAAAATAGCATCATCATCAGTGGACCCAGCCACCAAGTGGAGTAGATGTTCATCATCATCATCATCATCATCATCATCATTGAACAGCAGAACTGGAATGCACCTTATAGATCATCAAGCTGAACCCATGTCAAGGAGGCACTGAGGGAAATCAAATTCCCAATATCCGGCATATGCCTAAACTACTGAGCTGTAATGCCACATTTACAGTGTTTCATTTATGATGCTGCATTTCCCTTCCAAAACTGCATTGATTATTGTGATGGCACGTGACCCCTTTAATTAGCACAGAGTCAATAAAAGATCCCCCATATATCGCTGTAACACGAGGCTGCCAATTTTTCTCATGCTCTTTTCTGAGCTCTTATTTTTAACACAGAATAGCTTCCCTCAAAATGCGGCCCTCCAGATGTAGTGGGGAAACTGGGGGTTGTAGCCCAGCACATCTGGACCAGCCCAGGTTGGCAGATGAAGGCGCAGAATCAGATTAAAAGACTGTGTTACAAATTTTGGAAAATGAAGAATAGTTGTGCCCTTGATGAGGTTGATAGAAACATTTTCAAAAAAACAGGGAGGATAACTAGCATTGAACTATTTCAAAGCAATACGCACCTTTAGCACCACCTATGGCTCTCTAGTAGTTCTTGAACTTCAGCCATCATCCCTGACTGTTGGCCATTCTGAAAGGGACTGATAGGGCATGGAGGCCAACATTAGTGGAACACCATACCACAGTGTTTACATTACAGTATAACAACATTGATATTTCCTACAAAGCCACCCTATTAATTTACAAAGAACCCACACAAGCCTTCCAAATATCCTTGTCGATATCTTCACGGAATTGACTTCTGTATGTTACTAATTCAAATGAGGCTAGGTAACAAATTTTTCTGACCACTGTGTAATGAATAGAGAATGTTTGTCGTTCCTTTTTTTAATATAAATTGTATTGCCACCATAAGAGCTCTTAATGTCCACTTTCTTTGACCCTTTGTTAAACCCCATAACATGGGAATATAATTTGAAAGAATATGAGTCTCCAGAAACATCTAAGAGTTCTATAGTACTGCATTAATACATGTTAGGATATCAAACCAAAATACAGGTAACTATATTATTGGAGAAGTCCAAATCATATGCTTTTGTCTTCTTAATGTTCAACTATAATACTGCTTCTAAATTTTCTTCTTCAACTTTCACCAGCAGTCACTTCAAGTCATTGCTCTTCTCATGTTAGTTAGTAATATATATCATTTGGGTATTTAAAATTATAAATATTTCTTCCAGCAGTTTTTACTCATCCTTCATTTCATCTTAATCCACCTGAAAAATAACACATTGGAAAATAAAATATACTCTCACCTGACACCCTTACCAGTAGGAAAACATTCTCTTTCTCCTTATTCTGTTCTAACAGTAGCCTTGTTTCTGTAGCATAGGTAATGCATCAAGAATATCAAATGCAAAGCCATTTATTTTTTATTTTTTTTTATTTTTACTGTACACCGCCCCGAGTTCTGTTATGGAAGATGGGGCGGTATATAAATATAATAAATAAATAAATAAATAAATAAATATGTCTTGGAGTTCCTGTAGTTTCTAGAAATCAGCAGGCAGATCATCGGATCCCAGGGCCTTCATATTCTTCATACTGTCTACTGCATTGGTGACTTCTATGGTGGTAATGGGCCGAATTGATCCATAGGTCGGCATGCCTTCAAGGATTGGTGGGTGCAGAAAGTCAGTGTTGGAGATCTCATTGAAAATGGCTTTACCATCATTGCAGGATCTCTGGGAGACGAGTGATGGCAACTGGATTTTTCTTGTGAGACTGAAACATCTCGCTACTCACCCAAGCAGCCTTGTCAGTCTGAAGGAAGCTGCCCTGCCATCTTTGCAGGATTTCCTGTTTGCCTTGGAGTCTTTTGCCATCCTTTCCCTCTAAGCACATATAGTACTTGATGTCTTGGGTGGCCTTCTTTCATGCTTTGGCTAACCGGTAAATGTCTTTTTCCCCTTGCATTTCCAGATGATTGTATAGATCTTGGTAGTGTTCCCCCATGGTGTTGGCAACAGCCCTCTTGGTTGCTTGTTTGGTAACGAAATTGTTCCATCAATTTTCATTGGTCTTATCTGCTTGGCAGGAGTGAATTTTAAGCTGTCCACCAAATCCCAGGATTTTGTAGGTAGACCCAAGGGGAAGTAAGCTGCTGAAAGTGTTGCATAAGCACACTCACAAACAAGGACACATCAAAACTTAGCAGAGCAAGATAAAACATGCAGGAATGTCAGGTCAGCTGCATGGGTCATCTCCATATCTTATAAAGAAGAGTGGAGTACAATTAGGTTTAAGGTTCTGTGAAACTAGATTTATTGCCATATATGTTGCCCAGAGCCCAATTCCAAGTTATTTACTGAAGTCTGGAGATCCTGTGTTCCCCATTTGTGATGCAGCCATGTGTTGTGGCTTCTGATGGGCCTGAAGCCCTGGGCTATGGACTTCTGATTGGCCATTATAGGCATTGGGCCAGCTGGGTTTAGGGACAGATCAAGCAGCTCTCAGAGATTTTGACAGTTACTTCAGGTCCATTCTCGTCCCGTTGCATGTTGATGTCGGTTGCGGTCACGTGGTCTTCTTCTGGTTCTGTCCCTGTTCCTGTGTATGCACGGGCATGATGGATGATACCGGCATGACTGTTACTTCACGGCCTCGTTCCGTGATGAGATGTGAAATTCCATGCCTTTGTTCTCTGTTGTTTTTCTCAGCCCGACCTTCCATTTTTTGATGTTTTGATTCTCCGAAGTCTTGCCTTCAATGTGTTACAGAGCTAAATTTGAGGCATTTGTCCTTTAATCTCTCTGCACTGTGTTGCTGACTCCATAGGGAATGTACTGGTGAATGGCACTTCACACTCCTGCCACTAGATGGAGAATGGCACATTGCGTGACGAGCCTTACCTCACGGGCACTCATCTCAGAACGAGAAGCGTGACGAGCAGATTCCCGAGGCCAGGGAGGGGAATCTCTCATCCCGCTTAAATCGCAGGTCAGGGGGCGTGGTCGGGACGAACTCCCCTCGTCCTGCAATGGACGTGCGGTTAGATTAATTCGTACCGGTCCCAAGCGGGACCATGAACAGCGATGAGAGGGACGTGAATTATCATCCAGTGTGTCTCAAAAACCCAGCAAAACAACAACAGGAGGGCTATTCAGACACTACGCTGTCAGCCACAGATAGCTAGATGGGATGTACTGCATTAAGTTTAAGCAGGTCACATATTGGGTATCTAAATTAAAAACTGGGTGGGAGGGGAAAAAACTGGACCTAGATGGGACAATCAACCCATGCTTGTGCGGGTGAAAATATCTTACGTCACATTAAAACGTCAACAACATCCATATAGTGGAGGGGAGAATGAACTGCTTCCTCTTTTGTGCTGAGATTAGTAAGAATCAAAAGTTCCAGTTTCCTCAATTACCATCACACTTAGGACAGCTGTTCTAACAATCCTGACAATGGATCGCAGGAGAAGCCAGATGGGGGTATTTTATACACTGGTAACTTCCTTCTCTCCACCCCCAGCAGCATCTTGAGATCAAAGAAAGTGTTGATGCTGTGTTAAAACCAATGGCACGTACATTCTTCCGTATGAAATGCGTAATGCTTGTAACTGTGGTTACAAATCAAAAGTTCGGAGCCTGGCGCAGAGGCTTACTTAAAAGGGGGAAAAAGATGAAAGCAGTCAAGGAGCATTTAGGGATGAGAGCTGTATAAATTTGCCATCATATTTAGCTTTTGCAGTCAACAGCTTCATCCTCTCTCCAAAATCCCAACAGAGAAACAAGGAAATAAATATGAAATATGTTTTTCATCGACGGGTAGAACTGTGATATAAATGTCTGACATCCTTACTATTATAATGTTGCAGAAAGTCTCTTGTCCTTTTATGTAGAACTTGTGAAAGTTACTTTTGGGGTCACTGTGGTTAAAATCCTCTCCAGAAAATGCAAGCTGTATCTATTTACCATCAGATTTAGCTTTTACCATCAACAGCTTCCTTCTCTTCTCCAGACTCCCCTAAAAGTAACATTTATATTTTCTATACCAGGAAATGCAGCTGCAGTGGCCATGCTGAGTGGGGAGTTTTAGAGTTACAGTGGGCCATCGTATAACAAGCAGTTTGTTTAACGGAAAATTTGCTTAAAGGAAAAAAAATTCCAGAGATGGGGGAAATTTGCGTAACAGAATCGCCTGTGGGGTGAATCCATACAACAGAAAAACGGTTACGATTAGGAATTAATCCGTTTTCAATGCATTCCTGTGGGAAATTTGTACAAAGGAAAATTTGCTTAACAGAATTTCATTTGGAATGAACTAATTTCTTTATATAAGGTACCACTGTATACCTAAAAGAAATAAGTACGTAAATGAATAAATAAATAAATCTCCAACTTCTGAACTTGAGATGTAAATCTTGGCTTGGGGTTTATCTTGGTGATTATTATTCATTTGACCTCTCTATTGTGGAATTCTAAACTTGTTAACCACCTTGAGTTCCCTTTTGGGAAAATCTGGTGATAAATAAATAAATAAATAAATAAATAAATAAATAAATAAATAAATAAATAAATAAATAAATCTTGCAGAATTGAAAGAAAAACTGTAAATATATATATTTTTTCCTGCCCAAAGAAAATTATTCTCTTCCACATTCAGCAAGGATTTTTTGTGCGTGTTAGCAGATTGAGCCAAATTATACAAAATAACACATTTGGGCAAATAATGTTTTATCACAAATAAATGCAAATTGCACAAAATGGTAAGGGTTGCTGATTTATTGCATGGGCTTTGAAGGATTAGCAGCACCTGAGATGGCATTTGTGTCTGTTTTAATAATCAGCATTGTGTTGTGCTCTCTCTCTTTCCCCCTCCCTCCTTCTATTTGAGTGTGCTCTACACGTTTTTCACAGACATATTGGGGAGCAGGAAAAACAGCACTCCGTCTCGCTTTCATGTGGAGGGGCAGAATCTTTCAGGGACTGAAAATTCCTCAGTGAGGTAATAAGAAGGAAGAAATGACTGAATATTATTTACATCCCTTCTCTAACTAAGATACACACAAACCCAACAACTTTGGTTGCTTGTGTCACAGCCAGCTATGTATCTGGAGTGGGTAATCATTGATGGGTTCAAAACAGCAGTGGGAATCAATGTATTCTCAAAGGCTTTCATGGCCAGGATCTGATAGCTATTGTGAGTTTTTTGGGCTGTTTGGCCATGTTGTGGAAGTTTAAAGAGTCTAAGCAGTATGAATCTTTTTTTTTTGAAGTTTTGAAATTTTGCTATTATTTTATCTCTCGTTTGATTGTGAACCACCCAGAGTTGCCTTTCAGGGAAGACAGATAGATAGATAGATAGATAGATAGATAGATAGATAGATAGATAGATAGATAGATAGATAGATAGATAGATAGATAGATAGATAGATAGATAGCAGTGGCCACTATTATGGATTGCATTAAAAAAGGAATTGGATGAATCCAGAGATGATGTCTATCAGTTAGCACACATTAACCTTATATTTGTAGACAAGATGCGACTGGCAGTCTGAACAGCTCAGTGGTTGAGGCATCCAGCTGTGGAGCCAGAGGTTGGGAGTTCAATTCCCCATTATGCCTTCTTGTCCGGAGTTGGATTCAATGATCCAAAAGGTCCCTTCCAGCTCTGGAGTTATCTGCTGGACTTGCCTTTAGAGATGGGCACGAGGTCCACAAAGCACGTCATATGAAAAGTGCCATACAGCACCCCACACGCTCCATCCCGCTCCTGCTCTTGTGTGCCGGCTGGGTCACTTACCAACCACTGGGCACCAACAGCTGACCCCTCTTTGGCTGCAAAGGGGGAAGCCCTCCCTGCCACCTCCTCGAGAGGCTGCTGAAGACTCGAAAGAGATGAGACTTGACCGTCAGGAGAAAGAGGAGCAGGTGTAGCTCTCTTGGGAGATGGTTCCAAAGAATTGGTGCCACCACCAAGAAGGCCTTCTTGCTGGCCTCCTCAGGTATGGCTTTTGGAAAGAGCATCGCCTGAGAAGATCTGTTGGTGCAGGGCAATAACCTTGGAGAGAGATGCTCCAGTGAGTAAATCAGCTCAAGGGGAGAAAATGATAAAACAGGCTCAAGATGAAAAATGATATTTATATGGCCAGTCATACCCTGGTGTTTCTGGAAAGGTGACTTGCCTTTCGGAAGTCCACGTTTGGTGGGCTAAAGGGATGTTGGTGTCAGAAGGACAGTGTAGCCCACTGGTGGTGAATCTTCAGCATTCCAGATGTTTTGGACCACAACTCCCACAGTCCTTTGTAATTGGCAATCTAGGCTCAGAATTCTAGGAGTTGTGGTCCAAAACATCTGGAGTGCCGAAGGTTTGCCATCACTGGCATAACCTGTTCGGGAGATTATAAGAATGTATCTTAGGGTGTCACCTCTGGGTTAAGTGGACCTTTCGCCAGGTCAGGCAAGGTTAGCTCTTCTATTAATTCAGAGTGCATGCTTTTATGTTCCTCCAAGGAGTTTTTAAAAAAAAACAGAATACCTATGACCAAGTGTCTGATCCAAGCTCAGCAGTGCCTTCCCAGGGCTAGAATAGAATAGAATAGAGTTTTATTGTCATTATAAATAATATGCAAGATATGCACAACGAAATTAGGGTGCTATTCCACTACACACTCAAAACACCAAGGCACCATACAAAACACATAAACACCATACAAGATATGGCTAGAGGCCATGGGAAACCTCATGGCGGATTGTGCTCTCTGTTTGCTCGATGGCCATTGTGCGAATAGCTGTGTGCAAAGCAAGGCTTCCACCTGTGGGAGTTGATACTGGCTACCTTGCTAGGCAAGCTTCCTGTGAAGACTGTGAGAATGATGGAATAAGATCCTCCCCATAGAGTAATTCAGTGTCGTGCCAGAAAACTGGAAAAAAAAACACCCTAGCAACTTCTATTTTGCACAATTGTAGACTTATTCAGAAGGTTTGTTCAGCCGCAAAGGAAGTTTCTGCTTTCCTGGCAAGAGCATTAATATCCGAAATGGAGGAGACTGCGCTGTGGAACAAGAGCCAGTGTCTGACCACCAGGCTGGCTTTCACTCTGATTTCCATATATAGGTGGCTTTGCTTTCAGTCCAAGTGTTTCTCACAACAGCTGATCATGACTCAGAGCTGGGCTTCCCAACCCACACCCTACTCTCTGCAACCAGCTGTGCATATGCTCTGTAGCCCATGGCCCTGTTCGTGTAGGAAAGATTAGACTGATTCTGTTGATTTTCATTTGGAATTCTCTGTGTTACTGCCACTTTCCATTATTTCTGTTTTCCCTCTTTTCGCCAAAACAAAGCTCTTTTTATGGGTGGACATTTGGTTGTATTTTTAACAATAATTTTTGCAAAATGCCTTCTTCCTTGGGGAACCACATAGCTACTATGTTGCCACTTATGTTCTCAAGATTTTCATGACGGTTGGTTAACTCTTTGGGGATTTTAAGATTTAGGCATCTAAGCAGAAGGCACCCACTTTTTTATTCCCTTCCACCTAGTGCCAGGCCAAAGAGAGGGCTCCTTGGCCATGCCTGCTTGGAGATTATGGGCAGCAAAGCCTAAATCAATAACTTGTCTGAGATCAAACTATAATTTAGGTAGAGTTCTGTTGACTTGGTTGCTCTGTTGGAGTTTTTACAACCTTGCAGGCTGCCTGGAGAAGGTGTGGCTGGGAGGGGCTTTTCTGACCCAGGATGACTGTCAATACATACAGCATTAACCAATTGTTTCTTCCCTGCCTCTGAATTTAAACAGACCCCCACCTCTCTACTCAGTGCTTTCCCTCTCTTGAAAGTCAGCATATTTGTCAGCTTGCTCCCCCCCCACGTTCAATGGCAAATTATTTTCCTTACTAATGTCTCAGAGTGAGCTATTGAGACTGTGATTGCCAGTTAATGAGAAAAAATGGACTATTCTGGAGAATGTGAACCTATTCTCCTCTGTGAATCCCTGAACTTCTGCTGTGCAGCTAGAGGAATTTAACCAAAACCTCAAATCTCCGCAACAATCTCCACCAAACCAGAGATCAGCTTTGCTCCCAGACTTGTCCAATCCACTTTAAAACCTATTTTTCATGTACAGTCATTTAGCAGGTGGCTACCAGAATGCCCCGGTCCCTATTATTTCCTATCACTTAGTTGGAGTTGCCTGACATGCCAGATGATTCTTCAGTGTGGAGTTGGGGTGATAGTGAGAGTAAGGCAGCCTTTTTGGAGTAAATAGTGCCTCATCCCTTCTTCATTCCACTATGAAAAATGAGCTTGGGTGGCAGCTGAATTTCATCTTAATAATGACAAGTTTCGGCACCCTGCACTCCATTTGAGGGTAGCAGGCTAGTTTAGAAGTTATTTGCTAGACTGCATGGTATGCGTAATTATTCAACACATTGTCACTGTTCTGCACCACCATCATTCTGCCTTACAACGGAGCTGGCTCTGTTGCTGGGGGGGGGGTGGAGCCCTCCCCTTCCTATGCATTTTGGGACTGGTTATTCATAGACTCATAGAATCATAGAGTTGGAAGAGACCTCAAGGGCCATCCAGTCCAACCCCCTGCCATGCAGGAACCCCCATCACAGTATTTCCGACAGATGGCCATCCAGCTTCTGCTTAAAAACCTCCAAAGAAAGACTCCACCACCCTCCGTGGCAGCATATTCCACTGCCGGACAGCTCTAACTGTCAAGAAGTTCTTCCTAATGTTTAAATGGAATCTCTTTTCCTGTAGTTTGAGACCATTGCTCCGCGTCCTAGTCTCTGAAGCCATGGCAAACATACCAGTCCCTTCTTCAATGTAACATCCTTTCAAATATTTAAACATAGCTCTCATATCCCCTCTCAGCCTTCTTTTTGTAAGGCTAATCATTCCCAGCTCCCTAAGCCACTCCTCGTAAGACATTTCTTCCAGGCCCTCACGGCAAATGCTGTCCAGGACACCCTCTATGGGAGCAAAGGCAGGAAGGAAGACCAGGGGAGGCAAGCAGAAAAAGAAACCAAGAAACTCCTTGCTGTCATTCTTCCAAGCGATATAACCATTTGCAGAACAGCTGACAGGAGACAAGATAAAAGAGTTATATATATTTCAAATGTAACATGAACAAGAGCTTAAAATCTGTCAGCTCAAGCTGGCAGATGGGGTTGGGAAATCTGGCAGTGCCTCCGTTTTGCACGTTTGTCAGGAATGTTACTCTCCCCCCCCCACAATGAAGACGATAATTAGCGATCCGAGATCAGAAACCATTTCAAAGGCTAAGCAGCGTCCGTTGCTGCAGCAGCAGCAGCAGCAGCAGAAAAAGAAAAGGCTTATTAGCAAAACGAGGAGCTGATAATCAGATGCTGAACGGCAGCTTTTTAAGCAAGAGGCCTTCTAATGCTTGTAGTTTGAACAGCATTCTGATTCAGGCTCAGCAAGGATGGTTTAAGCTTCGACAATCTACTGAAGGAGAAATGATGGTTTCAGAGTTTCTGACCCTGACCTGGAAGTCATGTGGAACTGGTGGTGTTATGCTCGTGTCACCATGCTATAAACAGGGCTCGGTGGCCCACAAGTTCTGCATTCGTTGCAAAGGTGCACAAGGTGCAGAGCTTGGAAAAGTTCCTTTCCTGGCTTGGAATGTCCAGAATACACAGGGCCATGTTGACTAGGGGATTATGGGAGTTGTAGTCTCACAGAGCAGTGTTACCAACCTTGACTTTAAACTCTGCTAGGACATGTCCAGAAACTTTACATTTTAAACACACACACACACACACACACACACACACACACACACACACACACACACACACACACACACACACACACACACACACACACACACACAGGAGGCATGGGTTTGTCATAATGGTGTATACTTTGTGCATGAATTTTACTCAGACAGGGTCCTATGGAACTTCCCTCCTCTGCCCAAACATCTGAAAAAAAGTGTACTGCTTATATACCACCCCATACCACTTCAAGTAGTCTCTGGGCGGTTTAATTACAGCATGCAGGCTACACATTGTCCCCCCCCCCCCAGCAAGCTGGGTACTCATTTTACAGACCTCGGAAGGATGGAAGGCTGAGTCATCAAATAACGCCATCCCTGGCTTCCTGAGGTGTCTGTTAAATAGGCAACACTGTCATTGTCTTTTACAATGGAGTTGCATAATTATTTGCCTGGTAACTTTATGGAGCTGGGACTCACAGAGCAACAAGACTGTATTTAATTAGTAGGTACATTGCTGGTGATGCTATTCCTGGCTTTAGTCCAGTGTTTTTCAACCTTTTTTGGGCAAAGGCACACTTGTTTCATGAAAAAAATCACGAGGCACACCACCATTAGAAAATGTTAAAAAATTTAACTCTGTGCCTATATCAGTCTCTAAAAGGTTTGCCATTGCTGGTGTAGGGAGAAGCAGGACAGAGGGGCCACAGATTGAGGCAGCCCGCTCTCTAGCACCCAGTTCCCACTTACCTGTGTTGTTTTTTTAAAGACATTTCGCCCTGCATGGACGTCTGTGTCCAGTGGAGACCTGAGAAGGGGCACTGACTCTCCAGGAACACAAATAAGACCCAAAAGCCCATCTTGCTCTCCACACTGTGGCCAAGGCAGATGCCTTCAGCAAGTCCAGCGACAGGAGGGGAGGAGGATGAAGGAAGGCAGGAAGGAAAGAAGGCAGAAAGTGTTCTGCTTGTATACCGCCCCATACCACTTCAAGGAGTCTCTGGGCGGTTTACAGTTTTAATTACAGTAGGCAGGCTGCTAGACATACACATATGCAGGCTAGAACTGAGCACGTTTCTATGAAGAGGGGAAAGGGTACGAATGAAAAGAGAGAGGTGGGGAAAAAAAGAAAGAAAAGACAGAGAGAGAGAGAGAAGAGGGCGACCCAAGACAGAAAGAAAGGGGCAAGACTTCAAGGAACCCATCGCGGGGCCCCTCAGAGACGGCTCTTCCCCTCCCGGACCCTTAAGGCCAGCCGTCCGGCCGTCCAGCCGTGCCAGTAGCCCGCCCGGCTCCTCAGCCCAGGCCGGGCGGAGGCCTCCTCCATCCCCTCCTCCTCGCAGCCCTGCCGCGGTGCTCATGGGGCAGCCGGGCGCCCCTCCTCCCCTTCCCCTCACCTGGTGGTTTGTTCTGGGCTGGGGCTCCCGGGCCGGCTCGTGTTGGCAGGCGGGCTGTCGGGCGGCTCAGTCCATTGGTAGCTCCCAGGAAAGGGGTGGTGGTGGTCCAGGGTAAAAAAAGGAGGGGGGGAGAGGGAAGCGATCGAGTCGCGGCGGCGGCGGCAGGCACAGGGCAAACACTAAGAGAATGAGCGGGGCCAGGTCCGGCCAGGGAGGAAGTGACGCCAGCGCCACAGGCCTCGGGGGGGAGGAGCCAAGCTGGCCCTTGGATGCTATTTATAGCGCCTCCCAGCTGTGGGCCGCCCGCCGGCCCTGGGTTGAATTTCTTTAGAATTTTTCAATTTTTCCCACGGCACACCAGGCAACATCTCGCGGCACACTAGTGTGCCACGGAACAGTGGTTGAAAAACGCTGCTTTAGTCTGCACTTGATAGAGCTATGCAAGGGGCTGAGCTTTGCTCCCAAATAGGTTCAGAATCTTGGATAGCACCTTTAAAGTTTGAAGTAAAAGCTGGAGTGGATCCACTGCCCTTGGGAAACTGGAGTTACTCATAATTACTGAGATGATGACATACCCCTGCCCCCTTCCGGTGCCCCTATTCTCTCTAAATTCAGCTACAGTTCTCATACAGAAACAAAGCAGCACACACAAGTCTGTAATCTTATGCAATTGTAAGCCAAATGTTTTTAATTTTTTCATCTACAAACATCAGAGTGAAGTATCATAGAATCATAGAATCATAGAACATAAGAAGAACCATGCTGGATCAGGCCAAAGGCCCATCTAGTCCAGCTTCCTATATCTCACAGAGGCCCCACCAGTTGCATCTGGGAGCACACGAGACTAGATATCTATCTCCTGATACCACTCCCCTGCATCTGGCCCTTGAAGTACCCCGGTGTTAATCTTGGAGATTACACATCTCCATTATGGTTTGTAACCTGTGATGGACTTTTCCTCCAGGAATCTGTCCAATCCCCTTTTGAAGGCATCCAGGCCAGATGCCATCACCACATCCTGTGGCAGGGAGTTCCACAGACTAACAACGTGCTGGGTGGGAAAAAAATTCTTTTGTCTGTTCTCGCTCTCCCAGCCCTCGATTTAAGTGTATGTCCCCTAGTTCTGGTATTTTGTGAGAGGGAGAAGAGCGTCCCTCTATCCACTTTACTCATGCCCTGCATTATTTTGTACGTCTCGATCGTATCATGGAGTTGGAAGAGACCTCATGGGCCATCCAGTCCAACCCCCTGCCATGCAGGGACCCCCATGAGGCTGTAAGTGCTTCTTAATGAGAAAGGGGTGGACTACTTGAGAAACATGAAGCTATTCTTCTCTGGGGATCTCTGTACTTTCCATGCATAGCAAGAATGAGGAATTTTACTCAAATTTCAAAACTCTGCAATGATAATATGAGAAATGTACAGAAAATGGATGGGCTTCTTGGTAAACTAAACAGTGCACTTATACTCCAACGTTCATGCATATGGCACCTCTTTGCCAGTGTTTGAAAGTAGGCATAGGCCAGATAAAAATGCAGTGGCTGCCTTCTTAAACTGCATATTTTGCAAGCTGTTGCTGTGTCATAAGGTATATCTTACAGGCGTTCAAACTATAAGGAACAAGAAATTCTTCTTTGAGAGACATGGTTAATAGGACACACTGTTTCATCCATAACTTGCAAAATGACTTTATCTGTATCTGTTGCTTCCAGAGCAACTTTAGTTCTTAATGTGCGATCTCAAGAAATAGAAATCCCTTCATCTTTACCTGTGTTGTATTTCACAGGTACAGACGCCAAATTACTGTAACATGAAAAAGCATATATAAATATCAAATTAAAAGGATCTTTTTAAAAAAGAAATAAAAAGCACCAGCATAGCTGCAAAATTCTTTTTACAGCCTTTAGAGAATCAAAGTCTTGGTCTTGAAAGCAATCTTGAAGGTAAAAGTCTGTGTCCTGTTGTTACTTCTACAGTCAAGATGAAAGGATTTCTAATTTACCCGGAATGCTTAAAGTTCATTGATACAGTATGCGTCTCACATCCCTGCTGACTGATTTTCCTTTAAAGCTGCAAATACATTTTATTTATGCAGTGCCTGCTGGAAATTCAGGGTATGACTACTCGTCAGAGGCACTGTCCATCTTTCTGCAAGTCATGGTCAATAAGTCAATTCCAGCAACGAGGACCAAACATGCTACTTCTTGAAAGACCACAACATCTTAAAGGCAGTGTGTCCTACTGGTCTAGCCTCTGTGCCAACACCACAACTCCATCCAGCAAGTAGAATCAGTAGGCAGGGTTAGACTAGCCATGTAGAGTTTGGCCAATGTTGGACCGTAGGCCAAGGTATAACAAGCAGCATCAAAGCAGAAGAAATCAGGGTCTTGGGACAGTTCCAAGAAAATTTACTTGGCCAGAATATTCTCCTGCTAGGACAACTGGAAGATGTTGTCCCAGCATGAAGCCAAAGTCAACGAGTGACTTATGTACCTGACCTATACAGTGGCCACCTTTACCATATGCTGAATAGCTGTGTAGACTAACAAAGGCCCTTACCTGTTTTTGCAGACCGAGAGCTGAAGGTTTTACCAGGGGATCTTCTTTCGAACCAAGAGGACAATGCAGGAGGTGTACTCCATTCAAGAATCAAATTTCAAAACCCTGTAACAGCGACCTTATAGGCATACAAGCCACCAGGTCAATAGAAAGGAGCAGCCAATCAACAATGAGTTAAATCAAACACTAAAGTCAGGTTGACATCCTGAAATGAAAATCCTTTGCTATTTTAGGGAACAATCCCTTCTGTGCTTTGTGCCTGAGATGAGAATGGAAATGAAGTCTGCATTTAACTCCTGGTTGTCAAACCACAAAACAAAGCAAGCCAATTTGTACATTCCAGAATGACCATCAACCAGCTTGGGGTTATAATTATTTATTATTTATTATTTATTTTATATATTTGTATACCGCCTGTCTTCCAAGGGCAGTGATGGTGAACCTTTTAGAGACTGAGTGTCCAAACTGTGATTCAAGAACCACTAATTTTTCACAAAGCACCAATACAGCCATTTAACCTGAATCCAGGTGGCTGTGAAGGGGCGGTGTCGGGTGCCCACAGAAAGGGCTCCGAATGCCACCTTTGGCACCCGTGCCATAGGTCCGCCAACACTGTCCTAGGGGAACTCTGGGCAGTTCACAACAAACCCATTTATATCAAAAAAGAATATATATATAAAACACATAATCCAAAATAATAGACCACAAATAGAACAAAACAAGACAAATACTAATAAAAATCTGATGAACATAATCAACCAAGATGGTGGCACACACACACAAAAACACCTAATGGTTGCCAAATGCCTCTCTGAAAAGCAAGGTCTTAAGTGCTTTTTTGAAGACTGGCAGGGACTGTACTAGGCAAATCTCACTTGGCAGATGGTTCCAAAGTGTGGGGACAACCACAGAGAAGGCCCAGTTTAGAGTGATCAATTTCCGGGCATCCCTAGGTGTGGTCACCTAAATGAGAATGCCCACAATGTTCTGGTGGGTCGGGCCTCAGTTGACCATTGGAAGATCCACTCTGCTAGGTATTCAGGACCCAAGCCATGGAGCGGTTGGAGGGTCATTGGCTTCTTGGATAAGGGACCTTTTTGGATCACAAATGGATAATCAATGGAGACATGACAAGACTGCAACATTGGGTAATCTCTTTCCTTTTTATTTGATCCAATTGGCTATACCCAGTGTTTTTTTCCAAATTTTATCCCAATACCCAAATGAATTGCATAGACCTTCTGCACCACCACCACCTTGCTGGCAAGGCAGGGGGCCATTGGCCTCAATGAGTCACACTGAGGAAAGGTGTGAATATGTGTACATTAACTTTTAGTATTCGCCTGCCGGCACTGTCAGTCACTGTGTTGATTGGGAGGAAGCACCTGGGAACTAGACATGGGCACGACCAGAAAAAATGACGTTTTGAGTTTTCAATTGTCGGAACGGGTCCGTTTCGGCTCGTTTCCGTTTGTCGCGAAATTTTTCAAAAATTTGTCATTTCCGTTTGTCGTTTGTCATTTCCACCGCGATTTAGCATGATTTGACTTCCCAGAGCATAGGGGCGTCCCGCAATCAGGGATGGCGCTAGGTGTTTTTGCGCCCTAGGTGGTGGGCGGGGTGGTGGGCGGGGGAAGGTGCGGGCGGATGGCGGTGGCGGCAGCCGTGGGCGGGCGAGTAGGCGGGTGGCGGCGCGGGCCGCAGGCGGGTGGCGGCACGGGCGGACGGGCGAGTGGGCAGTTAGGATATCACTTAGGAAGGATAGAGGTTCTGTTCTTGGCTTGCACCCCAAATGTGTGTGTGTGCAAGCAAATTGAAGTTGGGAAAATAGAAAATAAATGGTAGTATATAATATATTTTTAAAATAAATCCACACCTCCCACTCCCAGTCGAACCTCCCCCTTTATCCAATATCAGAAAAAAATCCTCAAACTGCCAGAGAAGAAATAAAGAATAAACTGCTATTCCCTTCAGCAGACAAAGCTGCAGGGAATCAAAGAAATTATTTTCTAAATTCAATTCCCTCCCTGCCTGCCTAACTTAAATCCTAAAGCCTCCAGCCTCCCTCCTCAATCTCAATCGGATCACACCAGCACCAGCAGCCAGCCCTCCTCCCTCAACCACATCCATACACCCGACTGCGATTTCTGGAAGGTGCCTCAGCATCCAGAAGTGTCAGTCAAAAACCTGGCGATGCCATTGGTGGAATGGTTCAAAAAAATTGCATGGTCCCATCCCATGCCCAGCCCAAATGGGCAGGTCTAAAAAAATAAAAATAAAATAAAATAAAATAAAATCAATATGACGTTTTATTGCTATAAAAAACCCACTGCTGCTACTATAAAAATTCAGGCATTTAAAATAAATAAATTTCACATGTTTCTGTGGTGATTTGGTGTGTTTTTTGACCACGATTTCAAAAGAAAAAATTGTGGTCGCCATTTTGGATCCCCCCCATGGCATGCAGCGAGACAGACGACGAAGATGACCCCCCCCCCCCAGCCTGATGCAAGCAGCCCAGGACAGGAGAAGAGGGGGGGAAAGGCCGGGGACCCCCCAGAAATCACCCCTCTGGTAGGTGGCAAAGCCTCAGGCAGGCATATTTTCGCCTGCTTTTTTGGCTGGGAGTCGGGCTTTTTTAAAAAAACTTTTAAAACTTTTTTCTGTGCTTCGCATAGCGCGATCGCTGCGATGCCACAAACAAAAAACCCGACCAAATTTTTCTTTTTTTCGGTTCGAGTTCGAGTTCTGATGGCTTAATTATCATTACCGTTTCCATTACGTAACGGAAACGATAACCGAAAACGGAAACAACAATTTCGCCAAGTCGTGCCCATGTCTACTGGGAACTGTAGCCCACCAGAGTAATTTCCCCAAACTCCAGTTTCCCCTCATGAAATAAGGAACCAGAGTGTCAGAATATCTGGCAGTGGGGCTGAACCTCTCCACTAACCCCACTTTAAATTGTTCTAAGAATTCCTAAATACCGAATGAAGAAATGCTCAGTCATGCCTTTTCCTTCGTTGTACAGGCTTAAAAAGGTAAAGATCCCCCCTGCACATGTGTGCTAGTTATGTCCGACTCTAGGGCCAGTGGTCATCTCCATATTAATACCAAAGAGTCAGTGCTGTGCAAGTCCATGGCCACATGGCCGGCATGGCTGCAAGGAAACACTGTTTTACCTTCCCGCTTTTTACGTTGGTACCTATTTATCTACTTGCATTTACATGCTTTCGAACTGCTAGGTTGGCAGGAGCTGGGGTTTCAGTGGTAGCTTGCTCCGCTGCATGGCACCCGGGATTCGAACCGCCAAGCTGCCAACTTTGCAGCCAACAGTTTTTGGAGCCTTAGTCCGCTGAGCTGCCACGTTTAGCCAATACACATAAATAAATAAGGGCATGGGAAGGAGTCCTCATGCAATATTTTGTCTGATGACTAAGAATTGCAGGCCTGGGAGAGAATTAAGAGCTTATCCAAGGACCCCCCAAGAAGACAAATTTCAGTCCAAGGGTCAAGTCAATGTTTTCATCATTTGTTAGTTAATTGGGGATTCCATTTGTAAGCCAAATCCTTCCAATGTCTGAGAGAAAGCAATATTTGTAGTTGATTTATCCTATTTATTTTCTGGTGAGATCCAGTTCTTTACTAGAAAGGAATCTTAATATCTAGGAGGCTTAAGATATCTGTCAAAAGCTGCATTTTAAAAAAAAGTGTTATGTCTGGGGAGCTGACTTCTCTCTCTACAATGTACAGAGAAGCCCTCTTCTCAGGGTGCAGATTAGGTATTGGCATGGTGAACACACACTAGACAGATTTCTCCGCCCTTCTGCAACTGGAGTCTAATGAGTTCTTGTGAGAAAGAACTTCTGCTCACATTTCCCACTGGAATGCTAGGAATGGAGAAGAATGCTAGGAATGGAGAAGAATGCTAGGGTGAATGCTGGGAATGAAGGTTTGAAATATGTGATTCCCAGAGAGGTCACAGAACAGCATGATCTAAGGCACGATAAAGATAAGAGATGAGGCGAACGTAGTTGTGGTCCAGCGCCAAGCCTCGGCCTCATATTCCCCCAATTGAATACACTGAAACACTTATGTTTTGGACAGAATGTGGAGGCCACAGCTTTATTGGTATGGTGACAATCTGCAGTACTCTGGCCAGGCATTGGGTCGGATCCGTCGCTATCGGGGAACCCGCCTGTTCCCCGATACTCCCGGTGGCGCCCCCAGGTGGTAGCACCCTTGGTTCTCAGCCCCTGGAAATCCCCGTGGGCGCAGGCTCCTTCGAGATTTCCTTCGCTTAGCTGAGCGGAGAGGCCATCTGTTGTCCCTCCCGAGCCGGGACACTCGCGGCTCCCTCCTGGATCCGCCATTACCACCTGTTGTTTCCATGCCAGGCCGACACCATCTTGGAGCCACCCCAACCTGGATCCGGTCCCAATGCCGCCAAACCGCCATAGCTGTGACAAGACATAGCAGAACAATTAAAGTTAACAAAAACACCCATAATCCGAATGCTTAATGTCTAGGGGTGGGTGGGTGGGAACGTTTTGGAAGCGCGCGCAGTATGGCGCGCTTCCGGAGCCGCCGGCCCCTTTTAAGGGGCCGGCACTGGGCCCGGCTCTGCGGCTGCGCAGGGCCGGGCAGTACCCGGATGCCCGCGGCCGCGGAGCACGCCGGGCGGTCCGGATTGGCCCCGGCTGCCCCGCGTGGCACCGCCATGCCCCACGTGGGCGCGCTGGCCGGCGCCATCTCGGGCAGCCCCTGGTCCGGCTGGGTGCGGACCACAACCCTGGACCCGGTAAGTCGGGTCCATATTTTGTGGTCCAGCGCCAAGCCTCGGCCTCATATTCCCCCAATTGAATACACTGAAACACTTATGTTTTGGACAGAATGTGGAGGCCACAGCTTTATTGGTATGGTGACAATCTGCAGTACTCTGGCCAGGCATTGGGTCGGATCCGTCGCTATCGGGGAACCCGCCTGTTCCCCGATACTCCCGGTGGCGCCCCCAGGTGGTAGCACCCTTGGTTCTCAGCCCCTGGAAATCCCCGTGGGCGCAGGCTCCTTCGAGATTTCCTTCGCTTAGCTGAGCGGAGAGGCCATCTGTTGTCCCTCCCGAGCCGGGACACTCGCGGCTCCCTCCTGGATCCGCCATTACCACCTGTTGTTTCCATGCCAGGCCGACACCATCTTGGAGCCACCCCAACCTGGATCCGGTCCCAATGCCGCCAAACCGCCACCAGAGGTGAGTTAAACTCGCCTCCCGCCAGAATTCTGCAGTTCGAGCCACCTAACCAATGCTGTCCTGATGCTCTCCAGCCACCGTTCCGTGCCCGTGTTAGACAGGTGCACGCCATCCTGCCAGAAAAGGTCGCTTTTCCTAAAGGAGATATCGTGATGAGAGATTATTTCCCCGCCCCATTGGGACAACTGTTGCCCTATGGCTCTGTTAATTTTCCTGCGGGCCCTCTCCACTCCTCTTGAGGATGTGGCACCCCTCCAAACCCTCCTTTGTAACAACTCAGACCATATAATTGTCATATCCGGGAAGGAGTCGCGCAGGAACTCGAGGGTGGCCTTCATCCCAAGGATGAGGTCGATTCCTTTGCGTTCTGTGAGGTCATTTTCACCCAGTTGTATTATCAGCGCGTCGGGGGGGGCATGTTCCCTGGCCCGCTTCCACAAGGTTGGCAGTAGGCGGTCCCATCGCATCCCCCTTATCCCTAACCATTCGATCCTCATGGCGGGTGCGAGGCCCAGGTGTTCGCCGCTTGAGGATCTTGCTGCCCATTCAGCCGCCCAGTACACTATGCTATGCCCCACGATCCAAACACGCTTCTGTGTACCTGCGGTGGGGACTAAAACAGAAAAGGTGTCAATGCAGACTTCCCAACATCACGAATGTATCCCCGGTAGGCGTTTGATTTCCACCTGCCGATTTGTTGTATGTTGTGAGGGGGGGTCCCCAGGGCAGCGGCTTGAGATGCCACTCCGATGCGGAATGAGTGCGTGCCAAAGTCTGAGGGTTGGAAACCCGCCCCGCACAATGCTTTCTTAAGTACCCCCGCGAATTGGTACCTTGTCAGCGGATGGCCATCTCTGTGTATCAGTAGTGGGCCCTTTTTGGTAGGCCTTACTTTCAGGTAGACCGTCAGGGCCCGTACAGGGCATGGGAGCTGGCTAGGTTGGGCGCGCAGCGTGACGGTTGCGCCTGCGCCTGCCTGATCTGTTTTAGATGACCTCAGTAGTACGTGGGCCTGCGCCGACTCCACTGTGACGTCGGAGAAGCGGATAGCCCTGCCCTTTGTGTCACGTCGTGAATTGGCCACCAGTTCGCCCACCCTGAATGCCCCGTAGAATGCCAGGGTGAAGGCAGCTTGGAGTAACTTGGCTTCGTAGCCTGACCAGCATATGGTCTTCAGTTGGCTAATTATGGCTTTCAGGATATCGATGGTCAAGGGTTTACGTTTGTCAGGGACCCTGGGTGTTTGCCTCCCCCAGCCCTTGAGGACTCTCCTCACAAGTGGGCTCTTGCCGGGGTCCCAGCTACTGCTAAACTCGTTAAAGAAGGATAGTGCCGCCAAGTGTACTCTTAGGGCCCTGATGGACTTTCCCTCCCCCCGCAGCGCGTGTAGGTACTTGAGGATTGTTGGCTCGTCTGGTGGGGTGCCGGCGGGGATGCCCAGCTGTGATGTAAAGCCCTGAAATGACTCCCATGCTCTAGTGTATGCCTTTTGCGTGGCTGGTGCGATGGAGTTGAGGGCTCCCTGGATTACATCGAGTTCCCAAGGCTCCAAAGCTCTTCGGGGAATGGGTCCGGCTCGGGGCTTGCCTGTGGTGCCAGCTGCCAAAACCTGTCGAACTGGAGGCGAGATAACGCATCCGCGATCCCGTTATCCAGTCCTGGTACAAACTTAGCGGTGAAATAAATGTTGAACTTCAGGCATAGGAGCACCATTCTGCGCACGAGGTGCATAACTCGCTCTGATCTGGAATATTGGCGATTAATGACTGCGACCACCGCTTGGTTGTCGCACCAAAACCTGACCCTTTTATTTTGTAGCAGCCTATGCCAGGTGGTGATAGCTACCACTATAGGGAATAGTTCTAAAAACGTCATGTCCCTGAGTATGTCGTTCCCCTGCCAGGCCGCGGGCCACTTGGAGGCGCACCATCGGCCGCTGAAGTAAACCCCAAAGCCGGTGGCCCCCGCTGCGTCGGAGTGCACCTGCAGCAATTCCCCGAGGTGGCAGGGTTGGCGCCATATCACCGTGCCGTTGAAATTTTTTAGGAAGATCTGCCAAACCCTGAGGTCCTGCTTCATCCCTTTTGATATCCTCAAGTGGTGATGGGGGGCAGTGATCCCTGCCGTGGACCTGGCCAGCCTGGCACAGAATGCCCTCCCCGGGGCTACGACCCGACATGTGAAATTGAGGTGGCCTAGCAGTGACTGGACCTCCCTAAGGGTAGCCTTGGGTTTTTGTAGTATAATGCTGATATGCCCCTTTAACGCTTCCAGCTTATCTTGGGGGAGACGGGACACACCCGCCACTGTATCTATCTCAATACCCAGATAAGTCATTACGGTTGCCGGACCCTCCGTTTTCTCATTAGCGAGGGGCACCCCTAGTTCTGCCGCTAGTTGTTGGAATGTCTGCAGAAGGGCCGTGCACTCCTGGGAGCCCCTCCTCCCGATCAGGAGGTAATCGTCTAGGTAATGTGTGATGGCTCCACCCTGGGACCTTTGACGGACGGCCCATTCAATGAAGGTGCTGAATGTTTCAAATGCTGCACACGCGATGGAGCAGCCAAATGGCATGGCTTTATCCACGTACCATTTACCTTCGAACTTGCTGCCCAGCAATGCAAAGTCCTCCGGGTGGACTGGCAGTAAGCGGAAGGCGGATTGTATATCGCATTTAGCGAGCCACGCACCCTTTCCATGGGCCCGGACCAAGTTAAGGGCCTGGTCGAAGCTAGTATATTTTACTGAAGCTAGTTCTGGGGGAATTGCGTCGTTTACTGACGCCCCTTTTGGGTAGGATAAATGCTGGATTAAACGGTATTCCCCAGGGGTCTTTTTGGGGACCAGGCCTAAAGGAGATACCCTGAAGTTAGGCAGGGGGGGGCGTGTTGAAGGGTCCTGCCATCCTACCTGCTGCTATTTCTTTTTGAATTTTCTGTTTAACTATGAGGGGTTGTTCCTTCGCTGACTTGAGGTTGGGTGCGTCAAGGGCTGTGCGCTGGCCTTCGAATGGGATTCTGAACCCTCTAGTGAACCCTTCCCATAGGTAAAGCGCCTCTTCTCTCTTGGGGTATATTAATAGGAGTGGGGCGAGGGCTGATGCTCTCACGGGGGTGTAGGCTAATTCCCTGAGGCTGCCTGGTGGTGCCTCCTTATTTTCTGACGGAGACGGGGGCTTGGCTTTGTACTGGGATTGCTGTTGAGGGGTCTCCAGCAATATTAGGTTTGGATGGAGGCCTGGTTCCCCGAAAGGGCTGGTTCGTAGTTTTTTGCTTGTGACAGGAGATCCTAGGATGTGTGCCATAACATACGTCACACTCATGCTCAAATTTACATTTGCCCCTGTTACACTTGCCCACCTGAAATTCCCAGCATAACCTTTTTGAGGGTTCCCTCCTGTACCCCCGTGCTGACCTACTCCCCCCTTGCCTGCCTTTGAGGTGGGGGCCCACTTCCCATAACCAGAGTTTGCTGTGCACCAGGTCCCATCTAGTTGTCGCGCTCTGGGATGCTCTCTTTCTAAAACCCTCATCGTACGCTATGGCCGCTGCATCCCCAGCCTGCCTCCTTGCACATAAAACGTTTTTAAAGTGGTTGTTTAGGTGCCATGCCCCCTCTCCGGGTGTGCGGCCTGGACGATGCTTGCAAATTCAGCGAAACCCTCGAGCCAGTTCTCGAAAGTTCTCTCCACTGTTTGGTGTCTGGGTTTTTTCCTCCGGTTGTCCCTCACTTTAACTTTACCCTCATCGTCCTCAGGTTTAACTAGTGTGAACACATCCACGTAAAAACCCTGGAGTATGGCCTTCCTTACCCTTCTGCTTACGTGTAGCCCGGGAGGGTCTTCGTCATCCTTAAAGGATGAACGTTTCCGGTCCCCTTGGTCAAGGGGCGCTCCCCCCTCCCTTTCTTTTGACTTAAGGAACCGGGCTCTTGCCCGTGTGGCCCACTTTGGCAAGCTCGGTGTATCGGCGGCCACCCCCCAGTAGTCCCGGACCCTTTCCTCCTCATCGGAGGACGACTCACTGGTGGATGACTCGGAAGACGAATCCCCTCTGTAGCTCCTATGGGACCTGAACCGGCTGGAAGGCTGCCTTTTCCTCTTGCGGCGTGATCTGTGTGCCCTCTCCGAGGCCGACCGGTTGGTATCGCTGGTATCTTCAGAAGCTGAGTGTGCGGAATCAGCCTGGGATGTAGGGGCCGGCGTGGTTACCGCTGCCAAGGGTGCTGCGTTCACTTGAAGTGTAGGGGCCGCGGTGGTAGCCGCCGTTGAGGGTACCGGTGCGACCTGTGGTATAGGTGCTGAAGCAGATACGGTTGTTGGGAGTACCGGGATGACCTGTGGTGTGGGGGCCGGGTTGGTTCCTGGTGCTGGGGGTGCTGCAGTAGCCTGCAGTGTGGGGACTGGGATGGGTACTGCGCTGCTGGGCCCTGGGACCTGTGCCATGTTCACCAGGTGGCTGGTAAGTAGGGCTAGGACCTGGCCCATATTCAGCAGGCTGTTCTGCTGGAGGATTGGTGGGATTGCTGTTTGTCCACTCCCTCCTGACTGCTGGGTTAAAGGTGGCGGGGCTGCTGCTTGGTTGCCCACCATTGGCAGGTCGATTTGGGCTACGGGCGGTGGATCCTGGCCCTCGCTGTTGTTGTTATTATTCAACTGGGGCCCCTGGTCATCCTGGTGATCTGTGCACCCTGTGCAAGCCTTCTTTGTGCGCACCCTGGCGTTACGTCTGGGTGGCATCCTCTTAACTTTATTTATCAATTAAAATTTTAATTAAATTTTAACTTCCCTTCCCCTGTGCGCGTGTCCCCGGGTGCTCGCTGACTAGGGTCCGCTATTGTAGGAGATGGGCCCTGGTGCCAGCGTTGGGGACCAGGTTGCCCAGTGCTAGGGTTCTCTAAATAGAGGGTTGCCCCCACGCTCCCTTCGCCCCCCCCAATAAAGGGGGTACTAGCCCGACGGTATTGGTTTTAATTGTATAGTGGCCCCGCCGTTGCCGAGCCCCCGCGACTCCCGCCCTGCTTCCGCCACCAAACCTGGCGGAGCGCTGATGCACTCCGCTATTATTTGCCGTCCGGCTGGTGCTGCCGCTGCTACCCGGTTGGCCTAGCTGGACCTGCTGGTCGCCGGCGACTCCTCCGCTAGCCGGCGCCGCTCCGCTGGCCCCCAACGTCCGGATGAGTGCAGAGGGAGGCGGGGGTGGCTGCCCTCACTGGCCCGCCACTCCTCAGCTGGGCCGCGCTGGCGCCGAGCCAGCAAGCTGGGGGCTGCGTTCCCGAGCGGGATCGCCCACCGGCTGATTGTCGGCTGCCCTGAGAGGCGGGGGCCACTGGGACCGCCGCTCCTCGGTTGAGCCGCGCTGGCGCAGAGCCAGCAAGCTGGGGGCTGCGTTCCCGAGCGGGATCGCCCACCAGCAGCTGCTGTCGGCTGCGGGAGCCGGGCCCGCCGGGACCGCCGCTTCTCAGCTGGCCGCGGCTGGCCCGGAGCCAGCGGTTGGGAGCGCTGCGGTCCGGACGAGTCGGCCTGTAGACGGCCCAGCCGCCGCTCGTCCGCTAGACCGAGGGAGGCCGACCGCCGCTCCACAGCTGGCCCGCGCTGGAGGTCCGCCGCCGCCGCCGCGCTGGATGTTGCTCCGAACGTTTTGGAAGCGCGCGCAGTATGGCGCGCTTCCGGAGCCGCCGGCCCCTTTTAAGGGGCCGGCACTGGGCCCGGCTCTGCGGCTGCGCAGGGCCGGGCAGTACCCGGATGCCCGCGGCCGCGGAGCACGCCGGGCGGTCCGGATTGGCCCCGGCTGCCCCGCGTGGCACCGCCATGCCCCACGTGGGCGCGCTGGCCGGCGCCATCTCGGGCAGCCCCTGGTCCGGCTGGGTGCGGACCACAACCCTGGACCCGGTAAGTCGGGTCCATATTTTCTTTGGCATGGATGCCTTATTTCTTTCTTTTTTTAAGAGTCTCCCCTGCTCATGTTTAAGGCTGTTGCCCAATTAAAAGGAAATATTCAGGCCTTTAAAAACGCCAGTAATGTACTTGCATAGGACGCATACTTATGAGTATGGGGAGAAAAGATCCACCGTGAATGTTTAAACAGAGCCTCAGAAGGCACAAGGGTGTAGCATTCTCTTTCTGCATTCACAAGAAGCGTAATGTGGTAGAATTAGGGCAGCATTTTAGAGAGGTCTAATCTAAAGATAAAGAACCACAAGGATGTGGAATTGTGGAAGATGCTGCCACGGAGGGTGGTGGAGTCTCTTTTTTTGGAGTTTTTTTAGCAGAGGCTGGATGGCCATCTGTCAGGAGTACTATAGATGGGGTTTTTCTGCATGGCAGGGGGTTGGACTGGATGGCCCTCGGGTCTCATCCAATTCTATGAGTCCATGATTCTATGATGGCGACCTTGAGGTTGCCCATCCATTGTAAGCCTCAGCAGGTGCCGAGGTCACCTGGTCATTTAAGTAAGGCTGAACTCACAACTGGAGTGGGCCCATTGAATCAGTGGAGATTTGAAGACTCAATGCCTCTGTAATTACCACTGATTCATTGAGTCTACTGTAGTTGGAACTTACTATAAGATTTCAGCAAATGGATTTTTTTAATCCATTTTTTAAAAAAAAAAATCTAAATTTTCATTGATGCATATATATCAGTGCATGCATATCTGGCACTTTTCTATATATTTTCTTTACTGGTGATGTACAAGTGACCATCCTAAGGAGAACATGGTGGGGAACCTTTGTCTCTCCACATGCTTTGACCTTCATCCTGCACGAGCTCCAGAAGGATCTCTCCAAACTGGGGGAATGGGCTGAGAAATGGCAAATGCGTTTTAATGTAACCAAATGTAAAGTAATGCATATTGGGGCAAAAAATCCAAACTTCATCTATCAACTCATGGGCTCTGAGTTATCCGTGACGGATCAGGAAAGAGATCTTGGTGTGTTGGTGGACAGCTCCATGAAGGTGTCTCCCCAATGTGTGGCAGCGGTGAAGAAGGCCAATTCCATGCTAGGGATTATCAAAAAGGGGATTGAAAATAAAACAGCCAACATTATAATGCCATTATACAAAACAATAGTAAGGCCGCACCTGGAGTATTGTGTACAATTCTGGTCACCGCATCTCAAGAAAGACATAGTGGAACTGGAAAAGGTGCAGAAGAGAGCGACTAAAATGATTACTGGGCTGGGGCACCTCCCTTATGAAGAAAGGCTAAAACATTTGGGCCTCTTTAGTCTGGAAAAAAGGCGATTGAGGGGGGATATGATTGAGACATACAAAATAATGCAGGGTATGAGTAAAGTGGATAGAGGGAAGCTCTTTTCCCTCTCCCAAAATACCAGAACTAGGGGACATACACTCAAATTGAGGGCTGGGAGAGTAAGAACTGACAAAAGAAAATATTTTTTCACCCAGCGCGTTGTAAGTCTATGGAACTCCCTGCCACACAATGTGGTGATGGCATCTGACCTGGATGCCTTCAAAAGGGGATTGGACAGATTCCTGGAGGAAAAGTCCATCACAGGTTACAAACCATGATGGAGATGTGTAACCTCCAGGGTTTAAACCAGGGTACTTCAAGGGCCAGATGCAGGAGAGTGGTATCAGGAGACAGATATCTAGTCTCATGCTCTCCCAAACACATCTGGTGGGGCCGCTGTGAGATACAGGAAGCTGGACTAGATGGGCCTTTGGCCTGATCCAGCATGGCTCTTCTTATGTTCTTATGTTCTTATGTTCTTACCACAGTAAAAGGTTATGAGAGTTGTCATTCAAACCATTCCCAACCTTGGGGAACCCAGGTGTTCTTGGAACCGTGACTCCCAGAAACCATCACCATTAGTAGTGTTAGCTGGGGTTTCTGGGAGTTACATCCCAAGAACACCTGGGAACAGGTGATCTAGAGGACCAAAATGATACATGTGTGATAGACCCTTTTGCTGAAATGAGTTCTCCCTTGTGAAAGACTCATTGTGTACACCGGGGAGGGTATCTGGAGGAGGTGGAGGGACCACCTTCCCAGGCCTGACCCCCCTCCCAAGGGCCACTGAGGATTCCCAACCAGCTTAGCACTTTTCCTGCAGAGAAAGCAGTCAGGAGGGGACATTCCGGCTGAGGTAGTCTGGGTGTTGTAGTCCACGATGTGTCCTCTTCCATGTCTAGCAAAGAGCTTCCAAACTGGTCACTGCCACCTGTGGCTTTTGCGAGACCTTCCGTTAAGTACAATTAACTTCTTCTTTAAAAGTGCCTGATTAATTCATGAGTATTGTTTTCATCGATTCAGCCATCAGGTTATTCAACAAAATACTGCAGTCCTCATTTATTTTAGGAAATCCTATAACAAATTCCCTTGGCTGCTTACAATGCTGCAGTAGAAATGGTTGGAGACTGGTTGGGATTGTTAGGTGATTTTCAGATTCTCATTGGTATCTAACTTAGTTGAAGAACTACAGCAAAAGGGCTTTCCCCACTTGAACCATGCTGCTGAAATGAAGAGGATTAGGAGAAACCCCAGGACTTGTTGGTGAGAGGACCTTTTGTGAGTGTTCTAGTAGGGAATAACAAATTCTTAGGGCCAGAATGCTCTCAGAGACACAGTGACTGTATTCAGTGTGTACAGAACTCAACAAAGATACAGAAGAATCCAGAGTTTTATTCCTCACTCTCTCCTCACTTTATTCGTACAAGCAGAAGCCCTGGAAAGTCTGGGCTTTCACTCCATCAGAATGCCTACACTTCAGACTCACGGTTTGAAAGTGAGAAGTTGGTGTTGGGAAAAAATACAATCTTGCATGCTTCTCCTTGAACTCAGTGTCTCTGTAGGGTATAGGCTCGCCACCCCAAATCCACCACTAAACTTGGCAACTTTTCCACCAAGATTGCAGTCTTAGAAATTCTCTAAACATTAAGTTTCTCAAGATATTTGTGAGGGGCTGCAGTTAAGAGAGAGAGAGAGAGAGAGAGAGAGAGAGAGAGAGAGAGAGACATAGACATAGACATAGACATAGACATAGACATAGACATAGACATAGACATAGACAAAGAAAGAAACAAAGAAAGAAAGAAAGAAAGAAAGAAAGAAAGAAAGAAAGAAAGAAAGAAAGAAAGAAAGGTTTTTGCCTTCCCTATTACAAAAAAATGCAATATTGATTTTTTAAAAAGGAGAATATCTGTATATCCCTAATTAATCAGTATTATTTCACTTGTCCATTGATGTTGCTGCCAGTACTCGTTTTAGTTTAGTCTGAGACACCAGCAGACCTCCATCAAACTTCCATAAAAAACCACTGGCTGCTGAAAAACTCTGCCAGTGTTGAATTACTTCATTCGCAGCAAAATCCCATGTGGCCTTGGGGCCTTTACCTGGAAGTAAGATCCTTCCAACAGGAGCTTACTTGTGTCTGAAGAATCATGTATCGGAGGATGCTGTGAATCTCCTTTTGTGAAAGTCCATTGCTGACAGGCAATTTCGGTGAAAAAGCAGGAGGCAGAGGGAGCCTGAATTCAGACAACCATCTTGAACGGCTGCGTGATGCATGTTGCCAAATGTCCAATCCATCACCCCCAGAAGTTCCAGGCTCAGCAGCTTTTTCAGAACTTCTGAATGGTCATTGACTTTATAGATTTTCCCCCCTTCCACCCTGGCCCTAAATCTCTTCCTCGGGCTGTATCATTTTTCATTTTAGCAGATATTATTTCTCATGATTCCTTTTTTGCTTCCTGACTTGAAAGTTTCGAGCAAATCAGAAAATAAAGAAAAGGGTTGAGGCTTGCAGTTGAGCTGGATTGAACCCTTCCTCAACTTTCTGTCTCCTGTTTTGCAAAAATGTGGCCATCTCTTGGCAAGAGACCGGGGATATAGATAAAACATTTCCTACCCAGAAAAGGGGGGAAGAGTATTTATTTATTTATTTATTTATTTATTTATTTATTTATTTACTTACTCACTCACTTACTTACTTATTTATTTGATGCATTTATATACCGAAACCTTTTTCTACCAGGAACTCAGGGCGGTTGCCATAAAAACAACATGTAAACAACAGCATGAAACAAAGTACTGTATCTCTGAGCAAACACGGAATGCTTTTTCCATTTGTTACCAAGCAAGCCTTTTTAAAACTGAAAAACAAATCAAAGAGCTAAATATGAAAAAATCTGATATTATTGTTAATATAAAGACTTTATATAGACACCACATTTCTTCCTGCAAAAGTAGCAGCTTCTGCATGGATGATTTTAGAATTTTCTCTACCCTCCAGACAACACAAGACTTGCCCCAAGATTTTCAGAGTTTGTATGCTTGTTTTCTGTGGCCTTCTGGGACTTTCCCCCTCTCCTTCTGAAGTCATGGTTTATATTGTTCCAGTTTTTGTTCCAAGGGGCAGGGTTTATCACCATGGTGGTTCCTATGAAGACTTCATTCCTGTGTCAGTTTCCCAATAAAATGTTTTTATACATTAACATGTCATTTTAGAAATGATATCAAAAGAAACTGTGCAGATCCAGCAGGGAAATGAATTTCTAGCAAGGGTTTCAATTTACTCTTCCTGAAGAAAAGATGGTTTCTGAAGAGGAGGTTCCTTAATGTTTGTTAAATAGAAGTGAGTCCTAGTAAACCCAGTGGTGAACTGGGAGAAACTGGGATTAAGGAGAAATTTAGTCCCACCTGGAAGAGTTCTGAAAGGTAAGTGGAAACACACTTCCATACAGTGCTAAGGGCTGCAAACAGATAGCAACTTCTTTTGATAAAAAAATGCATCAGTGGAAGTTCCTGTCCCTTTCAAAACCCTGTATCTTCCTCCCAAATCCAAGGATGAGCCAGAACATTGACCTCCAGCCTTTAATTCTCCCCCAAAAGAAACTGGGTGTGGCATCAGACTTGTGCTACCAAAATGCACACTCCTTTCACCTTGTTACATCACTGTGGGACTACAACTCTCAGAAATCCTGGCTAGCACACCTAGTGCTGGAGTCTTCTAGGAGTTTTAGACCAAGAACATTCAAAGTCCCAAAGCTGGGTGGGAACCATTGCACTGCATTGACATCTCTGACGTCTTTCTGGAAACAGGCAAAGACCTTTCTCTTCAGGCAATCTTTCTCTGAATGATGGACTACCTATTATGAGTCTTTATATGAATGTACTATACATGAGTGAGGGGCGTGGTGGCTCAGTGGACTAAGGCACCGAAACTGTAGACTGCAAAGTCGGCACCTCGGAGGTTCGAATCCCGGGTGCCACATAGCGGAGCGAGCTCCCGCTGATAACCCCAGCTCCTGCCAACCTAGCAGTTCGAAAGCATGTAAATGCAAGTAGTAGATAAATAGGTACTGCCGTAAAAAGCGGGAAGGTAAAACAGTGTTTCCATGCAGCCATGCCAGCCACATGGCCATGGACTTGCTCAGCACTGGCTCTTCCGGCTTGAATAGGGAGATGAGCACCGCCCCTAGAGTTGGACACGACTAGCACACATGTGAGTGGGGAACCTTTACCTTTACCTTATACATGAGTACACAGACTTTGTGTTTATAACCACTTATAACTTTGTGTTTATATCTCTATATTTGAAAGCCTACAATTCATGATTACATTGAATGTTTACTATAAGAGAGAAATAGCAGTTGTGTGTGTGTTTGGCTTTGAAGTGCGCTTTGGCTTCTTATTCACTAACAGGAGCTGGTGATCCAAATCTCAGTTCTCGACAAAACACAGTCTGCTCCAGAGACTCATATGATCTCTGCAGAATTCATGACGTTCTTTCCAGGCTGGAAAGAGTACGCTTGTGACAACCTGCCCTTTTGCTTCCCATAGTCTAAAAGATGTCAGCCTTATCTGCCAACGGGTTCTTTTCCAGGTAGACGATCATTTCTGGAATGACACACGCTCCATAGTGCCTGTGCTAAAGGGCGCATCCCTCATGAATACCGTGCCACTCTCCCTCTCCCTGATGCCCTCCACTATCTTCAAAGAATACAGACAAAGGATCCTTTTGAAGGCTAGAAAGGAATGGCAACTTTAAGTATTCCTTCCTTTGATCCCTTCAACTAGATTGTAAAAGTGTGACTACTCTATATTCCTGCCGCATTCCCTTCAGACTTTATATATACACACACATATACTGTGTGTACACACACACACACACACACACACACACACACACACACACACACATGCTTTCTAAGCCTAAAAGATTTTCTCTTGGGCCTTCAGCCTGGATAGAAGGATTAAATTTATTTTGATTACCCGTATATACTCAAGTATAAGTCGACCCAAGTATAAGTTGAGGCTCGTAATTTATCCCCAAAAAAACTAGGGAAACTTATCAACTCAAGTATAAGTCTAGGGTGGGAAATGCAGCAGGGCCTGGCAGCTCCCCCTTTGTGATCTGGGGGAACGGTGTGTGGTGTTTAAAATGACTTTTAGCCACCGAGGCAAGCTCTTGCCTTGGTGGGCTAAAAGTCATTTTAAACCTCGCGCTCGGCTCCCCCTTGATGCAGAGGGGGGTCAGGAGAAGCTGCACGCGATGTTTAAAATGGCTTTTAGCCACTGACCTAAGCACTTGCCTCAGTGGCTAAAAGTATTGACCTGAATATAAGTCGAGGGCCGCTTTTTGCAGCCCAAAAGTAGGGCTGAAAAACTAGACTTATATTTAAGTATATACAGTACTGAATCACACAAGTTTTTGTTGATGCATCCAGCCTTCCCAGGTTTTCATTGGTACTGAACAATGCCGCCCACCCCACCCCTACCCCAGTATGTTGGGAGGTGGAGTCCTAACATATCTGGAGGCCACTACATCAGGGTGAGAGCCAATCTACCTGTTAAATTGGCAGGCGAGCCAAAAGCAACACTTCTAAACCAGGAGCAATGTTTTCTCTAAGCTGTGTGGGCGCACGGCTGTGTAGTGCTGTACCTGTGCTGTATGGCCAAAGTTAGTGTTGCCTCTGATTCGTTTCCGGTTGTGTCTGGAACTTTTTGTGTGTGGGGCAGGGTTTCCTCTCCGTGGTGGAAAACTAGAGGGAAACATTGTCAAGGAGCAGGCTTTTTTGTGTCGAGATAACACACCCATCTGTTGCAGAAAGTAGGACTGCAAGAGGAATCATGCAGAAGAGCCATTCCTTCCTAACAAAGAGAAAAGGGGAGGGGGGAAATTGAAGCTGATGCGTTCTACCTGCCATTTTCATATGTGCTTGAATTAAGTATACACATACAACCTGCTTTCTGGTTTACATAAAGTACAATGGTCCCCCGCGCTTTTGCGGTTCATATACTGCAGTCCCGCTATATCGCGGGGCCACAGTATATGAAAAAAGGCCCCCTAGGGTAAGGGGGGGAAGTCCTGTTTCAAGCCTCCCATACTTACCCCAGGACTGGAGCTGCCCCGATCAGGCCTGTGAGGGCCTTCCTGGGCCTTCTGGAGGCCCCAGAAGGGCCTCCCTGCAAACCAGAAGTGAGTTCCAGATTGCTGAAAATCATTTCTGAGGCCTCCGAGAGCCTTTCTCCTGTTGGAGAATTCAGAATGATTTCCGGTTTACCAGAAGTCACTTCTGGTTTGCGGGGAGTCCCTTTTGGGGCCTCCAGAAGGCCCGGGAAGGCTCTCACGGGCCTGTTCAGATTAGGGCCAGGGTGGGGGTAAGTACAAGAGCCTCCAGCTAGTCCCCCCAGGCCTGACTCAACCTGCATCCGCATATCGCAGATTTTTAATTATCGTGCGTCAGGTCAGGTCTCTAACCCCAGCGATAGGCGGGGGATCACTGTATTTCATTTTATTGGTCTAATTTTATATCTTGATAATAACCCTATGCATTTTTATGTTACATGTCTTTCAAGGTAAGATATTTAAGGATTTACCAGTTCGACAAACCAAGTGAGTTTCTATGGCTAAGCAGGGATGCAAACCAGGCTTCATGAGTTCCAGTCTTTCCTATACCAAACTGGGCATGTATATATGTCTACTCAAGACATATACTCCAATTGGTTCATAGACCTTATTCTTTGGTAAGTGTATATAAGATTGTAGTCTAATGTTTCCTCTATCTTTAGTTTATTTTCCCTCTAATAAACTTTTATTACAATTTTGAATGCTTATTTTTAAAAAAATTATTGACTTTCCAATTTTGTGTTAAAAAGTTTCTGGTGATATCCAAAGAGAAATTAACAACAATATCTCTCATTTCCTAAATACTGGAAAAGGAGGAATATTACCAATAGTAAGAAACAAAGCTAGGCAGAATTCCTGTGCTGAACTGTCTGCTGTCAGGTGAGAATCCATGGCCATACAAGAGGCGAAGAACCAGGGAGACACCCACACAAAATGGAGGCAGATTGGTTAGAAATGATTTTATATCAAAGGACTTTTATATGAGCCTGGAGAAGCTGCAGTGTTTGCAGAAATGAAAAGTTGGAGCTGTGAGATAAGAAAAAGCTGGACTTGGTTGTGCAAAACTCAAAGGGAAGTGTCTGGTGCAGGAATGAGATGGCAGGGCTAAGAGTGTTTCAGAGGAAACAGCCACACGGGGGTAGGAGTCCACCCCAGAACCAACATGGGTGCAAGAGTCCACCCTACGATTGTCCTAGCATCAGGGTTGTCTATAAGAAGATGGAGATGGGTAGAGGCTGGGCCTGGAACCTGTCAGCTGCTGCGACCAGACATTTTGCTTTTGCTTTTTGCTTTATGGTGGGCATCTTACCCAAAGGTAAGATCATCTCACCACTGAGTTCGGTGGGATTTACTCGTGGGGTTGCACCAAAGAATCACTGCATGAGGCTGCAAAGCTGTTTTGTGGAGAGCCTCTCTGGCTGCCTACGTGAATGAAATATCAAGAGCCTTGTCTAGCACTCTGGGATACATCCTTCTAAGATGGACTCCCACTCGTAGTCCTGTGGGCACGTTCCGTTTTGGAGAGCTGATGTGCCATTGCATCCAGGTTTCTCCTTGGCTTGCTGCTGTAAGTTGCTTTTTAACGTCTCAGAGATCTGAAACAGCCTCGCAGCATTCCAGATGGGTGCCAAGATTATGTCTCTGCCTAGTTAATCCATCCAGAAGGGGATTGACAGATACCAGAGGCATACTGCTGTTTGATTTATTCTTATAGTTGAGGCAAAAGGCTATTCATCTGCAGCAATAAAAGAACATTTCGATGAATACAGCTTGGAGCTCAGATGCCAAATACCGAACCCAGAAAAATTTCTTCTTTTGACTACGTCTACCAGAACAGTCAGAAAAGTAAATTCTAAGATTGCATCTGTCAACTGTAATTATTGTGATTACTTGTATTGACATATAATTGGTATGTGGCCATACTGGTTGAAAGTGTGCTGGTTTGGGGATTCTGCAAGCCAGCTAAACTACAGAGATGGGTTCTTCTCCTCTCCCTTTACTCCAAAGTCCCATCATCAACTCATGCAAATATTCTCTAGCTTCCTCCTCATCTCTGATAAAGAGAAGCCAATGCATGTTAGGACTGTGATTCCCAGACTTGGGTCTCCAGATGTTCTTGGACTACAAAACCCCCCAGAAAAACCTGGCCAGCACATCTAGGGGTGAAGGCTTCTGGCAATTTTAGTCCAAGAACATCTGGGGATCTAGGATGGAGAACCACTGCCTTAGAAACACCGGTGGAAGCTGCTGTTTCAGGTGCATGGCTGGCTACTATCCATGTTGGGTTTGCTTTGAGAAGAAGGAGACCTTTCAAGGCTCACTAGCATTTTGCAGAGCTTGCACTTACTGATGACCGACAGGGACAATGTAGATGGAGACAAAGAGCTCAAACACTTCCAACCGTTCTCAGAGTTCACTGTTTCCATGCTGGAGTTTGGGGCAACTGCCAGCACTCTAAAGAACTGCCAGCTCAACTGTCTGTGTGTCAAACTGTACATTACAGGTAGCACTTCTTAAGAAGAGAGAGGTCCTTAATTGCTCTTTGATGGCTGTAGCAACTAAGGGGATAAAATGTCCCCAAACCTGGTAGCCAAATTTATAGAATCACACTCTCCATATTGACAGAGCACTAGCATGGTCTGTCAATATATAACATAACCAGCTTTTTCAGTTGGGAATCCAGCTGTATCCATTGGAAAAGTTCATCCTTCAAGATCTGACCATTGGAATCAGAGCATTACAGACCCCTGAAAATCTCCCTTGATAGCATGGCCGGACAAGAAGCAACTTGTGCATTTATTTAAGGTGGGCCCACCATTTTGTCTGTCCAAAGTTTGTTTGTTTGTTTTCCTAGCTCTTACCTGTTTTCCTAGATCTGACTATTTCTGTTAGAAGAGGACCAGAGGTTCCAGAATTATCTAGAGTACATATCCAGTTGAGAGATAATCACACATTAGCTTAAGTTGGGGCCTCAGTACTGTATTATCCATGCAAATTTTAATGTTGGTTTTTTAAATGCTCATCATAAGGTCTTTGGAGGACAAATACAATTTTTCTGCTGTATTTCTGAGATATAATAACTACCTAATCTGGGCATTACCCCCCCCCTTAATTCTTTTCTTTTTCTCCCTTTTCATAAAATCATAAAATCATAAAATCATGAAGTTGGAAGGGGGCTACAAGGCCATAGAGTCCAACTTCCTGTTCAGAGCAGGGATATAGATCAAAGGATATAATCCTTGTTGCCCTCCTCTGAATATGTTTCAATTCGTCAGCATCTTGCTTGAAGTGTGGAGTCTGGAACTGGGCACAGTACTCAAGATAAGGCCTAACTAGTACCAAATAGAGAGGTACTAGTACTTTGCAGGATTTGGAGACAGTATTTCTATTAATACAGCCTACAATAACATTTGCCTTTCTTGTAGTCACATACTATTAGCTTGTGATCTGCAATGATTCCAACATCCTTCTGGTATATATGACCCATGTTTCTTTGTTTGACTTAAGAAACAGCCTTTTACAACTGTCCTTGCCTCCAACAAGATTCCTGCCCTGGCTATAACATCACCTAGCCATGGATTTTAAGAACAACCTATAACTAAGGACTTTAAAAGTAACCTCCTGATGAAGAACATCTTCCACCATGTCTGAACTTCAGGGACCTGCTTTGAAGAAAGGTGATTGACTGCACTTGAAAGCTTACAATGTTCCTTTTTTATTTTTAATAGTGGCCTATGAAGGTATTGCCTGTAACCTATTTTTGCAGTCTTGTTTGTAGTGTTGCTGAGCCTGGTATTTCTCTCCCCCCCCCCCATCTTGTAACTGTGCTTGTTTTGTTTGTCTAGGCACAGTACTTCACATTTATCCCTGTTGAATTTCATTCTGTTGTTTTCAACCCAGTACTCAAGTCTATGTAGATAATTTTGAATTTTGTTTCTATCTTCTAGGATATTAGATATTCAACCTGATTTTGTGTTATTCACAAATTTGATTAGCATGTTCAGCACCTCCTGATCCAGGTCATTAATAAAAACGTTGAAGAGCACTTGGACCAGAACTGAGCCCTGGGATACCCCACTTGTTCCCTCTTTCCAGTTTGAGAAGGAGCCATTAATCATCACCTTCTGAGTATAATTATGTAGCCAGCTATGTATCAATTTGACAGTTATTCCATCCCTCCCACACCTAGTCAGTTTGCAAATCAGAATATAATGGGGAACTTTGTCAAAACCTTTGCTGAAGTCAAGATATACTATATCTACAGCATTCCTTCTATCAGGGAGGTTACCCAATCAAAAAAAATGGGAGCAGATTAGTCTGGCAGGATTTGTTCTTGACCAATTTGTGTTGGCTTCTAGTTGTTACTTGATTCCCCCCCCCCCAAGTTGCTTGCATAACGTTACAAAAATTTTCCAGGACTGATATCAGGCTGAGTTGTCTGTAGTTCCCTGATTTCTCCTTTTTACCCTTTTGGAAGATAAGGACAACATTAGCCTTTCACCAGTCGTCTGGTACCTCACTCATTTACCACAATTTCAAGAAAATAAAGGGAGTTCTTCAGCCATTTCCTTTAATACAATAGTCCCCCATTTATTACAGTGGTTAGGTTTGCTGACCATCCATGATAAAGGATGGCCTGTGCTATGTACACTTCTCATTTCCAAAGAGGCTTCCTCCATGGAGCCTCTCCCCTCCCCTTCTGCAGCCAGGATTCTCCAGTCCTAATCACCTCATTTGCAAAGAGGTCTCCTGCATGGTCCCTCTCCTTGCCCCTTCCACAGCAGAGATTCTCCCACTCCAATCACCTCCTTTGCCTCTTTATAAATGAGGTGATGGGGGGGGATCCTGGCTGCAGGGGAGTGGAGTGGAGAGGCTCTGTGGAGGAAACCTCTGCAAACCAGGTGATTGGGACTGGGGAATCCTGGCGGCAGAAGGGGGTGGGGAGAGACCTTTTTGCAAATGAGCCAATTGGGACTGGGTAATCCTGGCTGCAGAAGGGGAGTGGAGAGGCTCCTTGGAGGAGATCTCTTTGCAAATGAGGAAATTGGACAGGGGTGGAATCCCAGCTACAGCAAGGGAGGGGAGAGGCTCCCTGCAGGAGACATCTTTGGAGACAAGGGAGAAAGAGGTAGCAGGGATGGTTGGGAGTGGCTCCATGGAGGAATCATGTTTGCAAACAGAGTGATCATAGCTGCAGCAGGGGACGGGAGAAACTCAATGCAGCGAACTTCTCTCTATGATGGTTACTTCACGTCCATTCTCATCCCGGGAGGAGGTTCATTGCGTGTCGATGTCGGTCACAGTCATGTGGTCTTCTTCTGGTTCTGTCCCTGTTCCCATGTACACACGAGCGTGATGGATGATACTGACAAGACTGTTACCGCATGTCCTCGTTCCATGATGAGATGTGAAATTCCATGCATTTGTTCTCCTTTTTTTTCAGCCCGACCTTCAGTTTTTTGATGTTTCGATTCTCCGAGGCCTTGTCTTCAATGCATTACAGAGCTAAGTTTGAGGCATTTGTCTTTTAATCTCTCTGCACTGCATTGCTGACTCCATAGGGAATGGCACTTCGCACTCCTGCCACTAGATGGAGAATGGCATGTTGCGTGAGGAGCCTTACCTCACGGGCACTCGTCTCAGAATGAGAAGCATGACGAGCAGATTCCTGAGACCAGGGAATCTCTCATCCCGCTTAAATTGCAGTTCAGGGGGCCTCGTCGGGATGAACTCCCCTTGTCCCACAATAGATGTGTGGTTAGATTACTTCATACCGGTTCCAAGCGGGACTGCGAACAGCGATGAGATGGACGTGAAGTATCAGCCTAAATGAAAATCGTGATATATAGGGACCATAATATACGAACTGCAATGTAGTGTCAGACTACTGTACTCTGGGAGGCATTTCATCCAACCCTGGAGATTTGAACTTATTCAAGGTAATGAGGTATTTCCTGACAATTTGTTTACCAATCTCCAGTATCAGTCTTATCCTGTAAGCTTGCACATCCCTTTGTCTGGAGGGTGATAGTTTCTCCTTTGGGAAAAGACCAAGCTAAAATAGGAATTGGGCAGTTTTTGCCTTTCCTTTGTCATCCCTCATCATTTTTCCATCTCCATTGAGTCATTGTTTCTTTTCTTTTGTCTCTTCCTACATACATATCTGAAGAATGCTTTTTTGTTGTTTAAATGTTTCTAGCTAATATTATTTCATTCTCTGCCTTTTGCCTTCCTCTTGCCACCCCTGCAATTCCTGGCTACCTGTCTACTCTTCCTTTGTGGCCTGGCTTTCTTTCCACTTCCTATACATATCCTTTTTTGTTTTCATGTCTTCTCTGAGCTTTTTGTGAAGCCACTGTGAGGACGAAAAGGAAAAGGAGGAAAAACAAAAGAGTGTGCCGTCTGCAGACGAAAAGATAGAAGAAAGAGAGGAGGAGACACGAGATAAAACAATGATACGGGGAATGACCAGTGTAAAAATAGAGGAGGAAAAGGTAGAAAAGAAGGGATATGTGGCTGAAGCGTATTGGGTGACTGACAGCGGGGATGAAGAAGAAGAGTGCACGCGAGGGGCTGTCAGTCACAGGGGGAAAGCGTTGAGATTCAGACGGAGAGAGACCCGTGGTTAGAGCAGGGGAGAGGAGGCGAATGGAGGCCGATGGAGCCCATATCGTGGTCAGTACAGGTGCGACCGGTGCTATGGCCGGGGAACACCGAGAAGATCAGGGAGAGATGGAGAGGACCTCCCCAAGAGAACCCAGTGGCACAATGTGCTTGGCACCCATGTTGTGGGAGCCAGCGCTACGGCAGGGGTACACAGGACTTCCACTAAGCCCACCTGACGAGAATGTTCCGGGCATGTTATTTGACAGTTTAAATGTTAAAAACTATTCATTGACGGGAAGTCAAGATAGCGGAACCCAAGTGAAGACTAAACGAATTGATGTTGTGAAAAGTAAAGAGAAATTTATGTTTGATAATAAAAGTTTATTTCAAGATAGCACAAGTGACTTCGACAATCTTCATTTACACGTGGAACCGAGATGTCCCAGATTCGAACCCTCACAGCAACATTGGCCTTTTTTGCTGTCTCTCACTTTTTTGTTGTTGGAATTGTTTGTACTTGGACCTTTAGAATTTCCTTCTTTAGAAACTCCCACCCTTCTTGGATTCCTGTTTTTGTTAGGATCTCCTTCCACGGGTCTTACTAATCTTTGTTCTAAATTTATTAAAATTTGCTTTTAAAAAAATCCAGCACACATGTATAGCTACACTCTAGTTTTCCTTGAAGTCGAGAATTTTAGTAGAACATGGTCACTCTAACCCAGAGTTACCTTTACTGAAACTTCCTCCACCTAGTTTTAAAGTTGATTTGTAATTAACAGAGGTATCCTATACCTGTCAGCCCAGAGGTAGGCTCCATAGGATTCATTGGGACTTAGTCATATATGAGACTAAAGCAGCCTTTCCTTCATTATGAAAGTCTTTGGCCAGTGTCATTGCCACAACCTCTCAGCAGCTTAAAAACAAACAAAAGGCTTATAGCAAACAATGAAATATAAACCACCAATCCAGCAGGAGAAATAAAATTCACAGTAAATGACTAAGCACAATAAAATGAACAATATCCTTTGAATTTACATATTTTTTCTGTTTCCCAGGTTTCCTGGTGGGGAAAGAAGGGTGTTTTAACATCATAATATTCTGTCTGTGGCTTAAAACCATACATTATGGAACAACTCTATAATTTCTCTGAAGTGTTTGACAGTAAGAAACATTGGCTAATGCAGTATTGCAGTTTGCATGATTCTAAAACCAATTAACTGGAGCTTTCTTCTGGTGTGTAACTATAATCCTGAGCATTAGGGAAGGATCAATACATAATTTTCCAGATATTTGCATAGAATTTTACTGACCAAAGAACTCAGCTGCATTTTTCATGAAGGAGACTGGGCTGAAAAACTTTAAGCTAGTGCCATCTGGTGTTCGAAATGTGAACAAAGGAAAACAAAAATGTGGGCGAAAGACCCTAATTTACATGTCTCCCTCCCACACACGTGCTTGTCTTTTCTGACTCTATGGGCGGTGCTCATCTCCATTTTCAAGCCAAAGAGCCAGCGTTGTGCAAGTCCGTGACCATATGGCCAGCATGGCTGCACGGAACACTGTTTACCTTACCGCTTTTTACGGCACTACCTATTTATCTACTTGAGTTTACATGCTTTCAAACTGCTAGGTTGACAGGAACTGAGGTTAACAGCGGGAGGTCGCTCCGCTGCGTGGCACCCGGGATTCAAACCGCCGAGCTGCTGACTTTGCAGCCGACCGTTTCAGTGCTCTAGTCTGCTGAGCCACCTCGCCCCACTGATTTTACATGACTGAATCCTAAACCAATTTTAATCCTATCAAGGACCATCCAGAACTTAAACATCACTTCTTATAGTTACTGTACTTGAAACAGATTCCTTTTTGCAGTAACTAAGGCATAAGGACAGTAGGAGGAAGAGTTTTCCAGTCAGCAGCAATAACCAAAGGCCTGTCTTTATTTATTTATTTGTTTGTTTTATTTATTTTTACAACTTATATGCCACCAACTACCCAAAGGTCTCTGGGCGGCTTACAATCAAAGAATTAAAACAATTAAAACATCAAATATTAATAAATAATTAAAACAATAATAAAAACCTTGCACTAAAATCTTGTCTGACATTCTGTCCACAGGGTTTCTCCATGTTCCTTGACCTTAGATGCCAAGAAGTTACTTATAGGATGTATTTATATATTATTTTATTCATTAAAAATATTTTATCCCGCCTTTCCCCTTCAAAAGACCCAAGGCTGCATGCATCATTCAAACAACAAAAACAGAGGACTTAACCTACTAAAAATAGGAAGCTGTCAAGGATTTTAGTTTTGACAAAATATCTGCAATATATGTTTAACAGATTACAAAATGGATCCTGTGTAAAATGCTGTCATAGGCTAGACAAGAATGTGTATTAGGTCTAGGTCACAGGTTTAAAGAATCATCAGTACCGGAAGGTCAGGATGATTAGGCATAGGTGGTGTAGCTAAATCACCTCATCCCATGTAGTGTGTGACTGGCTTACATCATTTTGCTTTGTGTATATAGGTATCGAGCAAACCAGTGTAAATTGGGACTGCCTAAGGTGAGAGGCAGCTTTCCCCATTCTCTGTTATGCTGTGCTTTGTATATTGTTATTGTGTATTGCTCTTTGTCATGTGTACATATGTAATATAAATTTTCTACTAAATGCTATTGCCTTGTTCATTTGTCTCCTAACTCCTTAAACACTAGGTGCATTTATTCTTCCACAATGCTGCTAATCTCTGCTAGAGGCTTAAATATTTCCTGCAACATAACAAATCCCTATCTACATAATAGGGTTATATACTTTTAACAGAAGCATGCAAAGATTTTAAAAGCATTAAACAAATATATTCAAATGGTAAATAAAATTGAAATACCAGTACAGTGGTGCCTCAGATAACGACGGTAATTCGTTCTCCGAGGTTAGTTGTTATCCGAAACATGTTATCCGAAACGCAGTTTCCCATAGGAATGAATGGGAAATCGTTTAATCCGTTCTGGAGCCTAGGAAAAAGGCACAGACACCTGGGTTTTTGCTCAAAACTCTTTAAAAAGTGCACTTTAAAGGTACAGATGCAATTTCACCTGGGATAACTTTTTTTACTGATGCATGCTGGAAAGTCATCATTATCTGAGGCAGTCCATAGGGAAAATTCGTTATCCGAGGCAGCCCATAGGAAGATTCGTTATCCAAGGCAGCCCATAGAGAAAATTGGTTCTCCAAGGCAGACCTATACCTAGGAATTGCGCTTCATTATCCAAGGCAGGCCATAGGGAAAATTCGTTATCAGAGGCAGTCCTATACCCGGAAATTTGCAGTTGTTATCCGAATTATTCGTTATCCAGGGCAGTTGTTATCCGAGGTACCACTGTATGTTTAAAACAACAGAGCATGACAATCCATTTAAAATCCCACTCAGGACACCAGTCATGAAGGAAAAGCCGTCCTGAAGAGAAAGGCCTTTTCCTGTTTGTGGAAGGTCAACAAATATGGGGCCAGCCGAGCTTCCTGTGGGAGGGAGTTCCCGAGTCTGGCAGCAGCAACAGAGAAGACTCTCTCCCGTGCTCTCTCAGAGGGTGGTGGGACTGAGAGAAAGGCCTCCCCTGGTGACCTTAATATAAAGATCATAAAGTGAGATGTGGTATTTTAGATAACTTTATTTATATGCCTCTTTTCTCTCTATAGGGAACTGAAGACAGCTGAGAACAACTAAAAATAAACAACAATCAACCGTGTTAAAATACTATAGAAATGCCATGTTAAAACAATTATATCTCAAGATTAAAACAAAGTTTTGATTTTTTTAAAAATTCTTTTAAAAACGCATTCATAATACTCATTACCAGGTGAGTCTAACTGCACCCGTCTTATGTTCCCCGGTAGCTGAAGTATGGATTGGATTTCCAGCAAGCAACTTCCTGTTCTGAGATTTCAGGGCCTTGAAATGAGGCTTAAATCCAGATGGCCCCTGGGAAAGGGATGGGGAAGACAGCATGTGAGAGGAGGAAGGATTTGTTTTGTTTGGTTGTTTGGTTGTTTTGCAGACTTTGGGTTGCCATGTCTAATGCAAGAACACAACTCTAATACGTCCGCAGGCAAGATGGATGAGGGCCAACTGAACTGAAATAAGCCAGTGGAGGCTGTGCTAAGCCCTACCTCCCTCTCAACCTAGCATGCTTGTAACTTATTTAGGACTAAAAGTCTCCCTCTTGGTCTATGTCCATAGGTTGGTGGAAGCTTAGATCTGGCACAGCTAAGCTCCACCCTCACTCTGCCTTCTCTCTACCCTTGTTTTGGCTCCTCTGCTGACTAATCTCAGCCAGTAGGCTCAGTAATTATGCTGCCAGATCTCTTTCCTGGCAGATTGTAGAGGGTTCTGCCAATTTAATGGCATTCCACTAGTAGAGCCTTCTACTAGTGGAACTGCACTGTTAGTCACCTGCTGCTGACACGGCAGAGTCTTGGGCTTAAAGAATATAAGGTCCGAAATGTTTTGTTTAAAATAAACTTTTCGACATTTGATTTTACAGAACATGGTGTGGCAGATTAAAACTTTGCTATGCCATACCCTGTCGTTTAAATTGCAATTATATCATTCTTGCAGAAATGCTCAATTATCCCAGGAAAATGCATTTCAAGGGTCCACGCACCACATAGCCTCCTCACCATTCTCTGCCATCCTCCCAACCCTTTCTTTGGCTTTCGGACTCCTTTTTTACTTTGTGTTTAAATGTTTAGCAACTGAAATGGTGCTGAACTGACAAGACAAGGTAAATGTCTGAAATAGCGCTATATCAGTTTAGCTTTATAGTTGGGTCCAGTTCATGGATCTTTGAGTGCACAATGGCTGTCCAAGCCTGAAGTATGCCCAAGCTCTGTAGCAAACCATCTAACTGACATGTATGGTTAACAGCAACCGGAGGTTCACAGGGAAGCAAATAAATGGAACAAAGTGTTACCGTACTTTAAAAGGTAATGAATTGTTCATCAGTTGCAAATCTTTTTACTTCTCAGAAACAGCAAAAGCAAAGCAAAGTGTTCTGCTTATACTGTATACCGCCCCATACCACTTTAAGTAGTCTCTGGGTGGTTTGCAGTTTCATTACAGTATGCAGGCTACACATTGGCCCACCCAGCAAGCTGGGTACTCATTTTACCGACCTCGGAAGGATGGAAGGCTAAGTGAACCTTGAGCCTGCTACCTGGGATTGAACCCCAGGTCGTGAGCACAGTTTTACCTGCAGTACAGGCATTTAACCACTGCGCCATGAGGCTCATTAAAAAACTACCGTTTTATGTTGGCTTCAGATTCTGGAAGCTGTATATTTTAAATCTCTGCTAATGTGTCTGTATTTGCAATTAAAACAACTAAAAAAAGGTCTCCCAACTGTCCAACCCTCCCATCTTCATTACTACATCTGTAGGCAGCAAATCTCTTAATTAAATAGTGAATTATAGAAAAGAGGCATTTTCTACTGACTGCTGTGATGTTGCTAATCTCTTTCTCTGAGTGACTAAAAGCTCATGTGAGACGGAAGGAAAGTATTATCTTTCTGCTCACTTGCTCCAGGAATTGCCTTACAACAGCTGAGACTAGTTGCTCACCTCCTTGTACTCTGGCTAGCAACAGAAAGCCATAAAAAACTGTACTGAATTGAACCTCAAAGACCTATTGATTCTAATCTTTAGTTCCCCCACAGTAACCAGCCAGTTCCTTCGGAGGACCCTACATGCAGAATAAGAGAGCAATAAGACTTTGCAATTCATTAACTATTAGCCACTGATTGCTTTATTTGGAGCTCAGAATGTGTTTTTTGTTTTACTACAACTCCCAGAATTCCCCAGTTAACATAACTCAGAGGATCCAGGAAAGTCAGACAATGTCTCTACAAATCAAAATATCTGGCCTCTTCAGCCCTGCAAGTTCTGGTTCCACTCCACCACGGGACCTGAGATAAGATGGCTATGTTTCTGTGTGTGCTGCAAAATTAACTCCAGTTTATGGTGACCCGACTTTTTTAGAGTTTTCTACGGGAAAAAAAAGATTACTCAGAAGTAGAGGTGGGCATGAATCAGAAAGCCCATGGTTCGTGTTTGTCTGGTTCGGGCCCACCTTTGGTTCGGTTTGGTTTCGGGTTCCGGTTTGTACAAATTTAAAAAAATTCGTACCAACCCAAACCAGTTCGGGTTTGTCTGGTTCAGGCCCACCCTTGGTTCGGTTCGGGTTAGGGATCGTATGAATTTTTTTAAAAAATGTACAAAACCGAACCAGTTCGCGTTCTTACCGCCGGAGGTGGCGGCGGCAGATCCTGGCCTCTGCAGCAGTGGCTTTTTGAGGTGCTGGCATGGGGCCAGTGCCTCTTTTTCTTCTTCTTCTTTAAACGCCCACCACGCGGCCCCTGGGGCCTGGTCGGTGCTGATTTTTTGATACAGTGGTACCTCGACTTATGGATTAATCTGTTCTGAATGCATGCTCTTAAGTTGAACTACTCTTAAGTTGGGGTATCTATCTAAAAATTGAAAAAATAAGTTAAAAAATAAAAAAATCAAATAAATTGTAAGTCAAGCAGACCCTATCTAAAATTTGTAAGGCAGCAGTTAAAACGTTAACAGTTTTCCGCTCTTAAGTCGAATTGCTTTTAAGTCGAGCTGCTCTTAAGTAGGGGTACCTCTGTGTAGATAGATAGATAGATAGATAGATAGATAGATAGATAGATAGATAGATAGATAGATAGATAGATAGATAGATAGATAGATAGATAGATAGGTAGGTAGTTCAATTTTAGGGTGCCGACCAGGCCACCCTTGGGGCCTGGTCGGCACTCCTTTTTTATTTTTATTTTGTTTTGTTTTTTCAAGCACTGACCGTGCAGCCCCTGGGGCCGGGTCGGCACTGGTTTTATTTTATTTTATTTTATTTTTCTTTATTGGCCCCCACCCCTGGGGCCAAGACACAAAAGGAGCAATATAGTACAGTATATGTGTTCCAAGGCAGTGAGGAGGGTGCAGACCTTTACACTGGAGAAACTAAACAGCCATTAAACAGAAGGATGGCCCAACAGAGGAGGGACAAAAGCTCAGGATCAGAATCAGCTGTACACCTCCATTTGAAGGACAATTTGAAGGACAAAGGGCACTCATTCAAAGATGAGGATGTACACATATTAGAGAAGAGAGGTGGCTTGAGAGAGGGGTCAGGGAAGCCATTCATGTGTGTATTGAAAACCCTTCTCTCAACAGAGGTTGGGGAATCAGCCATAATCTGTCTGCTACTTATCAAGCTGCCCTATCATCAATTCCCAGACAAATCAGAAGCACTTTACACCTCCACCAGCAAGGCCATAACTAACAACCCATACTTAAGAACATAGGGTCAAGGGTCCATCTAGTCCAGTTTCCTGTATCTCACAGTGGCCCTGCCAAATGCCTTTGGGAGTGCATGAGGCTAGATATCTGTAGTTTGACAAAGTAGATAAGGAAAAGCTGTTTCCCTTCATACAACACTAGAACTAGGGTACACTCCATGAAACTTCTGGGTGTTAGATCTCAAACAAATTAAGAGAAAGCACTTTTTCACCCAGAGGATCATTGGTCTATGGAACTCCCTGGCAGAAGAAGTGGTTACAGCTGTCAGCCTTGACAGCTTTAGGAAAGGATTTGACAAGTTCATGGAGAACAAGGGTATCAGTGGCAGGATATCTCTCAATGTCATTTGCAGGGAATCGTAAGCAGGTGAGGGCAAGTGGTGAGCCACTGTGTGAGACAGAATGCTGGATGGGATGGGCTATGGTCTGTTCCTGCAAGGCTGTTCTTATGTTCTTATGCTCTTGTGTCTCCTGATACCACTCCTCTGCATCTCGCCTTTGAAGTACCCTGTTTTTAAAGTGGATATTACACATCCCCATCGTGGCTTGTAACCTGTGAGGGACTTTCCCTTCAGTTATCTGTCCAATCCCCTTTTGAAGGCATCCAGACCAAATGCCATCACCACACCCTGTGTCAGGGAGGTCCACGGGCCAACAACATGCTGGGTAAAGAAGTATTTTCTTTTGCCTGTTCTTACTCTCCCAATCCTCAATTTCAGTGGATGTCCCCTAGTTCTGGTATTTTGAGAGAAGGAGAAGAGTGTACCTCTATCCACTTTACTCATGCTCTGCATAATTTTGTACATCTCAATCATATCCCCCCCTCAGGTGCCCTTTTTCCAGACTAAAGAACATTAAATGCTGTAACCTTTCCTCATAAGGGAGGACCCCCAGGCCAGTAATCATTTTAATCGCTGTCTTTTGCACCTTTTCTAATTCCACTATGTCTTTTTTGAGATGCGGTGACCAGAACTGTATGCAATACTCCAGGTGCAGCCTATCGTTTTGTCCAATGGCATTATGATGTTGGCTGTTTCATTTTCAATCTCCTTTTTGATGATCCCTAGCATGGAACTGGCCTTCTTCACCGCTGCCACACACTGAGTAGACACTTTCCTGATCAATCGCAGATAGCTCAAAACCCATGAGTTGATAGATAAAGTTTTGATTTTTTTGTCTCAATATGCATTACAGTACTTAACATTTTCCTACATCAAAATGCATTTGTCATTTAGCAGCCCATTCTCCCAGTTTGGAGGTCCTTCTGGAGCTCTTCACAATCTTCTCTGGTCTTCACCACCCTGAAAAGTTTTGTGTCCATCTGCAAACTTGGAACTCATTGCTTATCCCTGTCTCCAGGTCATTTATGAACCGATTTAAAAGCACCAGTCCCAGGACAGATCCCTGGGGCACACCACTTTTTACCTCTCTTCGTTGTGAAAATTGTCCACTGACACCTACCCTCTGTTTCCTGGATCTCAACCAATTCTCAGTCCATAAGAGGACCACAGTTGGGACCTTCACACACCCCAGGCCATTGTCCACCTAAAGAAACCTATTTAGGCCATTGTCCACCTACAAGTCTATTCAGGTGATTGTCCACCTAACGAACCCCTTCAGGCCACTGTCCAACTAATGAGCTTATTCAGACCAGGGTGATGTGCAATCAAGGTGAATTATAAACTGGAGGACTCACCACTAACTTTCCTCAGACTGACAAAGCTGCTTGAATGAGTAGTGAAACATTTCAATCTCAGGAAAAGAACTCCAATTGCCATGACTGAACTTCCAGATCTAAAGTGGGGATGTGGCTTATATACCATGTTCCTGGCAAAAATGAGAAGCACTCAACATGCTTCCTCAAAGTATTTCTAGCCAAGACAAAACATACAAGGCCCCTTTCTCTGGTGTTCAGTATCTCTGAGAGCCTCCCAATGAGAGTTTACTGCCTAGCCTGGGCGATGCCTGACTAACATACATATACAAAGCTGATTTCCTGCCAGCTTTTATGGAGATTAGCATTGCTTAAGTGATAGATAAAGTACATTCCTGTTCTTGTCTTGAGCTCATAGTTAAATATATGGAAGATCCTAATTAAACACAATGATTTTCTTTGTCTTATCACTATTCTTTTTTGGCTCTTTCTTATGATATGTTTTCATACTGCAGTTTCACTGAGCATTTGCCAAGTAATGAATTCTAGGATGTTTTTATTTTATAGTTCTAAGAGCAGAAACAAAATATTTGAATTCACCCTCCAACCTTCAAATTAGTGGGCAAAGGGTGAAAGAAGCTATAAGAGCCATGTTATACAATATGGGAAGGACAGTAATAGAAGTGTAAGAGATCACAGCATCTGTGTCAGTAGTGCCTCGGGTAAAATAAGGGGGAAATGAAAAACCACTAAGGCTGAAATGAATAGATGAGTGCTCTGAATTTGATTAAGAGACAGAAATTCTGAAAGCAGAAGACATTTTCTAACAAGCAAACAAACAAAACTGAAAACAAAAATTGAGATGTGGATAGGTTGATGCATCGTTGCCAGCGATCATTTGTTCCTTTACTGGTCACTGTTAATTTTTGATGAGTCATTGGTTGATTAACTGGACAACCTGATTCAGAAAGCAATACAGTGGTACCCCGACTTAAGAGCAGTTCGACTCAAGAGCAATTCGACTTAAGAGTGGAAAACTGTTGGCGTTTTAACTGCCGCCTTACAAATTTTAGATATGGTCTGCTTGACTTACAAATATTTTTTTCATTTTTTAATTTTTTTTAACTTATGTTTTCAATTTTTTAGATCGATACCCCGACTTAAGAGTAGTTCAACTTAAGAGCATGCATTTGGAATGAATTAAATTCATAAGTTGAGGTACCACTGTACTGTATATGCATCAGATAAGTTCAAAAGCAATTTTAAAGGCACTGGCTTTTGGAAAACCATTTCCCCCAACATATAAGAAAGTAACTCCTTTATTCGGAGTCTAATCCAGCAGTAAATAAGATAACATTGTTTCTCTGATTACATCATGAGAAAGAGGTCAGTTACAGGTCATCAGTTAGAATTCAGCCATATGGGAGTTTATCACACTGTATAGCCCCTTATTAGAATGGTTGGGATCACTCTAAAAATACTAACTATAATGTTTTCATTAGAGCATTCCAACCTGTCTCTAATGTGGACCAAATTCTCTAATGTGGTGTAGGGTTGAAGATGACTGTACTGTTTATTTGGGACAAACTTCATTGGCCTAAGGCAGGCATGTCCAAACTTTGCCATTGGAAATACAGCCTTGGAATTCTGGGAGTTGTGGTTCAAACCATCATGAGGGCTGAAGTTTGGGCATGCCTGGATGAAAGAAACACAGTTTTCTTGATGTGCTATTGATTGCCTAGATTGCTCCAGTGTCAATTGGACAGTATTGTAAAGTGGCTTAATAAATGAGCCATTTCTGCATACTGGCTAATTAAACACTTCCCTTGCTCAACAGAAAGTTGAAGTGTGATTTTTCTTTTCTGTTTAAGACCATCACTGTTGTACTATGTTTGCTTCTTTAGTTGAGAAACGCAGCAAAGCAAAGCAAATATTTTTATTTTTGTGTGTGTGAAAAGCCCTAGATTATTTATCTCTGAAAAGCTGGTTAGAATAGAACTTACTCCCTAGAAACAAAAGTTCTTGTCTTCCCTGGACTGTAGAAGTTTTCTTGAAGAATCTACATGCCATGGAAGGAAGAACGGTGGATATATTCTGCTGCAGTATGAAAGACAATCTGTAAAGATAAATGGTGTAGCAGATAACAAACAATAACATGGAATTATTGGAACTCATGGAATTACCAGATAGATTTCATCATACATCAATGTAGCTTTGTTCCAAGGGTCAGATAAGAAAGAGTGTTGTCAGAAGAAAAGGTTTATTTTGAAATAGTAATGCAGAATGTGAGTTATGAAGCACTTGGCTAGAGAAAAACACCCTGATGTCATGAAATGTTATTCATACTGCAGACAAGGTGAAAAAATGCATTCCCTTGAACATAGATGATTACAGTTCATGGCTTGCAATCACTTTTTTCTTGTCTTACGGTAACCTTGAAAAAGAAAAAGTCAGACCTGAAAGATGAGAAGCCCCGTAAATATCCTACACCTGAATGCATTTTCAAACCAGTGAACTCTTTCCTTGTCGTAAGATTAGCAACATCGAAATATAGTATTGGGATATACCAGACTCTACCGATAATGTCTAGAAAATTCCTTCCTCCCTTGAACTGTATTTGTGAGGTTGGAGAGTAATCTCTACCATTGGAATACCAAATTCTCCTCTTAGCCAAACTAAGTACTAAGTGCTGCACTAACCCTTGACTTTTGACATAGGACAACATGATTCATATTTGGAAATTTCGTACCTCTTGTTACAAAATGTTGATAGAATATCAGGGCGGGGTGGGGGAAGACAATTGATATTATTTGCTTTCTCTACTTGTGACCTTCTTCGAAGTGTCTAGCTAACCTCTGCCTGCCCCAGGGTACAGGCCATAGAATCATAGGATCATAGAATCATGAAGTTGGAAGAGGTTTATGAGGCTATTTAGTCTAACCCCCTACTCAATGCAGGAATACAACTCAAAAGATATCTGCTAAGGCAGGGCTGTCCAACTTTGAACAGGCCGAAGTCTACTTTTTCCAGACGAAAGTGCCTGAGGGCTACTACACTAAAACCTCTACGTATGACTTTTATCTGTTCCGACCATATGCTCATTAAGTAGAGCAGCCCTTGAACTGCCCCGCTCAGCTGAGAGAGTGGGCTGGCAGACCCAGAACTTTGCTGGGGCAGTGGTGGTCCTTGGGGTGGAGGGAGGTAGAGGTAGAGAACTTATCCCCTCACATTTTTATTGATGGCTGGCGGGTAGAGATGGGCACGACCAGGAAAAATGATGTTTCGAGTTGTCGTTTGTCGGGACGGGTCCGTTTCGGGTGGTTTCCGTTTGTCGAGGAAATTTTCAAAAATTTGTCGTTTCCGTTTGTCGTTTGTCGTTTGTGTTGGGGTTGGGGTTGGGGTAAGTGGGCTCTTGGAGGCACCTCTCTGGGTGCCTCTGACGTCTGACCCACTAAGAAGGGAAGGGAAGGGAAGGGAAGCATTTTGCGTTGCTGCCGCATACCATACATTACGTTAGGGTTGGGGGGTAAGTGGCAGAGGCACCTCTCTGGGTGCCTCTGACTCACTAAGAAGGAAAGCATACTGGCGTACTGGCATACAGGTTAGGGGTAGGGGTAGGGGTAGGGGTAGTGGGCTCTGGCTGGGAGGCACCCCTCTGGGTGCCTCTGTGACCCACTAAGAAGGGAAGCGTACTTGCGTACGGATCTGGGTTAGGGTTGGGGTTAGGGTAAGGGCTAGGCTTAGGGTTATGGTTAAGGTTAGGGTGGGTTAGTGGGCTGCACCTCTGGGTGCCTCTGACCCACTAAGAAGGACAGTGTACTGGCGTATGGGTTAGGGTTAGGGTTAGGGTTAGTGGGCTTTTTATGCCCTCTGGCACATCCAGAAGTCTCAGTCAAAACCTGGCCATGAGATTGGTGGAATGGGTCCAAAAATTTGCATGGTCCCATCCCATGGCCAGCCCATGATTGCGCAGGTGTAAAAAAATAAAAATAAAAATAAAATAAAATAAAATCAATGGAGAGGTTTTATTGCAAGAAAAACCCACTGCTGCTACTATAAAAATCAGGCATTTAAAATACCTAATTTTCAAATGTTTCTGTGGTGCTTTGGTGGGTTTTTGGACCATGATTTAAAAATAAATATTGCAGTCGCCATTTTGGATCCCCCCCACCGCATGGCAAATGGACGACGAGGATGGCCCCCCCAGCCTGGTATCAGCAGCCCAGGACAGGAGAGGGGGGGAAGGCCGTGGACCCCCCCAGAAACCACCCCTCTCTGGTAGGTGCCCTCACTGAGGCAGGCATATTTTCGCCTGCTTTTTTGGCCGGGAATCGGGTTTTTTTAAAACTTTGTTTCTCTGCTGCTTGGCATCGCGCGATCGCCACGATGCCATGAACGACAATGAAAAATCAGACCCAATTTTTCTTTTTCGGTTCGGGTTCGAGCTGGAGCGGAGTAATTCTCGTTACCGTTACCCATTACGTAACGATAATGAGAACCGAAAACGGAAACGAGAATTTCGCCGCTCCGTGCCCATGTCTACTGGCGGGCTACTTTTGAATCCTTCACGGGCTACTGGTAGCCCCTGGTCTACCTGTTGGACAGGCCTGTGCTAAGGGGTTGCCTACATTTGTCTTGACTACACTGAAAGTAGTTGGTTCATTTGCTGCCCTGCTCGAAAAGTTGGGAAGATTTATCCAGATAGTCAACCAAAATTTGGCTTCCTGTAACTTGAGTGTATTGTTGCGTGTCCTGCTCTCTGGGTATTCATGACATTAATAAATACATTTGCTACACTTAGGATGGCCTTTTTTGAAATTGATTCCAAGATGACTACTTCCATACAAAACCTACAGGGACGGCCCAAATGGCTGGACCATGTTGGGTTCACACCAAAAATGGGAAAGTTACTTTCTTTTCTTTTCTTTTCTTTTTTTTTTACTACAATCCCTAGAATGGCTGTACTGGCTGGGGAATTATTGGACATGTGATCAGAAAATTACAGTTCCCATCTTAGATTCATACACCCAAGAGCCTCAAGTATGGGCCCAGACGAAATCGTGCAACTACAGCCAGACTACAAAATGTCTGTGAAGATTCTCAGTCATCCAGGTGAGTTTATCTGCAAGTTGAGTCATAGCTACTGGACTTCTTTTTCTTGAGAGATAGAAATGTTTCACTGCTCATCCAAACAGCTTCATCAGTCTGCAAACTACAAACAGGATGTGACCTTCCATTACACCCACTTCAGTCTTTACTGCACCCTCTTCAGTTGCATGAAAGCAACATTTATTGGAACATGCTCTATGTTTTCCAGTGGTTTCCTTTTTGTTCATCAGACTGCCTGCTGGGCTGCATTATTAAAATGTCCTCTTCAGCCAAATGAAAAACATCAAGGCAAAATGATCTTATCTGTACAACTTGGAACACAGCATTTCTGTTTCCATTTCCCAGTCGCCATCTGTAGCATTGATTTCATAATCTACTTTACCCATATACCAAACAAGACTCCCTCGATCCCAAAAGCATCCAAGGAAAGAAGTAGAAGAACAGGAGAGGAGGAAATATTATGTGGTTTCTAATCGATCCCCAAAGAAAACTACATGAAACCATCAGAGAACACGATCGTGGTTATGAAGTATAAAATACGGTGTATCTAGAGAGTGTTTTTAAAAAAAGAGAGAGAGAGAGAGAGAGAGAGAGAGAGTGGGGTGAGTTCTTTAAAACAAAGCTCTTCTCTGAATAGCAGCTGTTCTCCAATGGAGCCTAATATATTTACTGCATTTAGAAACATATTTTTAAAAGCTTCAAACATTATCTTTTTAAAAACGAAACTCATTTAACTCGTTGCACTACCCAATACTTTAAGGAAGCCATGTTAAGATTACAGTCATAGCAAAAATAATTTCATGATGTTGTCCATCATTAACTAGTAATCGTATGCCAGCAGGCCAGGGAAATACTCTCTTGTTCCTTGTAGTGGCCAGTTCTGATACTGCACCCCAAAAACATTTTAAACTGCATATCCTTTGTCACTTGCAAGAGAGGAGAGAGAGAGCAGCTGACTTGTTAAAAATCCTGCAAAAATGCCTTCACGTGCTTTTTGATATGCAAGTTTTTGGAAGTTTGTGGCGAGGCAACGTCCTCAGACTGACAAAGCTGCTTGGATGAGTAGCGAAATATTTTGATCTCTCAAGAAAAGAAGTCCAGTTGCCATGACTCAACTTTCAGATAAACTCACCTGGATGACTGAGAATCTCCATCGACTTTTTAATAACATTTTGTAGAAACGACTAGGAAATGTTGCTTGTTATACAAGTAACATTGTAACTGCTTGTTGGGTTGTTACTAATATGCAACATAGCTTCCGTCTCATTGCCCAAAGGAATTTGTTACAGGCAAGTAGATTCAGGATAGCTAATTACTTCCAAATTCCCAAAAGTTGTGTCAAGTTTTTCTAAATGTCTGAGGAACAAACAGTAAACCCAAGACTGGTTTCATTCATCTCCTTACGTTTCTTATGGTAGGTGGTAGCAGGGTTTAGATTCTATTGAATTTGTAATCATAATAATCATAATAATCATAATCAGAACTGCCAGTCTGGAAGGGATTCAACAGATAGTCGAATCTGCCTCCTGTCAAGGAAGCATAGTAGGGAATTGAATTCTCAGCCTTTGGCTCTTTATTTATTTATTTATTCATTCATTCATTCATTCATTCATTCATTCATTCATTCATTCATTCATTCATTCATTCTTACACCCTGCCCATCTGGCCATCTGGTCACTCTTGCAACCAGATTCTTAAGCCCTTGCACTTGCAAATCAGACGGAGATCTGGAATTAGAGGAAATGCGGACATACCAAGGATCTGAAGTGGGAGCATTATCATAAATGTTGGGAATTGGAGGCACTGCTTTGCGGTGGTTCCGCTCCTTTCTTACTGACTGTGTCCAGCAGGTGGTGCTGGGGGACAGTAGCTCTACCGCATGGCATTTACGTCATGATGTTCCACAGGGCTTGATACTGTCTCCCATGCTGTTTAACATCTACATGGAACTACTGAGAGAGGTCATCAGGAGGTCTGGGCTGAGGATTCAGCAATATGCTGATGATACTCAGCTCTACCTCTCATTTTCCACCAATCAAGGTGAGGCAGTTTCTGTCCTGAACTCGGTTCTGAACTGGATAATGGACTGGATGAGGGTTAATAAATTGAAACTCAATCCAGACAAGATGGAAACGCTGTTAGTGGGTGCTTCGCCAGACAGGTTAGAGGCCATCTCCCTGTCCTGGACGGGGTTGCACTTCTAACGGATAGGGTCTGTAGCTTGGGCGTGCTCCTGGACTCTGGTCTAACTCTGGAAGCCCAGGTGGACTCAATGGCCAAGGGTGTCTTTCTTAAGCTGTGGAAAGTATACCAGCTGAGCCCCTACCTGGATGAGTGGCGCCTCATGACAGTTACGCATGCACTGGTAATATCCCATATTGAGATTACTGCAATATGCTTTACACAGGGCAGCCTTTGAAGGCGGTCCAGTGATTGCAACTGGTTCTGAATCATGCAGCGCGACTGGTTAGTGGCAGGGCCGCCAAGGAACACATCACACCAATTCTGTATAACCTGCATTGGTTACCAGTTGCTGCTCAAACCCAATTCAAAGTGCTTGTTTTGACATATAAAGCCCTAAACAACTTAACAGGGATGTCCAAACTTCGGCCCTCCAGATGTTTTGGGCCACAACTCCCACTGTCCTCTGCTATTGGAAATACTGGCTTGGAATTCTGGGAGTTGTGGTCCAAAACATCAGGAGGGCCGAAGTTTGGACGTGCCTGGCTTAGGACCTCGATACCTGAAGGACCGTCTCCTTCCATATGAACCTACCCAGCAATTAAGATCCAGCCAGAGGGCCCTCCTGAAAGAGCCATCCCTCAAGGAGGTGAATGGGATGGCTTGTAGGTATAGGGTCTTTTCGGCAGCTGCCCCCAGACTATGGAGCACCCTCCTGAGTGAGAACTGCCTGATGCCGACTTTGATGACATTTTAGTGCCAGGTAAAAACCTTCCTGTTCCAGAAGTTTTTTTAACTGATATAACATGGATTGTGGGTCCTGATGGTAGTTTTAGTGTATTGTTTTAGTGTATTATATTTATTCTATTCATTTTATCATTTTAATTTTATTGGAATTTTAAAGTTTTAATTGTTTTAATTGTCCATTTTAATTGCAAGCTGCCCAGAGACCTTTGGTTAGTGGGCGGCATATAAGCCATAGTAAAATGATGCACAAGGAACACCACCTTGGATACTAGAGATGACTAGGAGCTCTTCAAAGCCTCTGGCATGAATTTACCTAATTGTGTTTTGAAACAGTCTGCTTTGGCAGCCACTTCTAGATCTTATGGCAATGCTTTTCATGGAATGCATCTCTGAGTATCTTTCCTACCTTAGGAAAGCAGAGACAGTCCGTGTGAGCTTCATAGCTGACTAATACTTGAACTACCATCTTTCCAATTTTAGTGTTAAACTAGGCTATAAAGGTGAGCTGCCTAGATGCCCTAAGCACATCCGATCTCGCCCGATTTCGGAGGCTAAGCATGGTCGGTCCTGGTTAGTACTTGGATGGGAGGCCACCAGGGAATACCAGGTGCTGTAGGCACCTGGAGCAGGAACTGGCAAACCACTCCAGTATTCCTGCCAAGAAAACTCCATTGTCATGTGGTCACGAAGAGTCAGTCACAACTGTAATGACACAAAACACACACACATACATACACACACACACACACACACACACACACACACACACACACACACACACAAAGGTAGTTCATTATTAATAGCAGAGCTTCCTTAAAATGAAAAAAGGTGTCTGTTTATTGCAGCACTTGCTTGCCCTACTCTACATACTAAAAAATAACTTGTGTTATGATCGTAGGAGGGGGTAAATTTGGGCTTCATTTTCAAGTCTGAGAGCTCAGATACAGAGCTCTGAAGAAATTACATGGCTGGAGGGAAAACATAACTGTTTGCTCAGTTTCCCTTCAACTGTGCTTTGGCTCATAGGCTGAAATCCTGTGGCTTTGGTGAGTACCTTGCATTAGAACACACCCATTGGGGACTGGGAGATTGAGCTCCTTCATAAGTCCTATTGATTCAAATGGGCCTGAGGTAGTTGCAGCTTATACACTAAGCAACAGGATTTTAGCCACTGTTTCACAGCTGTCGATGAACAACTAAAATCTTGCTGTTCTTTGTTTCTGGTTTCTGGCTAATGGTGTAGTTCCTTTTCAGGAGACTCCTCCCCACTCTTCCGTCTCCATAAATTTCCTCCCTGCAGAGCTGTCTCTTCCCTCCTGGCAATTGCTGCCATGAATCCAGATGCTCACCACTTATCTATTTCATTTATTTGCCCTATGAGCCAACTTGTTCATTTACGAGCAGTCGGGAGACATAAGGGCAGTGTAATTGAAATTAAGGATGTGAAAAACTGCCATTACGTTTAATTAGGAGTAAAGACATTAATCGATTAATTGGTACGATGAACTGATTAATAGCTCAGTGGCAGATTTTTAAAAAATGCAGGTGTGGCTAATTTGGGCTGGCCATCTGGGTCCTTTGATTAATATCTCCACAACCTGACCAGCCTTGAGCACTGCCTATTTCTGAATCATATAGCCACTTCTTTGACAAATGCAGTGGCTGACATCAAACATCATCCTCATTATCATAAGAACATAAGAACATAAGAGCTATGCTGGATCAGGCCAAAGGCCCATCTAGTCCAGCTTCCTGTATCTCACAGTGGCCCCACCAAATGCCTCTGGGAATGCATGAGACTAGATATCTGTCCCCTGATACCACTCCCCTGCATCTGGCCCTTGAAGTACCCTGGTTTTAAGCCTGGAGATTATACATCTCCCTCATGGTTTGTAACCTGTGATGGACTTTTCCTCCAGGAATCTGTTCAATCCCCTTTTGAAGGCATCCAGGCCAGATGGCATCACCCCATCCTGTGGCAGGGAGTTCCACAGACTATCATCATCATCATCATCAATCATCATCATCATCATCATCATCATCATCATCATCATCATCATCATCATCACCACCACCACCACCACCACCACCACCACCACCATCATCAACAGCAAAAACAACAACAACAAAAACAGAATTACCAATTCAGAATTACCAATTCAGGTGTTGACCCTAAAGACTTGAGCATTGAGATGCATTCTGAAGGTCTTGGACCTGAGGGTTAACGAAGTGGGATGCTGCCAACATAGTAACCCTCAGTTTTTCAGTTCATTCTCTTAGGGCATTTATACACGACCCCTAATCTCCGGGGCAAATGGCTCCCAGCTCCGGAGCTTTAAAATGTTTCCCCACCAGCTACGGAGTTTACAGGAAATTAAGTGTGGCCATGCCCACTTTAGCGCGTCCCAGCGCACCTTTCAAGTACCTGCTCTTCCGCGGTGAAAATTGCTTGATGCGGTGTAAGGATAGTGAGTGCGGGGCTCTCCTCGCTTCTGTTTGTTGTTGTTTTGGCTCCTGCCCCTTTAAGAGCTACTTTACAGTAGCTCTTACAGAGACAGGAATGTTGCCGGCAAGAACGGAGGAAGAACGGAGGTGAGCCACGATCTTTTCTTCCTTTTTTTTCTCCCTCCCCTCACGCAGCCAGCAGCCAGGGTGGGGACACAGGAAGAGCGACAAGCCCCTAAGATCTCTGGTCCGAATTTAAGTGGCCAGCGGATCTTAGGGGTCGTGAAAAAGGCCCTTAGCTTCAAAACAAGCCATTTAGACATGCTCATAGTAGCCATCCATTTTTGAATGCGTGGCTAAAGTAGTACAATATTCCACATCCATAAACCAGACGTGGTGGGGGTTTTTGGAGGGGGGGTATTGAATTCCCTGACACTTTAAAAGAGATATTTAAGTAGACATACACTGCCCACAAATTCCAAAAGAAACTTCCCTAATGTAGAATTACTCAGAGCTAGGGGATCTCAGAGGATGAGTGTGTGAAGTGTAATACAGTTGTTGGAAGAGAACAGCTGAAATGTGGCTGTAGTTCTTATGCACCAAAATATTATGAAGCCCTCTTTTTCACTTAATGGAATGGTGAAGCAAAAGTGTGAGTGAGTGCAACACACACAATGGAGAATTGTACATATCCTTTAACCTCTCTGGTAAGCTAATGTTACCGTGCCTACTCTACAGAATGCATGCCAGAAAGCTACAGTATCTTCCAGTTTCCAAACCCATTCTTCTTTTAGTTAGACAAGCTTGGACCAAAAGCCCCTACATGTTGTGTGCATTTCCCCCCCCCAAAAGATGTCCCCTCACCTTTTGAAATAAAGAAAAGGGAGGACACAGAGTTAGTTAAGATTCCCACTGGAAACCAAGGTCAAAATCATCCTTACTACATGAACGGCAGACAGGGAAGTAGAACAGGGCCAAAATTCAACTCACTTGAAATGTGGTGATGGAGGAAAGAATTACAGATACACACACAAACCGAAAAAAGGAAGCCATGGCTGTTAGTTTGCAAGGCTGGAGCAGAATGTACTGCAAAATACAGTACTCCAAGGAAGGGGGTAGTAGGAAGAGAAAACAATCTGACACAAGATGCTGATCGTTTGCAAGATCAGAGCAGAACTGTTAAAGGTGGGACTGTAGGCAGGTTATTAACTCAGTTACGTCTCGTCATAAGCAACTTGATGAGACATAATATCTTTGGATTGGGGCAGGGAGAGCTATATTGCAGAAAGCAACCTTTGAACAGATGATTAGGAATAAAGGAGGAAAGCTGGGCTTTGCTTAGCAATAACCATAACATGCCATCCGAATCCAGAATTTTGCTTTGATCGCAGTGCATGCAGGAAACAAATATTAAAGGTACCTAGTACACAAACCCCTCTTGCTACCTATCAAAAATATGACATATTTCTCTCCCTTTGGGGGATTTATCACGTCTCCAAGTTTCATGCACATCCGCGCAAAGAAAAGGGAAGAAGTTACTATTATTTTGATTTATCAAGGCAGGTGAACGGAAAGGCTGTTGATCAGGATTTCACATTGGATCTGGATCCAGGGCACAAGGTGAATTGGCTAGGATCCAGGTCAACATAGATGAAACTGGGACCCATCCTAAAGTGCTCGATTGACCTATGAACAAAATTTGGGAACCTGTGCACAGTGCTAATTAAAACAGAATATAAATCTTATATGCATAAGAAGAATACTGTCAAAGATGGCAAAAGAAGCGGTTTACCTCTACTCCAGTTTCTGTTTGCTACTGTCTCTACTCTAGCCTTTAAGAAAAGCACGAGCAGGATGCGGGGCCAACAGCAACATTCTCTGTTACAGTATTCTCCAACAGCTGGTATTCAGTGCCATTCTGAGGAAAAGAACTTCTTATTTATTTATTTTTTCAAAAAATGGAACAGGCACTTCAGGGGATCTTAACACCAGTGGGCCTTATGTTATTCTTCTTTCTTTCTTCAGAACAAATAGGATTTTGTTGCCGTATGAAAAAAAGATAAAAGCAACGATGGGTAAAGATGAGAAAATTATAGATAGAAGATGGGGTGGGTTTCCGTACAATAAAAATGAATGAGCCATTCTGGATCCATCATAAATTCTCATTTGGAAGCAACACAGCATTGCAGGCCAACAAGATGTCTACAAAAAGTAGAACATTAGCATAATATGCCTCTCCCAGTCTTGTTTCTCAGTGATTGGTATTTTCAGGCAAGTTGCTTCTGATGCTGGAGATACCTTTCTTTCTGCTCTTATATCCTGTGTGTTGCTGACTGCAGGACTAAACATGGCTTAGACCAAAAGAAAGAAAGAAAGAAAGAAAGAAAGAAAGAAGTACAACAACAACAACAACAACAACAACAACAACAACAACAACAACAACAACAACAACAACAGAAACTACTACTACCTAAGTGACTGTTATAATTTAATGTCAGCTTTCATAGACAAGACCAGGTCATCTTAACTTGACCCTTTGGACAGCACTTGGATTGTAGGTTTGCATTTCCCTGCTTTACCTTCCTCTTCAATGAATCACTTGTTCCTCAGCTGACCAAAACCCCATATTTGGGCCCAGAAAGATAGACTGTCTCCATGTGTTTGGGATGGAGGTCGTGACCCAAGGGATCTAGAAACTTAGGTAGCAGGTTGCTCAGATCATCAGCATGACAGATGGGCTGCAGGCTCAACTCGCTGTGGCTGGTGCCCAGAAGTTCCCTAAATGTACATCTCCCCAGCACAGGTGCCCAGGAATTCTCCCACATCCTAGGAAAGTTTGATGGCCCACATGACAAGGTTCTCTACTTCTGGGCCTAGTGTTCACATGACTTAGGACAGGGGACTTCTGAGATGAGCAGGCCTGTATAGGATTCCAGATATTACTGCTCAGCAGAAATCTGAGCATAAGTATCTGATCTGAAATACAGTAGGACCCTGGTATCCGCTGGGGATTAGTTCCAGGCCTTCCCATGGATAATGAAAACTGTGGATAAGAGAAAACACCAAAAAGCCCCAAAACTTCTGCTTTGTGACAGTAGCTTGCTTTACAGCTGCTGTTTGTGACAGTAGCTTGTTTTGCGGCTGCTGAATTATTTATTTTTTTCCCCTGCCAACCGTGGATAACTGAATCAGTGGATAATGAATCAGTGGAAACGGGGATCCTACTGTATCTGAAATCTGATCTGCTGGTGGCTAACTGGGATACTGTTCACCAAGCCCACTCTTGGCTGACTTTGGGAGATTTACAAAACAGATGAAAATGGCATATATAGACTTCAAGAAGACTGGGACTGCCAGTTGCCATGTTCAACAGCTCAGACTGGAACCAGGATAGTCACACACACACACACACACACACACACACACACACACACACACACACACACACACACACACACACACACACACACACACACACACACACACAGTCTGCTCATTTCAACTGCTTGTTCAACAGTGCAGTAGAAAAAAAGCTGCTGTCATGGACCAGTTCTAGGTACCGCAAGTCTAGCCGATGACTTCTTGGGGGAGTTAGACCTTCAGGTCAAGATAACAGGACAGTAGCCACAAATGACCTCACCTTCCATGAATTTGACTAGTTCCTTGTTTTTAAAAAATACCTAAGTTAGTCATGACCACTACTTTTTCTGGTAGTAATGTCTATAGTTTAACAATATGATGTGCATTAACTATATAATGTGATAGTCCAAGGCCACTGCATCAAACCCCCTGGAGCTACAAGAAACCCACAACTAGAGCTTTCTTGAGAGGTGCTATCCTGTCCTAGTTTTTAAACAAGATCCATCATCTTCCATGTTGAGCCACTCTTACCCTCAGGAATTTTGTCCTAGTCACATTCTCCTTCCATGCTGCTTGAATGTGTCGGTTCTAGTTCTACCTTCTGCATTGCAGAGAAGTAGCTTGCCCCATCCTTCTTGCTCCACATAAAATAACTTCTTTTCATCTCTCCTGATTTTCCTACGTTTTAGCTTCATTGAAAGCTATTTCCACTGCACTGGGTTTTAATATTACAACACAGAGAGAAAATGTCGCCCCATCCATTTTCATTTCACCATGCATAATTTTCTGCACCCCCGTCTTTCTATGAATCATTACTCACATTTTTCTCTAAGCTAAAAAGTCCAAACTTTGCCGTTTTTCTTATAGTAAGAGGGAGGGGGGAGTGGCATTGTACTGTTAAAGCATACTGCACAGTCTTGTAGAACTAGCATTTCCAATTAGGTTAATCACCAGGGAGCAATTGAAAAAGGAATGGAGATTTTCCTCATTTCCATAATTTAGATTACTTGTATCTAGATGAAGGAGAACCTCCTACATTATAAGAAGACACACAAAAACAAATCTAATTACCGTTTGCTGCTAATTGAAAAGGAGGACGGGTGGATAAAGGATGAACCCTTTGAAAAGAAAAAACTTTTAGAAAGTGCTAGATGGAAGTTTGTTAATGAGAAGAATAATTGAGAAAAGATTAAAGTTGTGATGTATGGCATATGAGGCTGGAGCCCATAAAACCTCACTACTTGGCCTCAGTTTTGTAGACAACTCATAAAACCAATTTATTATCAAGAACAAGATGTATCTATGTTATTGATTCTGGTACTTAACTTATTAAATAAGAGGAGCTGTCAACAGATGAAAAGGAAGCAATCCTTTCCAAGGGCAAGAGAATTGGTTCTTACGGATATATTTCTTACTGTTAACCAGGAGGGGAAATATATTTTCCAATCAATAGGTCTGCAGGCAATCAGGTCCAGCAATTAGTTTTTGGTTGTACTTTGCACAGGAAGTTTCTATAAGCCAAAAAGCTTTTACTGCTTCTGAGATCATTACATCATCAGATTTCCCCCACCCCCTTTCCTTCCTTAGAAACGGATATGACAAAATCCCGAGTTAAATTCTACAGGTACATAATCAACAGAAAAGTGTCTGGGAGGGAAATAACCATCCGATCTTAAATTAATTTATTCTAGCCAATGAATCTTACTTTGCCCAAGTAAAAAAAAATCTCATGAGTCCCAACATTGTTTCAATGACCTCACTCTTCTCACTGGATTCTCTTCTTGCTTGTACACTGCTCTCTCTCTCCCTCTTTCTGTTCTCTACATCTTTTAATTTATGTATTTATTTATTTTTTTACTGGAGTAAGTCTGTTCAATTTAAGTAATGAGACACAGAAAAGAGCCTTGTTTGCTGCTTGTTTGAAGTTCTTCTGAAACCATGTAGGGATTAAAAGAAACTGCCTTAACAAGCTGTAACAAGGCTTTCCTCTTTTGGTTTCCTCATCTCATTAATGTTTCTTAAAATTCATGCTGATGTAGAAAATTTCTGTTCAGCTGTTAAAAAACAACAGGAGTCTTGTCCACGGAGAGCTTAAAACCTGTAAAAAGTAAAAACAAAAACAAAAACAAAGAATCTTGCCCCTCGAGATCATGTTTTCTAAAACGTGAGTGCATCGGGACTGCGGTTTTTCTGCTTTGTGTTCTGGCAAGGAGTGAGGGAGAGATATCTGAAACAGGAAAGCACCACTATGGTTCAATTTTTATTTTATGTATGTATGTATGTATGTATGTATGTATGTATGTATGTATGTATGTATGTATGTATGTATGTATGTATGTATGTATGTATGTATACCTCACCCATCTAGCCACATGGCCACTCGGGGCAGCTTACAACAGAAAACAGTACAATGACTAAATGCAGCATAAACCCATAACATAATACTGTACAAGTGCTTCACTACATAACAAACCATGAACATTAAAAATCAAACTAAAATTTTAAAATATATTATCACTGCTGCTAATGTTGCTTGCAAGCATCAACAGATGAAGCAATCAGATACCTGAAACAATATGAATGCATTGGGGGTTTTTAAATGTAGAAGCTTCCCTGGAAAAGGAGAAAGATGCAAATTTGAGAGAGGGTGTACTCTGGGCTGATTTGCATCCCGCTTTGTATCATGTGGTCAATAGGCAGGAACATGCTGCCCACCCCAAACCCATAGTATTTCCCATATTTTTATCAATATGGTTGCAGGTTTACAGTGACGTGGAAGAAAAAAGTGACAGTTACAACCCTGCCCAAACAAAACGCAAAAAAAGAGGAAACAGAGGAGACAGTGAGTGGTGATGGTAGTGACAGCAGTGGCAAATACAACAGCTCTTTCTTCAGCCAAGACTTACTCTCATGCCAGCTGGTGAACACGGTCATCTGCTACTGCTGCACACGGTCCCATTCCATTGATGGCTGTGCGAGAACTCTCCAATGGACAGGTCTAAATACCGCATCACCAAAACAGCTGAGAATTGCATTGGAAGGATACAAACTAGTATTAAACTGCTACAACTGTGTACTTGTTTATTACAGCCATTGGGACTGAGGCAAACGTTTTAAGGTTTCATTATTTAAAATTCGTGTTTTGCACTGTATAATTTTAAAATTATTTTAAAAGATCTTAGTTTTAAATTATTCTACATCGCTCTATCTATAACCCATCTTGAGAATATGTGACCTAGGTGGGGTATGAATGTTTAAAATAAATGAATTTAAAATAATTAGTGTAAATATGTGTGGAAGGAAGGTGCGCCATCCTCTTCAAGAAAGGCACCCAGGCGGATAAACACAGAAGTTCTGAGTGAACCTGAGGAAAAGGGGGCTAAGAGATGTCGGAGGCAGAGGAGTCAAGCAGGAGAGTAGTGCTAAGAAGAGGAAGAAGCCAAGAATAATAAGGAGGAAGGAGTCAATAATAATAACCAGGTGACAGTGTTAGGAGGCTGGGCCAGTAGGGAGGAAGAAACGGAGAAGAAGGAGTTAGTGGAGATCTTAAAGGAGGACTCATGGGTGGGAGAATGGGTCGCCTTTAAGCTCCCACGAGAAGTGACGGAACAGGAGTGGCAGGAGAAAAAGACAAGGCAGACACCATTTTGGGGCCAGACGGTGGAGAGGGAGCGGAGGAGACAGGTGTACAAATACTTTGAGCATGAGGCCTGCTGTTGCAAGCAACAGAAGGCCCTGAAAGAGAGGTGGCAGAGTTCCCGTGGAGTCGAGAAGGGGATGAGCCTCTCCCAGTACCCAATGCAGAAGACTGCAGAGATGAGGCAATGGCATAAGTGAGATCCCATCCTTGTTAAGAGGGCTAACCGGACTTGTAACGGACCCGGGCCATTCTGCTAAGAGAGACTTACCTGTTTGGCATTGGACAGTTGAGCCCGCTTTAACACCCAGGCAGGTTGCTGGATTCTGGTCGGAGGTGGAAACGTTAATCCTGAGAAGGATAAGCGCTCTAGTGAGGACCAGGAGGTGGCTTTTGTTGTTAATAAAAGTTCTGAGCATTCAGATGGCCTTGTGTCTTCTTTGCCTGCATCAAAAGCACCCCAAGGGGATGGGGACGGTGGGGGCGAGCCTCACAATGGTGCCCAACGTGGGGCCTGTCCCCCCCCCCTTTGACATGGCAGAGAAGTGAATAAGGTATGTGACCTAGGGTGGGCTATAAATAAATGAATTTAAAATACTTAGTGTAGATATGCTCTTAGAACCACCCAATGTTCTTTGAGATACATAGTTCTGTGACAAAATCCTGGATAGCTCAGTGGTTTAGGCATCTGGCTGCAGAGACAAAGGTTGGAAGTTCGATTCTCCTCTGTGTCTCGTTGACAAAGAGCTGGATGATGATCCACAAGGCCCATCCAGCTCTGCACTTCTAACATGATGGTGATAGTGATGATGATGGTTGAGAAATTTCTGTGTTGAAAATTCCTGGCTATTGTAATAAAAGGGGTGTGATGAGATCATTAGGGGTTTGTATAAGAACAAAGTGGTAAAAGGTAAAGGTAAGGGTTCCCCCCCGCGGGCAGTGCTCATCTCCATTTTCAAGCCAAAGAACCAGTGTTGTGCAAATCTGTAGCCATGTGGCCGGCATGGCTGCGCAGAACACTGTTTACCTTCCCGCTTTTTACAGCGGTACCTATTCATCTACTTACATGCTTTCGAACTGCTAGGTTGGCAGAAGCTGGGGTTAACAGTGGGAGCTCACTCCGTTGCATGGCACCCGGGATTCAAACAACTGAGCTGTGAAATTTGCAGCCGACTGTTTCAGAGCTCTAGTCTGCTGAGCCACGACACCCACAGAACAAAGGAGATCTGGGTTCAAATCTTACCTCAGCCTTTACATTCATTCATTCATTGACCATGAGACAGGCAGCTTTTCTCACTCCAAGCCACTTCACAGCATTATTGTGAAGACAGTTGTGTAAAGAGGACAAAAGAACACTCTTCAAAGCTTCTTGAAGGAACAATGAAATATAAATAAAATTATTATTGAGTCTTCTTTTATTTTCATGTTGACTTTACTTATCAGAGGAGCTTTATATCTCTGTTGCTGTTAGGTCATGCATATGATGAATTCTGGCTTGTGATGGATTAAATTGAAGGCTAATGGATTAGTTATGCAAATCATTTTGCATATTAATCCTCTGGAAAAAATTAATTACACTATCTCTGTTGAATAATTGTACATTTAATCACAGCATTGACCTTGTCTAAAGATAGCCTGGGGTTCATAAACTTAAATATTGGTTTCATTCACCTTCTTTACTTGTCTCCTCCTGATTTTACCCAATACTGGACCTTATATTTGAAACAAATGAATAAATATCAAGTAATGAAAAAACTCAGAAGATACACAAAGCTGGTATATTTTTGGCCTATAGTGAGGAATGAAAAAATATAGGTCAGTCAAGATGAAATGAATGGGAGAATAAGTGCATGGAAGAAAAGAGTATACAGTATTTGCTAAAGAACCATGGACAATTTTTTGACTGCGCTGTAACACCGCCATTTGATACTTTTACATTCAAGGTCAAAATAGCTATGATGAGGCCCAACCCCTAATGAATGAAAAGAATATACAGTGGACCCTTGTATAACAAACAGCTTGTATAACATAAAATCTGTACAACATAAAAAATTCCGGAGATAGGGGAAATTTGCTTAACAGAATTGCCTATGGGGAGAATCCATACAACATAAAAATGGGATTACTCCATTTTCAATGCAATCCTATGGGAAATTTGTATAAAGGAAAATTTGCTTAACATAATTTCATTTGGAACGAATTAATTCTTTTATATAAGGTACCACTGTACTGTATTTGGATTTGTTACCAAACGTGGTTCTTACTTGGAAGCTTCAGCCAGGCCCACAGTCCTAGAAACTATCCAAATATAATATACACATTTTCATCCGTAAATTTGTATGCTTCCACCTGTAGCTATTCTGTATGTTATGTGAAGTTGTCTGATATAAGCATGTTTAGCAAAGAAATAGCTCCCTACAATTTATGCTAGAATGATCTTTAGTTTCTTGAAATCATTTATATATTCAGAGGAAATCACGTCTTTTGTTAATCGCAAATGAAATTGGTAGCATGCAGTCAAATGCCTTGCTCACCTTTATTGCATGCCTAAATGTGATTTTGTGAAGCCTTTTGACTCTTATATTCAACTGTTTCAGGGTGGATCCAGATTGTATGTAAAACTTAATACTAATAGTGTTTTAAATTTGTCATGAGCAACCTAAGTCCTTTTCTCTTTAACAGTCCAAGAGCAACTAAAACTGGAGCCAGTATCCTAGGCAATATACCACTGAACAGCAGTTGATAGGAGAATCAATGCGACATAATGAATAAAGTATTGGACAGGAACTCAAAAGTCATGAGTTCAAATCCGTGATTGCCCATGAAATTTCTTGGGGAGCCCAAACCCAGTCCCAATCACTCAGCCTGATTTACCTCACAGTGTTGTGAAGATACTGTAAGAAGAAAGAGAGATAGAGAGCTGGCTTGAGCTCATTGAAGGAAAAGTGGGATATAAATAGAGTAAATTTATAACATTAATAACATAATAACATTTTTTTATTTTTTTATTTTCTTGCTGGCTGCTTCTTTCTTTTTTTAATTTTTAATTGACTTTTTGAAATTTTAAGACATACAAACAAATAACAATACAAGTGCATCTCCACCCCCCGGGACCATCCTGTTCTTCCATGAGTTCTTTGTTACTCCATCATCTGTTGTTCTAGTATTCTTCTTAAAGTCCTCTTCTCCAGAACTGTCTTGAAGTATTCGTCGGCTCTTTCCCCTTCCCTTCTACTAATACAAAGTCTATAAATTTTCCCCAAATGTCGTAAAAATGTCTTTTTTCATTTCTCCTCGTTTAACTTTTAAACTACAAGACAATTTATCGTTTATGGCTATATTCCAAAGCTCGTCGTACCAATCTTCCGTCTTGAGATCTAATTTAGATTTCCAATTTCTTGCTATAATTAATCTAGCGGCTGTCATAATATTTGCTATTAGTTCCTTTGTTGTAGCATCATAATCTCTACTAGTTAACAATGATAACAGTGCTGTCTCTGGATTACAATCAATATCTACTCTAATCATGTCACTTAGCTCTAAGAAAACCCTTTCCCAGAACTTTTTAACTATTTCACATTCCCACCAGATATGCATATATGTACCTAACTTTTTTTCACATTTCCAGCACATCTTAGAGTATTCTGCATTCATTCTATTCAACCTAATTGGTGTCAAGTACCATCTAGAAACCAGTTTAAAATAATTTTCTTTTATCCTAACCGATAATGATCTCAAGATTCTCATATTCCAGATTTTCGCCCAGTCTTCTTTTTTTATCTCTACATTAAGATCTTGTTTCCAGACCTCTCTCAGAGAATCTAACTCCTTCACTTCCAATGAGTCCCCTATTATTTTGTATATTTTACGTACTATTCCTTTCTCTATATTATCCTGGTCAGATTCAAGCAATAATAAAAACTGTTTGAACTTTGGGCATTCTCTAAGTTGACTGTTTCTTCTAACCCAATTCTTTGTCCATTTTTCTAACTGGATATAGTTTATCCATATTAAATCACTAGATTGCAGAATATGTTTTATGCCGTGGGTTGTTCTAATTTTGGCCATCCAATCTTTTAATCTAGCTATTTTCTTAGCTTTAAATAACCCTAAATAATGCTTCAAATTTGTAGGGAAATTTTCCAAATCTGTTACTAAACATAGTAGGGAGCCCTTGTGTGACAAAAATTTTCTATATGTTCTCCATGTAGTCATTAAACCATTCAAGAGGGGATTCTCAATCTTTTCCTTGTTTTTAAAATCACTAAACAAAAATAACATTTATAACATTAAGGTGCAGGGGTTCTTTTCTGCTCACGTTCTGCTTGCAGAGTCCCAAGAGGCATCAACAACATTATCAAAGGTCCAATCATATAGGCTTCTTCTTACATTTGCAGAAATATCAACAATGGGGATGGGGAGAAGGTTAAAGTTATAACAGAATGAAGAACACTGGAGTAGGAAGTGAGTATGCTTGGTTGGCATAGAATATTAGCCACTGGGGTGGAGGGGGGGGGGGAGGATTACATATTTGCAGAGGGTGAATATATATCCGTGGAGATTTGCTAGGGTACCTAAAAATACAGCATGATTACTCAAGGACCTTGTTTCGATATTTGAATCCCTGCTTGGCTATGGAAACCCATGGGGTTGGGTAGGGAGCGCTCCTTAAATATCTCACTTACTTTGAGAGCCTTATTAGGGTCACTTTTAGTTGGTTCCAACTTGATAGCCGACAAGACAACAAAAACAACAAGTGATAACTGATTCTAAAACATTCTGTCTGTGTGATTACCGTGTGTAAGTACTGCAGGGGAAGCTACCCTAATTGGCAAAATGAAAATAAAAACCCAAGGCATAGTGGTATAAATAGCTTCCAGTAAACTAAGAGGAAATTAATTATGCTTTCTATAAAGAACCATCAACAAGCAAGAGCGGGACATCAGTTGGTTGTGGATGTTTTTAGCTCTAAATATTGTCCTTTGTGATTGATATAAGCTGTCTTGAGGCTTTTTTTTAAAGAGAAAAGTGAGGTAAAAATAAATAAAATAAAAATATTTATTTTATTTAAATAAAAATAAAAATAACTAAAGGGAGGATGGTCCATGTGTCAGGATTACTGCCTGACAAAAGAGCCAGAGAGCCTCTTTTTTCATCATTAATTACCTGAAATCACCCCTCTGGTGCTTTTGACATGGTTCCCAGTGATTATTATGGCATCTGGTGGGACCTTGACATTTGATTTATCCATGTATCACTAATTTTAAAAAATTAAAACAAAATCAAAACCTTTAAGAATTATTTTAGAGTGTTTTTTCCTCCTTGGAAAAGGACCCAAGGCAGCTTACAGTAATGAGGGATAATATACAGTCCAATATACAGTCCAGTACGATTAGGACATGTTCAGGTATTGAGAACAGGGAATTGAGGGACATCTTACAGCATTAATAGACAACATTACATTAAAGCTACAAGAAAACACACACAGTTAAAAAGAGCGTAAAATTCCATGTAAAAGTTGCATAGTGTCAATGTAAACACGTAAGGTTATAAGTACCGTAGTTATAAACATGTGAACCTATAGATTCATATGAAAGACACATAATAAGTAGTCCATCATTCAGGGAAAGCTTGCCTGAAGAGAAAGGTCTTTGCCTGTTTCCAGAAGGACATCAGAGATGGGGCAGTCCTGGCCTCTAGTGGAAGGAAGTTCCAAAGTCTGGGCACAGCAGCTGAGAAGACCCTTTAATGTGTTCCCACGAGACATACCTGAATTAAAGGTGGTGGGATGGACAGAAGGGCCTCTCCTGATGACCTTAACACCTGAGTCGGTTCATACTGTGAGATTAGATATTTGAGGTAGCTAGGACCCAGGCCAAGGTCATGGTCAGCACCTTGAATTGTGCCGGGTAGCTGATTGGCAGCCAGTGGAGCTACTTTAATTGGGGTGTAATGTGATCTCTGTACCCCATCCCAGGCAGCAGTCTGGCTGCTGCATGTTGGACCCATTAAAGTTTCCAAAATGCAGCAGGTATCTTTCTATATTTCTAATGTATCTTTGAAGTGCCACATCTTTACAGCTTTTTAAAAAGGCTGCTAGAGATGGAAGTCAATGATGGTAGTAGCAGGACATTATTTCTCTCTCACAACCGATGTGGTCCTAAAACAGGAAGGAAATGAGTCCATTTCAGTATAGATGCCAAAACTGATTTAAACCACCAGAAATCAATTGATCTCCATTCAGTGCCTATGAGCATGGTCACTGGTTTAAATGCCACACGACGTGAATGTGATTTTTTTTCAAAAAAACCCACAAAGAAACAAAAAAAACCACAACCCCCCCCTCTCAGTATAAATTATATGCACACTCCCAATGTGACCCCAGCCTCCGTGGGTTGGATAATCTGCCTACAAAGCCAGGGGTCAGGTATTTGTCTTCCTTCTGCACTTCCTGGGAGGGAAGCCATCCTGTGTAATGTTGGTGAAGCTGCAAAGTCCTAACACGACCTCAGAATAAACCACTTCAGAGTACTTCTTACCTTTCATAAGAACATAAGAAGAGCCATGCTGGATCAGGCCAAAGGCCCATCTAGTCCAGATTCCTGTATCTCACAGTGGCCCCACTAAATGCCTCTGGGAGCGCATGAGACTAGATACCTGTCTCCTGATACCACTCCCCTGCATTTGGCCCTTGAAGTACCCCGGTTTTAAGCCTGGAGATTACACATCCCCATCATGGTTTGTAACCTGTGATGGACTTTTCCTCCAGGAATCTGCCCAATCCCCTTTTGAAGGCATCCAGGCTAGATGCCATCACCACATCTTGTGGCAGGGAGTTCCACAGACTAACAACGCGCTGGGTGAAAAAAATATTTTCTTTGGTCTGTTCTCACTCTCCCAACCTTCAGTTTGAGTGGATGTCCCCTAGTTCCAGTATTTTGTGAGAGGGAGAAATCAAAAGTCACTGGAGATTGGAAATGACTTGAGTGAACATAATTTCTCCTCATTATTATTCCAAAAGAGGACAGGAATCTTAAAACCAGCCCAGTCCCTGTTCAATGGGCACAGAATGCTAGCTCACTTTTGAGAGGAGGAGAGGGGAAAGAACCAGGAGGCAGACTGAAAGGTAAAGTAGTTAGATGATGCGTATGGTTTTGTTCCTCTCTCTTTCAAAATCATAGAATCCAAAGTTATCCACCAAAGCTAAAAGATCAGAGATCCAGGACACATAGGAAACACATTTTTCACACAAGCCATAGTTGGCTAGTTTAATTCACTGCCACAAGGTAGAGAAGCAGCTGGCAACCTGAGCAGCTTTTAAAGGGATAGCATCTTGTGGCTGAAACAGACTAAGGGTATTTGTACACGACCCCTAAACTCCGCAGCAAATGGCTGCCAGCTCCGGAGCTTACAATTGTTTCCCCACCAGCTCCGGAGTTTGCAGGAAATTAAGTGCAACCACGCCCACCTAAGTGCGTCCCAGCGCACTTTTCTTGTACCTGCTCTAGGAGGGTGAAAATCCCCAGGTCCGGATTTAATCTGGTGAGTGCAGGGCTCTCCTGGCTTCTGTTTTTTTTTTTTGCCTCCTGCCCCTTTGAGAGAAGGGGCGGGAGGCAAAAAACAAACAAACAGAAGAGAAGGAATCAGGGGCTCCGGGCAGCTTCGGAGGTGAGCCTGCATTTTTTCCTCTCTTTTTCCCTCCCTCCCCTCACGCAGACAGGAGCAAGGAAGTGCGGAGGGGTGGGGACGCAGGAAGAGCAACGAACCCCCAAGATCCCTGGTCCGAATTTAAGTGGCCAGAGGATCTTAGGGGTCGTGTGAAAAGGCCCTAACACACCTACCTTCACAGGTAAACAGATGACTTGTTAGCTGCTTCCCCATAAGAAACTGGTACTGAATGAATGAATGAATCTTTATTATCGGTTGTTAACCAAATCAAAGAAACTGGCACTGGTACTGGTTGGCTACTGTGTGAACAGAAAGTGGAAGTAGATAAGTCTTTGTCCATTTTCCAAAGGCTGTTGCGGCTCCCACTCCCATTTGAAAACAGAAATGTTACAAGGGTATTTTAGGGAAACTTTGCAAATTTAGATTTTTCTAGATCCTCTAGATGGCAGGCATGCACCATTTTTTAAAGGGAGAGGCACACAACTCCCATGAAATGCAAAGCTAAATTAGGTCACCTGTGTTTGATTTTTTTTTCTTTATGCCAATTGCAGTGGAAAGAGCCAGAGAATATTGACTGCTCCAATCACCTCTCACACACCCCTCCAGGTTTAATTGTTTCGTCTGTCTCTGCATTTTTAACACCCACTCAGACATGATGCCAGCTCTGATTATTATTATTTTTAAATGCTGGTTTTCACTGCGATTTTGCCGTTGCCATTTTTCCCCTTCAAAATTACAGCGTAGATTTCTTTAAATCACATTTGAAAATGCTTCTTAAACAAATTTAGCACACACCATAATTTAGGACTTCCTGCAGCTGTCCCCCCAAAAAGCATGGCCTGTTCTTGTGACCTGTTTGTATGTTTTGGGTGCATGTTTTCTTGGATGTATGTTTATTTTTTTCTGTTATGTTTGCTTCTCTAGTAGTATATATTGTAAACTTTATGGTATTCAGAATGGGCTTGGTTGAATTACTGTTTGATGCTTTAACAATCATGCAGGCACACACATGTACACAATCCTTTGGTGTTGATCATAACATTCTTCCTAGGAGTGTGTTTATGAGCTTTATCATGGGTGGTCAGAGCACTGGCTGAAGTCTTTTGTCTTGCATTTTAAGTTATACTGTCTAGTATATAATTACTGCTTTATTTTTGAGGCCCGTGTTATTGTAATTTAATGTTGCTTAGTATTGTTTTTAACTTGTCAAATGATGAAGCTAGATGGGTGGTATATTAAATAGATGGATGGATAGATGGATGGATGGGTGGATTTGGTTTGATCTGGCAAAAATGTTTGCCTCCCAATGTTGTGGGTGCCCCATTGCTAGAGGTTTTCAAGAAAAGACTGGGCAGCCATAGGTCTGGGATGCTATGTGGTCTCCTGCCTGGGGCAGGGGGTTGGACTCAAAGACCTTCAAGGTTTCCTCCAACCCTACAATGAGTCTATGATTCTATGATGTTACTGTTGACTGTGGTACAGCTGATTGTGATTTGGAATGTAAACCCACAGTCTTCAAGGACTTTGAATAGACTGAGGGTTGGAGTGCCTAGATGTAGGACCAGCATGTTTAAATGGGGGGTGCTGGCAGGTGACAACACACTATGTCAATGTGGAGAGATAGGGACCCTGGCCCATCTCTTGATATGCCAGTTGTTACCAGAAACATATAACAATCTGGTTTGGATCAATGACAGAGCCAAGATGAAGGCTTCTTTTTGGCAGTTCAAACTTTGATTTGGAGATGAAAAAAGAAGATCTATAAATAAATAAAAATAATTCAAGAAGGGAGGCAATTCATTGAGTGGTTGGCAATAGAGGAGCTGCTGATTTGATGTTATTGTGTGTGGAGGTTATAGGCATCTCCACACTCTCCATCGACTGCAAGCACTGTGTTTATTTGGAAGGCAATGCATGAAATTCATATAGTCTGTTTCACTGTCATGTATACACACATATTAGCTCACAATTATAACACAAGGAGCAACCCCTGTGACATCTCTGATGTCCTCCCCATGACATCATATAAGTCTGTGTCCCAGGCACAGAATAAGGAGCTGTTGACTTTGCAAGTGTAAAATTCCACATTTACCACTGCACCACTGGATCTTTGTATCTCTTCAAACCATTCTCTCCCAAATTGATTGGCAAATATCCACCACTCATCCTGTACTGAGCCATGTTCCAGGCATAATGTGGTCATAGCAAAAAAAAAAATATGCTCTTTTAACAGTCATGTAAATAACTATACAATGTGCAAAAACCATTAATATATATGTCATGTGCTGCAGATATGGAAAAATAACATTGCATGGATAGAAAAAAAATCAACCAAAAATCAAAGCAACCTTGAAAATTAAAAGAGAAAATCATTTAAAAGAGAAAATCAATGGGGAGCACAGACAGAGTACCCTTTAGAGGATTATTTTCTATCCACACTTGTTTTTGTGCTCTTTTACTGACTCTGTAACTGGTTTCTCCTCTTACTACATTGCTGTAGAGTTGGTATCGATTGTCAAAGGTTGGCATTGATTTAAAATCAGCAGGGAGCAGCCTCAGCTGCCCTTGGACATTAGTCTGGTGCTGTCTGTAGTTTGGCTTCCTGTTTCTTACTTCCCTTTCTTGTGGAAGTTCCAAGAGGGTGCACAGAGAATCTAAAATGATGAAATGCTAAGTTTTTGTTCTTGAGCCCATGAAATGATCCAAACTCTGGCACAAATATTGGACATTTTGCTAAGGATTGGGAAAACGAGGACAAGCATTTCAATGCAAAATCCAGTAGGTTCTTGGAAAAGGAAGCAAGCAGGCAAGCCAAACTCTCAAGGAAATTGGAGGCAAAAATCAAAGAAAACCAAAACAAAACAAAAGACAAAAACCATGTGGCACCCTAAAGACTAACTTTCATATTTTAATGTAACGTTTCGTGGACACGTCCACTTCTTCAGACATATTTGAAAGTTAGTCTTTAAGGTGCCACATGTTTTGTGTCTTTTCTTTGTTTTGATTTGTTTTTCCTGGATTCCTGCCTGCAATTCTTGAAAGGACTAACACAGCTACCCTCTCTGAAATTTCACAAGGAAGTTGTGATACTGTACTCATGGCAGACATGCTAAGTTGTGTTCAGCAACTATGAGTAGGAGGGGGCACAGACAGAGTACTGCTGCATATTATTATTTGAAGACAGACAACTTTATTAGGCAAGAATGACTTGGAACATGTGGCTGTTCACATGTCTTTGTACTACAACTCCCATCATCCACCTGCTTTAACTAGGCTGCCTAGGACTGCTAGGAGTTGTATTTTGGCAATATATGGATGGCCACACATTCTCCTCTGTTGCCATAAAGCTGTTCAATCCTTGAAGAATAGGGAATTGACACCCCAGTCAAGTGGATGAATATTTTATGCATAGAGGAAAGCAGATCCTCCATCCAAGTCAAAATTGGTAGGAACTGGAAATGAATTATGAACTTTTAAATGAAACTGACGGTTCAGGGAATACATCTGCTTCTTCCCATCCTGACATGGAAAAAGGACGCCATCAAGTGATACCCAGATTGAATGAAAAAGGCTGCTGTTGCTTGACACTCTTCTACATATACAGTACGTCTACATTTGAGAGACAAGCCCTGGGTCTGTGGAACCTCATGAGGGCTGTTAATGATAGGGACTCCTGGATATCACTATACCCGGTGCGGTGCAGGGGATAGAGTAACAGACTGACTCAGGAGTCCTGGGTTTAAATTCTTGTTCATCCATAGAAAATGACCAGGGGAGTGGAACTAGGAAAACCAATCCTTCAATATCTCACATAAGAAGCCCTGTTATGGTTACTATAAGTCAGTTCTGACTTGAAGGCACATGATGACAAAAATTCATAAGGTCACCTGAATTCTAAGTTTGAATTTGAACTTGGAAGTCAAAATCTTTGTGTTTGCAATTAGCTCTCATTACAAATTGACAAGCATATACAAATTATTTCTGCTTGACAGAACCAAACAAAACTTGCAAGGGATAGCTTGTTAGAGAGAACTGGGAAGGAGCCAGTGGTCATGGTACATGTTGGTACCAATGATGTCAGGAAGGCCAAGTGGTCAGTCTTGGAAGCAGAATTCAGGTTGTTAGGTAGAAGATTGAAGTCCCGGACTTCCAAGGTAGCATTTTCAGAAGTGCTACCTGTTCCTCGTGCAGGACCCACCAGGCAGGCAGAACTCAGACGCCTCAATGTGTGGATGAGGTGATGGTGTTGAGAGGAGGGCTTTAGATTTGTCAGGAACTGGAGAACATTTTGGGACAAGCCGAACCTGTTCAGGAGGGATGGGTTGCACTTGAATCATGATGGGACCAGATTGCTGGCACTCAACCTCAAAAAGGCTGCAGAGCAGCTTTTAAACTGATAACTGGGGGAAAGCCAACAGGAGCTGAGTGGCATCCGGTTCAGGACACCTCATCCTTGGGGAATGAGGTTGGAGAGGGTAGAGAATCACATAGAGATGACATAGCAGGTTTTAGCACTGGGAGAATAATGGAATGTGATACTTTGTCTACTGAAAATAAAAGCTGTGGGGGGGGGGGGAGAACAAGGCAGCAGCTGTTGTTGCGGGACCCACTGTACAGGTGTTTCTACGCCAATGCTCGAAGCCTCCGAGCAAAGATGGGAGAACTTGAACATTTGGCATCTAGGGATAGCATAGATATAATAGCCATAACAGAAACCTGGTGGAATGTGGAGAACCAGTGGGATACAGCAATCCCAGGCTATAAACTCTATAGAAGGGATAGAGAGGGGCGGGTTGGAGGAGGAGTGGCCATCTATGTCAAAGAAGGGGTAAAATCCAGCAGAATGGAGATGGACAGAGGGTCCGACTCCACCATAGAATCACTGTGGGTTAAACTACCAGGTCCAAGGAGTGATGTGATAGTTGTGGTATTCTATCATCCACCAGATCAAAAACTTGAGGGGGGGGCTTGAAATGAGGAGAGAAATCATGGAGGTGGCTAAGAGGGATAGGATAGTAATAATGGGGGACTTCAATTATCCCCACATTGACTGGGCCAATGCGAGCTCTGGGCAAGAAAGAGAAACTGGGTTTCTCGACTTGCTGAATGATTCTGCCTTAGAGCAACTTGTCATGGAGCCCACCCTAGAACAGGCAACTCTGGATCTAATACTGTCTGATATTCAGGACCTGGTCAGGGATGTGAATGTCACTGAGCCTCTGGGGAGCAGTGACCATGCTGCAATTTCCTTTGCCATGTATGTCGGAGGAAGAGTGTCAACCAAATCAGACATAAAAACCCTTGATTTTCGAAGGGCAAACTTCCCTCAGATGAGGAAACTAGTTAGAGAGAAATTGAAGGGGAAGGCTAGAAGAATCCAATCTCTTCCGAGTGCATGGAGCCTGTTTAAAACATCGGTAATAGAGGCCCAGCACAAGTGCATACCACAAAGAAAGAAGAGCTCATTTAAGTCCAAGAGCACACCGGCATGGTTAACGAGTGGAGTTAGAGAGGCTCTAAAGTGCAATGAGAGGTCTTCCTGTAAATGGAAATCCTCCTCAAATGAGGAAAATAAAAAGGAACACAAACTCTGGCAAGAGAAATGTAAGAAGATAAGAGAGGCAAAGAAAGATTTTGATGAATGATTGGCTAGCAATATAAAGGGTAATAATAAAAGCTTCTTTAAATATGTTAGAAGTAGAAAGCCTGCCAGAGAACCAGTTGGCCCTCGGGATGGTGAGGGAGGAAAAGGGGAGGTTAAGGAGGACTTTGAAATTGCAGAGAAATTAAATGAGTTCTTTGCATCTGTCTTCACGACAGAAGACCTCGAGCAGATTCCGCTGCCTGAACCACACCTCTTGACTAAACAATTAAATCAAATACAGGTTAAAAGAGAGGATGCTTTAGGACTAATTGATAAATTGAAGATTAACAAGTCACCGGGCCCAGATGGCATCCACCCAAGGGTTATTAGGGAACTGAGAAATGAAATTGCAGATCTCTTAACAGTTATATGCAACTTGTCTCTTAAAACGGCCACAGTGCCGGAGGACTGGAGGATAGCAGATGTCACACCAATTTTTAAAAAAGGAAGGAGGGGGGACCCGGGAAACTACAGGCCAGTTAGCCTTACATCTGTCCCAGGGAAGATGATGGAAAGCCTCATCCAAGAGAAAATCTTAAAACACATAGAAGAACAAACCTTGCTGAGAGAAAATCAGCATGGCTTCTGTAAGGGTAAATCTTGTCTGACAAATCTTTTAGAATTTTTTGAAGAGGTCAACAGGCACATGGATTTGGGTGAACCAGTGGATATAGTCTATCTGGATTTTCAAAAGGGTTTTGACACAGTCCCTCACCAAAGGCTGCTGAGAAAATTGCACAGTCAGGGGATAAGAGGGCAGGTCCTCTTATGGATTGAGAACTGGTTGAGATGCAGGAAACAAAGAGTAGGTGTCAATGGGAAATTTTCACAATGGAGAGAAATGAAAAGCGGTGTGCCCCAGGGCTCTGTCCTGGGACTGGTGCTTTTCAATCTGTTCATAAATGACCTGGAGACAGGGATAAACAGTGAGGTGGCCAAGTTTGCAGATGACACAAAACTTTTTCGTGTGGTAAAAACCAGAGAAGATTGTGAAGAGCTCCAGAAGGATCTCTCCAAACTGGGGGAATGGGCTACGAAATGGCAAATGTGTTTTAATGTAGCCAAATGTAAAGTAATGCATATTGGGGCAAAAAATCAAAACTTTATCTATCAACACATGGGCTCTGAGTTATCCGTGACGGATCAGGAAAGAGATCTTGGTGTGTTGGTGGACAGCTCCATGAAGGTGTCTCCCCAATGTGTGGCAGCGGTGAAGAAGGCCAATTCCATGCTAGGGATTATCAAAAAGGGGATTGAAAATAAAACGGCCAACATTATAATGCCATTATACAAAACAATAGTAAGGCCACACCTGGAGTATTGTGTACAATTCTGGTCACTGCATCTCAAGAAAGACATAGTGGAACAGGAAAAGGTGCAGAAGAGAGCGACTAAAATGATTACTGGGCTGGGGCACCTCCCTTATGAGGAAAGGCTAAAACATTTGGGCCTCTTTAGTCTGGAAAAAAGGCGCCTGAGGGGGGATATGATTGAGACATACAAAATAATGCAGGGTATGAGTAAAGTGGATAGAGGGAAGCTCTTCTCCCTCTCCCACAATACCAGAACTAGGGGACATACACTCAAATTGAAGGCTGGGAGAGTAAGAACTGGCAAAAGAAAATATTTTTTCACGCAGCGCGTTGTTAGTCTATGGAACTCCCTGCCACAGGATGTGGTGATGGCATCTGGCCTGGATGCCTTCAAAAGGGGATTGGACAGATTCCTGGAGGAAAAGTCCATCACAGGTTACAAACCATGATGGAGATGTGTAATCTCCAGGCTTTAAACCAGGGTACTTCAAGGGCCAGATGCAGGGGAGTGGTATCAGGAGACAGATATCTAGTCTCATGCGTTCCCAGAGGCATCTGGTGGAGCCGCTGTGAGATACAGGAAGCTGGACTAGATGGGCCTTTGGCCTGATCCAGCATGGCTCTTCTTATGTTCTTATGTTCTTATGTTCTTATGATGTAACTTTGCAGAATGATAATATATGAAGAATAATGCAAGGCTACAGACGCAGTGCTAAACACATTGAAACATGGGGAGGGGGCGGTTTAAGGGAATCAGCTAATAACTGTTTACACTTCTTTAAAAATAGATGGAGTTTTCTGGGATAGACTCAGAGTTAGCAGAGACCTCGAGGGCCATCAAGTCCAACCCCCTGCCGTGCAGGAACTCCCATCACAGGACACCCCTGAGGGAATTAAGCTTAAATGTTCTAAAATAGTAAGTGCTGAGATCTTGTATAAGAGGTGGTCCAACAAGACTCCCTGTTGGGGGTTCCTGCATGGCAGAGGATTGGACTGGATGGCCCTTGAGGTGTCTTCCAACTCTATGAGTCTATGATTCTATGATTCTAAGATCCTTTACATTTGGAAGATTCCAAATGTCTTGCTGTTTTGACCAGGCCATTCAGTGTAATCAAAATAATGGGCAGCATAAGGAAGTCTGCAAAATCTCAGAAGGAAATATTCAATGAGACAAACTCTTTTGACTTCTGCTAGTAAGCAACTTTATGGGCCCACTACAAATACAGTGAAGCCTTGTGTAACAAACGCGTTGTATAACATAAAATCTGTACAGCATAAAAAAAATTCCAGAGATAGGGGAAATTTGCTTAACAGAATCACCTATGGGGGGATTCTCTACAACATAAAAATGGTCGCAATTTGGGATTACTCTGTTTTCAATGCATTCCTATGGGAAATTTGTATAAAGGAAAAATTGCTTAACATAATTTCATTTTGGAACGAAATAATTCCTTTATACAAGGTACCACTGTAACACATTCAAAACTCTCTTCAGGGTGTTGCTTTTCTTTCTTCACCAACCCTCCTTTCCTTCTTGGGGCGTTTATACACGACCCCTAAGCTCTGCCGCAAATGGCTGCAAGCTCCGGACCTTAAAAATGTTTCCCCACCAGCTCCGGAGTTTGCAGACAATTAAGTGCGACCCCGCCCACCTAAGCGCGACCCAACACACTTTTCTTGTACCTGCTCTTTGATGGTGAAAAATATTTGATGCGGAGAGTGCCTGAGCTCTCCTCGCTTCTTTCTGTTGTTTTTATTTATATTTATTTATATTTATTTATACTTGAGTTTATATCCTGCCCATCTTCCCAACGGGAACTCTGGGCGGCGAACATGGCTGAACAATTCAGCAAATACAGATAGGAAATACAAAACAGAGCAATAAAAGATAAGACCAACAAGTCAACAAAAGTTAAAATAAGACAAATTAAAAGAGCAGAGGCGGGCGCACCCTTGAATTCTAAACTCGCCACTGCTATCAAATTCAGCAAATTATCGATGGCGGATTTAAAAAAAAAGGGGGGGGGAGGGCTAAGCTAGGTCACCAAAGGCCTCGCAGAATAGGATGGTCTTCACCGCTTTACGAAAGGCCAGCAGGGACTCTGCAGAGCGCACTTCGCAAGGCAGGGAGTTCCATAAGGATGGAGCAGCCACCGAGAAAGCCCGGTTCCGGGTAAGGGACCGCCTGGCTTCTCGGGGGGATGGAACCTGCAGCAAGTGCGCTCGCGACTGCCGAACTGGTCGGGCCGATGTTGACCGCTGGGCGATCCGCTCCGCCAGGTAGTCCGGACCCAGGCCATGGAGGGTTTTATAAACTAAAACCAAGACCTTGAATCTGATCCGGGAGGCAATGGGTAGCCAATGCAGCCGGGCCAGCACCGGGGTGATGCGGTCAAAGCGACGCGCACCCGCCACCAGTCTGGCCGCTGCATTTTGCACCCGCTGCAATCGCCGGAGGAGAGTCAAGGGCAACCCCATGTAGAGAGCGTTGCAATAGTCCAGCCTCGAGATCACCAGCGCCTGCACCACTGTTCTCAGGGAGTCCCCATCTAGGTAAGGGCGAATCTGGGCGATCTGGCGAAGATGAAAAAATGCGGTCCTGGCCACGGCTGCCACCTGGGCATCTAGGGACAAGGCCGGGTCCAGGATCACGCCCAGGTTCCGAACCCTCTCCGCCAGTTGGAGGGAAACACCCTCCAGGCTGGGGAGGGGGCCCCCATACCCAGACGGGGAGCTCCCGAAGAACATCACCTCGGTCTTCTCAGGGTTGAGTTTGAGCCTGTTGGCCCTGGTCCAGGCCATGACCGCCTCCAGACACTGGTCAAGGGACCGGACAGCTTCCACTGCAGAGGTGGAAAAACAGAGATAGAGCTGCGTGTCATCAGCATACTGATGACAACGCAGCCCAAATCTCCTGATGACCCCCGCCAGCGGCCTTACATAGATGTTAAACAGCATGGGGGAGAGAGACGAGCCCTGCGGAACCCCGCACGGGAGTGTCCACGGGGCCGCCCCTTAAAGAGGAACCAGGAAGTAAACGGAGGTCAGAGCAACTTCCCCTGGCACCGGAGGTAAGGCTTTATTCTTTTGTCCCTGTCTAAGGCTTTTTTTCCCTCCCTCCCCTCACGCAGACAGAACAAAGAAGTGCGGAGCGGGTGTGGACGGAGGAACAGCAACGAACCCTCAAGATCTCTGGTCCGAATTTAAGGGACCAGCGGATCTTAGGGGTCGTGTAAAAAGGCCCTTGGTTGTGTCAATGCAGTTACTTCATTACGCCACTCACTCTGTCGCTCTTTCCATTGTACTGTATTATGTAGCAATAATTCTAAGTAGTGAGGTTTAAAAATATTGTTCCCCTACCACCACCACCACCACCACCACTGAGGGCAGAGAGAAATTGCTGAAGATTTTTTATAAGAACTACAAGGACACCCAGTCTTTTCCTAATTGAGTGTCTTGCAGGCAACAAATGTAGCCAATTTGTGAAGTGTAAATGCAAAGTTTAACCTGCCAAATGTGTAAGCGTAAGGCAATGTCTGAAAAGTGACCTTCACTTTAAATAACTATGGGAATTGACAAGGTATTCTTCCTAGAACAAGGACAAAATCCATGTCCTCATCATATTTTATTTCCTGCTATCATAAATGGATGCCCTGTGGAGTAATATTTTTTCCTCTGCCTTTCATTTGTGATTTATCCGATAAAAGATATGAACACAGATTTTACTCACATGGTCCTCTACCACATGCAAGCTGTCATTCTCCTTTGACCTTGCTGCTCCTTTGCCTTTGAGCAAGGCATCCATCTTTGAAAATATTTAGTGCTCTTGCTAATACTCAATACAGGCAGTGAACAGTTCCAAGACTGGAGCCACAGCATGCATGACTGGGGTCAAGTAGCCAACAGAAATGAGCGGTACCTATAGTAAACAAAGACACAGTCTTTAATTTGCTAGAGTTGACCAGGGCTTTTAACGTCTGGACCTTTTATATACAGTACGACCCCGGTATGCACTGGGGATTGGTTCCAGGCCTTCCCGTGGATAATGAAAACCATGGATAAGAGAGAATGCCTGCTCACCCACCCCCAAACTGCTGTTTCCTGACAGTAGCTTGCTTTATGACTGATGTTTTGAGACAGTAGCTTGCTTTATGGCCACTGTTTGTGACAGTAGCTTGCTTTACAGCTGCTGTTTGTGACAACAGCTTGCTTTACAGCTTGCTTTGTGGCAGTTGAATTATTTCATATTTTCCTCTACCAACCATGGATAACTGAATCAGTGGATAATGAATCAATGGATACGAGGGTCCTACTGTTCTGTAATAATAATCACGGAATTGCAGAGTTAGTTAAGGCCCCTATGGAACATTGATTCCAACACCTCTCAAGGAGGCATTGTGGGAAATTGAACTCCCAACCTCTTGCTGCACAGCCAAATGCCTCAACTACTGAGCTATCCAGTAGTTGAAGCCATTGAGGGCCTTTTCACACGACCCCTAAGATCCGTAGGCCACTTAAATTCGGACCAGAGATCTTAGGGGTTTGTCGCTGTTCCTGCGTTCCCACCCCCTCCGCACTCCTGGCTGCTGGCTGCGTGAGGGGAGGGAGAAAAAAAGGAAGAAAAGAATGCCGCTCACCTCCGTTCTGCTGTCATGGCACTGCATTCAGATCTCTTAAAGGGGCGGGGGGCAAAAAAAGAACAAACAGAAGCAAGGAGAGCCGGGCAGTCACTACGTTATATCCGCATCAGGAATTTTCACCTCCAGAGAGCAGGTACCTGAAAAGTGCGCTGGGACGTACTTAGGTGCGTGTGGTCACACTTAATTATCTGTAAACTCCGGAGCTGGTGGGGAAACAATTTTAAGCTCCGGAGCTGGGAGCCATTTGCGGCGGATTTTAGGGGTCGTGTACAAAGGGCCTAAGTCATAGTAGTGCTGTCAATTAGAAACAATTTGATGACATGTACGATTAAAGTAGGGCTGTAACTGTATACTATCCTAAACTGGTAAAAGGTGCTCTTGACCATTCTTGACTCCTATGCTTCAACAAAACAATGAGAACCTTCATCCTGAAAACTCACCTTCGTTAAGAGTGACACCCCATCCGTCAGTGAATGCACTTCTCTACTTCCATCAACTGGCTTTCCTGCCCACGGCACTTCCAACTTATCTATGCTTTTGGGAGTTTTGGTCTAAAATGGTAACCTTTTCCATCTCTGGCCCTTGTTCAGATCTACTATTGCTTTACCAATAGTGGGCAAAGAATTGTACCCTGAAATAATATCTTCAATTGGCTGACTGGTAAAGGAGCAGCTGAACAGACAAATGGACTGAGCGAGACAATAAATTGTATGACAAGCTCCTGAAACTTCATGTCATTAAGAAGACGGGGAATAAACTGATTGACAGCCAAAATGTGTGAAGGAATCAGATTTGACATTTCAGGGCCACACATTTCTCGGGTGATGTCTTGCTAAAACCTAACTAGGTAAAATGCAGAAAAAAGAAATGTCAGGATAGATAGATAGATAGATAGATAGATAGATAGATAGATAGATAGATAGATAGATAGATAGATAGATAGATAGATAGATAGATAGGAAGGAAGGAAGGAAGGAAGGAAGGAACTGAAGATAGATAGATAGATAGATAGATAGATAGATAGATAGATAGATAGATAGATAGATAGATAGATAGATAGATAGATAGATAGAGCTAAGGAAAACTAGGTTTAAGAATGTCATTTAGGATTGCTGTTGTTCAGGATGGCTTGCCCACTTCATATACTATTTCAGAAGAGTGGGCTAGCTGGCCTTTCTCAGAGTTGTTATTTTGGTCTTCTACAGCATCATGGAATACATATGTTTGTTCATTTTGTTTCTCAACCAGAATGTAAATATTATTTATTTAAAAATAACACCATCTTATTTATGCACAATACTAGTTATAGGGAACTTTTTTATGAAGGCTGAATACTGGGCATTGCATATATCCCACAATTAATTTTTATGTGGCTATTTGTTTATTTAGATCTCTATTGATGAAATTAGCAAACACAATTTCACAAAATGTGCTGCTTCTTATTTGCAGTTCTGTAACAGGCAATACAAACTATTAGAACAACAGCTCAATACTATATCTGTGTGCACCCAGGTCCACAGGTAAACCACCAATACAGAAGTTGCTTGTAGAACTGCAAAGTTCAACTATCATTTTGAATGTCAAATCCAGACCAAAATATTCCTCAACTGGGTTGGGTATCTATAACATAGAAGAATCAGTGCCTTGTGCAGAGTCTTCAAAACCACAAAATACTGTAAAATATCATAAACACACTATGTGACTTCACTAGAAATGGGCATGAAACAAAAAACGAAATGCTGTTTTATTGTTTCATTATGTAACAAATTACTTCATTATGTAATGAAACAGTAGGACGTGTTCATCATGAAACAAAACAAACTGCCATTTTTCCTCTAGAAATGAAACGATTCATCCTAGAGGAATCAATGGCAGGGGAGCTTCCTCAAGCTCTTCCCTGTAAGCCCCTGAAACTTGGAAAACTTTGGGTGTCAGGGGGCTAAATTATTAAGCTCCAAAGGGGGTGCCCCTAGGAAACAATCTTTCTGATTGAATTTGGAAACCACAATATATACACACACACACCTGCATGCGAAAGCAATTAGCACTGCTGTGGCTTGGCTTCCAAATCCCAATTCAATCAATTAGAAATATTTTTTCCTAGCTGCACCCCCTTTGGAGCTTAATAAGTCAGCCCCTCACCCCCAAATCTTCCCAAATTTGGGGGGCTTACAGTGAAGAACTTGAGGAAGCTCCCCAGCAATTTTGGCTGTGATCCATACTTTCGAGTACATAAAGATGTGTATGTGAAAATACGGATCACAGCCATGTTTTGGAATGGAAATGGCAGGGTAGCTTCCTCAAGTGATTCTAGGTAAGCCCCTGAAATTTGGAGAGGTTTGGGGGTCAGGTGGCTGAGTTATAAGCTCCAAAGGGGGTTCTATAATTGAAAGAGTGTGTAGAGTGTGTGCCAGCAATTTAGGGGTTAATAACCTCTACAATTTCTTTCTTAGTCCCACCCCTTTGGGCTGAACCAATAGTTCACAAGTGTTGTACATACCCATTGTGAGTGCTCCCCCCAACCAACAGAGATGGGGCCAAACTATAAGGTGGGCAAACCCAGAGCCAAAAACAAATGTGACCATTCCATAAACTCTTTCTTTCTTTCTTTCTTCTCTCCCTGTCCCTGGACATGTGGCTCTTTCCCATAATCTGAAATGATTGCTTAGAAAAAAGCTTTTGGAACTAGATCAATGGCTGCATAAAATACACAGCTTGGAAGCCTATTTTTCTAGACTGCAACACCCAGAATTGCTGGATAACTGTCCCCTAACAGTGGAAGCCCTAGAATGGACGCAGATATTTCCTACTCGTCTTGCAAATTGTGATTTATTACAGAATAAGGGAAGAAAAAAATTCAAAGAAAAATATTGTGCCTTATTGCCCCCCCAGAAGAAATAAAGACACAGACAAAATTATATGGAGTTAATATGGGCCGCAATTTATTTATAACATTAATTAACTGTAAATGATAACTGCAAATTAAAGAGGGCCTGTGACGTGGGGCAAGTGGTAGATAATTCTAAGTTATAATTAATCAGCACCTCTGCTAGATAATAAGAGATTAAACTGGCATGAAAGAATAATGCCTTTGGTAAGATGCCAAACATTAACTACACCATCTTACCTTCAATTCTCATAAACACTGGCAGCCCTCATAACCTAACAGGGGCTCCTTTTTAACAATAAGAATTGACATCCTAGTTTAAATTTTATCCATGAGGGCTGCCAACACAAAGAGGTGCTGTATAACAGAGGTGCCTACTTAAATAACAAAACCGCTTGCCCTAACCGCCAATTGCGACCGGTGGAAGAACTATTTAATATCACCCCACCGCGCCACGCAGATGATGGGATGGGCGAAAAAACGCCATTGCTCTAAAGCCAATTTGAGCAATGGCCAAAAATTCCCATCCGGCCCCGAAGCGACCAGTAAAACTCATCATCCGCGATATAGGGCGGGAGGGAGGGGAGCTGTCAAAATTGTGCTGGCTGCGGGCGGGGAGCGTACAGAGCCTTAAATAGGCTGCTCCCCGCCACGCAACCAACGTACGGGCGCAGGACTTTGCACCCGCCCACTTCTTCAAGGCGGCAAAGAAGCCCCGCCGAAGACAATGGCTTCGAGCGGAGCCTCCATTAGCGCTCTCTCTCTCTTTCTCTCTCTCTCTCTCTCTCTCTCTCTCTCTCTCTCTCTCTCTCTCTGTCTGTGTGTGTGCGTGCGTGTGTGTGTGTGTGTGAGAGAGAGAGGGGGGGGGGGGGGGGAGGGAGGGAGGGAGGAAGAGGCATAAAAAACTAGGTTGATACTGAAATAAAGTCTGTATATCAGGCTAAAAATATCTATTATTCCTTCCATTCATCCCAGCAGACATCTTCAGCTTGCTCTTAAAGAAGAGCTCATTACATGAACAGCCTACAGGCTGCATAGATTACATTTTCTGTGTTGTGCACCATACCATATTCTGCATTTTAGACACAGAGTCTGGATGTGAAGCAAGCTGCATGTGAATATATCTATAGCAAATTCAGACTCTGCCTTTGCTCCAAACTAGCGTGACAAATAACCCTACCTGCCACTCTCCCAGTTACACTTGTAATCCCCACTGAGACAATTTCAGGCCAAAAAATATATGAAATCAAAATAAAAATTAATGAAGACAAAAACTTTGTACCACTTTTAAGACAAACTGCTATATTTTAATGTGAGCTTTCCTGGGCAAGTCCACTTTCTCAGGTCTTGTATCTTCCAGACACGCTGTACTACAATTCCCATCACACTGTGATATCTTTTTCTAAGCTCTGTTTAGCTCAGAGCCTACTTAGACCTGTAGCTGGTCTGGCGTAAATTCTCCAGTTGAAGACCCACGGAAAGGGAGGGCTATGGCTTTCTTGTAGAAGGTCCCAGGTTCAATCCGTACATGCCCAACTTAACGGATAGTGTAAGAAGTGGTGAAATTCAGTGTGATGTAATGCATAGAGTTACTGAGTAGGACACTGAAGGCCCTGGTTCGAATCCTTGCTCAGCCACAGAAATTCACTAAGGACTGGTAAATCTACTCCTTAAATATCTCACTTGCCTTAAGTGCCCTGTTAGGATCAGTGTAAGTAGGCTGCAGTTTGATAGCACACAACACATAGCAAACAATACAAAAGACTGAGATCTGGCATACGGTGTTCAGGAACCAAACAAGTAACCACCTATGTACTCATGCAGCTTGCTCGCAGGCTCAAGAGGTAATTATCTAGCAGGTAGCAAAATATGATTACTACACCATTAGGGACAGTGAAGCAGTTGCTTCAGATGGCAGATGCAAGGAATGAGAAGCAAGGAAAGCCATGTTAGGGGTAGGGATGGGCACGAAATGGAAAAAGAGTGTTTCATTTTGTTTCATTCTGTTTCCCTGTGTTTCGTTTCATTTTGTTTTTAAATGAATTTTTGTAAAAAAAAAATCCGCAATGAAACAATTTGTTACTCTATAAAATGGCTCCCCTGGGTCATAGAGACACCAAATTTGGTGCTTCTAGGACACAGGGGAACTGTTTTATAGAGTTAAAAAAAAAGTTCATTTTAAAATTGAAAACACAGTGTTTCATTTCATTAATGAAATGCTGCCTGTCGTTTCGTTTCATTACAAAATAATTCGTAAGCTTATGAAGTGACAAAACAGCATTTTGTCATTTCATAAGGTGCCCATCCCTAGTTAGGAGACATGTCTTTCCTCCTTTAAGTGACCTGGTTGTCCCCAACTGCAGGGGAGAACCTTACACTTTACAAAGACTGAATTAAGACTCAACTGCTTCTCCTGTCCACTTTTCCTGTATGTGGAACATTAGAATGGGATATCGTCGTGATCTTTGTTTTGGGCAGCAAAATGTTCTGAGCTGACTCCTTAGAACATGAGGTTTTCCAAAGCCTCTCGCATCCAATGGTTTGGTTTTCTTTATGCATATAATCATGGCTAGGATAATGCCTGCCATTTTTGTACCAGCAGTAATATATCCAGGGTGGGAAAAGAGACATTTGTATGTGAAAGTTAACCAGAGACATTTGGACTCCCTTCTCTAGCTCCTTGTTGCAAAACAGCAGAAAACTGGGCCATTTCAACAGCTCTTTGGGAAATATGTTCAGTTATTAAAAGAAACAGCAAATCTTTTCCTCTGGCAAGTAGGTCTAAAAAAGGTTCCTTGGATTAGTAATAAAAATAGGTTCATGAGGGGGTGAGAAATGGGAGCAGGGAACCAGCAGTCTGTTCCTTCCAATGCTGATGTTCTATCAGTTTCTTTAACATTAATTTTTGTATCCTGGTGTTTCACACAAGATATGTCCTATGAGTAATACTGGGTTAGCAGCTCATACAACACATCTTCCAAAAAAAAAGTGCAGTAGAAATCTATCTGCCTAAGTAGCAATGTCATTTTTAAAAACCAGAAGCTGTTGGATTTTCTTGGTCTACTACAGCAGAAGTCTTGTAATTGTTCCCCATTTTATTAACGATTTATTTTAAGATATATCTTTTATACTTCTGATGGCTAGCCTCCCAACTCACGGGAATCTTTTGATTACGCAAATCTTTTTTTCCCCTTTCTCTGCCACTTTCCACATTCTGAAATTTATGGTCAGAAGCGTCGAGATGAATGGTAAGAACCCTAAAATCCCCGTGATTAGTATGTTTCCACTTTGGCAATGGGATTTCCCCAGGGATGTGTGCTTTACAATCAAACTGGAAAATTTATTCCATGCTCACCGTACTTGAACAGAAAACAAAGAACACTAGATTGCCGAGAGGAGGAAAAGCAAGTACAACAATAAATACATCTTTGTAGCTCTTTGTTTTGGATAGTGTTTTATTCCTTATAATAAAATTATTTAGCAAGGTATTAAGACTTCTCAAAAAGCACGTATGACATACAGGCTGAGAAGTTAACCTCGGGCCATTGCCAAAGCCACTTGGCAAGTATTTTGTGGCAAACAGAAGGCTTGTAAGTGTAGCTTTTTTGCAAACGTATCTCCAGGATGTAAAAAGACTTTGAGTTAGATCGTGGGAAAGCAGCTCAAATAATTGAAGGCCATTGAATTTCATGCTCTGAAAAAGCAAAGTAAACAAAGTGTTCTGTTTGTTTGTTTGTTTGTTTCATTTCTATACCACCCATCTTCCAATAGGAACTCTGGGCGGTTTACAGCAATATTAAAATCAACAATAAATAACAGAACAACAAGTCAATAATACTAGTAGAAAAAGAGGGAAAACCCTCAGCAAGAGGCATCGTGGGCGGAAAGGAAAAAAAATAAGTTAAAAATTAAATTAAAAGGTCGCCAAATGCCTCCCTAAAAAGCAAGGTTTTGAGCGCTTGTTTGAAGGTGGGCAGGGACTGTGCTAGGTTCCACAAAGTGGGGCCCACCACAGAGAAGATGCGGTTGCGCGTGAGCAACTTCCGCGCCTCCCTGGGTGTGGCTACCCTAAGTGAGCGTGCCTGCGACATTCTAGTGGGCCTGGCCTCAGTTAACCTCTGCTTATACACCACCCCATAGCACTTCAAGTAGTCTCTGGGAAGCTTACAATTTAATTACAGTGTGCATGCTATACATTGCCCCCCCCCCCCAGCAAACTGGGTACTCGTTTTATTGACCTCAGAAGGATGGCAGGCTGAGTCAACCAGGTGGCTATGAAGGGGCAATGTCGGGTGCCCACAGAAAGGGCTCCGAGTGCCACTTTTGGTACCTGTGCCATAGGTTCGCCATCACTGACATACATCTTCCTCCTATACAGGATAAGTACTGTGCTGTGTCATAACCGGGATCAGCATGATTGATGCAGAATGAATAAAGAGTTAATGTTACCATTTTATAGCTACTTGCTTCAACAAAGTCTCATTGAAAATTACTTCCAAATCAACACATACTGTACATTTTTGGGGTCATTGCACGATAAAAAGATAAATCATTGCTAGATGAACTATTGCCCTTTTACACCATATTTGTAAATAAGATTCCAGCATTTTTTAAAATGGAAATCTAGCATCATTTTATCTTTATTTACTTACCGTAGAAGATGGATGATTGATCTGTATGATACAGTCAGACGGGGTCTTAATGATAAAAATGTGATATTGATTTAAGGAGATTTTAATTTAGATTACTACATGGAAATTGAGTATTACATTGAAAAGGCCCCTCTGCAGGTCATGTTTGGAATGCTTTATATGCTAGCGCCAAAGTAGAAACTTGGGTAAGCAATGATTCTGACTCCTGCCTTAACTCAGGTCCCAGTTTTAGAAGACTGGACCTGTAGAAATAATTTGGGAAATATACAAGAGTGATGATAATAACTTCCAGTGACAAGTTGGGTGAGGCAACTGCAGGAAAAAGCAAAATGGGGAAATGGATATCTTTCAGGTCAAGGCTTATTCTGGGAGTGCATATTAGTAATAAAGGAGAATTTATTTACACTGGACTTCTATTGATCCAGGAACTAATACAGAATTTCTGAAGTGGTTAGCCATGTTGAGTTCAAAGTATATGTTACATATAGTCTGTAAGAAGAAGCTGCAATCTGTTCGTGTTAATCACCACCACCACCACCACCACCACCACCACCACCACCACCACCACCACCACCACCACCTACTACTACTACTACTACTACTACTACTACTACTACTACTACTACTACTACTACTTAGCAATGCAGAAATAGAAGGGACCCTATGGATAATCAAATCTAGCCCTTGTCAAGAGGGCACCGTGGGGAGTCAAATTCCCAACCATACCTAAACCACTGAGCTGTTCAGCCATTCCCTAGATGTGATTCATAGAGCACTTTGTGACTAAGCAGCCATACTTGCAAATGAATTCCATGCTTACCTTCCAGTGACCAATCACAAAATAAAGCAACCATGAACTGAAAACTACAAAATGTGTCCAAAGCTGCCGCGACAATCTGGTAATTTCTGTCTACTGTATCAAATTTCATATATTCTTGTAGCATGGTCAGGGTTGGTGGTAAATATAGTAGTGGAGAGGCTCACAGAGCTGAAGTGATGAGATTTTTTTTTAATTCGCAGAGGTGATGATGTTATCAGACAGCTGGGTAAATGAGGGGTAGAACTGGGTTTTCTTAGCACTAATGTATTATGATCTTGCTCTGTTGTGTGCATGTGCAATCTTTTGCACTGCATTTTTTAGATTCTCCAGAAGGGCGGTAGTGGTCTGGTTACAGAGACTCCATGATGAGCACTTGGAGTTGAAAATTTACCACAACAGCATGGCTTAAGATGCCATGGATAGAGATGGGCACGAAATGATTTTTTAAATGAAACGAAAAATGAACTGCCCTTAAAAAAACTAAATGAAACAAAATAGAAATCTTCATTTTGTTCCGTTGTGCTTTTCTTCATCATCATCATCTTTCTTTCTTTCTTTCTTTCTTTCTTTCTTTCTTTCTTTCTTTCTTTCTTTCTTTCTTTCTTTCTTTCTTTCTTTCTTTCTTTCTTTCTTTCTTTGTCTAAGCTAGAGACAGAATAAATAAATAATAAAATATTATTTTATAATAAAATAAATAATAAAATAAATAATAAAAATAAGCAAGCCATCTGGTCAGTGGGAATTTAAAAACAACAAAAACCACCGACCGGCTTCACCGTGGGCCAGCTGGTCGGCGGGAGTAAAAAAAAACAACCTCCTGAGGCTCCCTGTGGGCTAGCTGGTCGGCGGGAGTAAAGAAATAAAATAAAATAAAATAAAATAATTTTTAAAACAACCAACCGGCCGGTCCAACAGTGTAAAATAAATAAATAAAAATAAATAATGAATAATGAAACAAAATAAAATATGAAATGAATTTTTTAAAAAAAATAATTTCATAATAAGTAAAACAAAATGGGGGAAAGAAATGAAAAATGAAAAACAAACAAACGCCATTTTGGCATTTCATGCCCATCTCTAATCGTGGGGCTTTAATTCAGAATGAGTTAAAAGATAGGTTAGCTAATTCGGCAATCTGAAAAGAAATCTGAAAATGTGGATTTTAACCAGGTAATGAACTGAGGCACAGACCTGTGTACAGATTTGGTCCCTGATCAAGAAAAAAAATGGCTTAATCCTTCTTTAGCAACCATGAAACTCACTGCCTTGCCTTTTAATCAATCACTTCCTCTCAGACTGATCTCCCTTGCAAAACAATTGTGTGGATAAAAGGTGGAGTGAACAACTTCGAAAATGGGAGGAATAAAAAGGTGCCCAATAAAAGATGCTAGATTTTGACTTAATTGTTCAAAGAAATCTGTTCGTTTTTAAATTTGTCTCCTCAGGTCCAACCTTCCTAAGTGGTAAAGACTTCCAAGACAAATCTTATCAGAAGTTTGACTCATTATCTCTGGCAGATCTTCTTGGTCTGTCTCTCCAGCCATTATCTTGATTATAGGACTTGGCTTTATTATGGTCTTTTTACATTGCCTTACAATTTCTGAATGCCACTTTACTTTCTTTCAACCTTCTATTTCTTCTTTAACATTTAAGTATTTTAGTCACAAATTCATAGACATAATAGAATTCAAGGGGACATATAAGACCATCACGTCCTCTCACCCCCGCTCAGCACAGGAATCCAAATCAATGTATATCTGAGAGATTGTTGTCTAACATTCTCTCAAATGCCTCTATTGGTGGAGCACTGACCACCTAAGTTACTGAAAAAAGTTGAAAATGTGTGTTTTGGTGTCTGTCCAGACACAGAATATTGGTAGACTAGAGGGAGAACCCCTGTTTGATTCAGGTAGAGATACTTTAAATCCATGTAATTTTCTGACAAAGGTCTGGATAGTCAAAGCTATGGTTTCTCCATTCTGAAGTGAGCGCTGGACCATAAAGAATGTTGATCGCCACAGAATTGAGATTTTTGAGCTGTGGTGTTGGAGGAGACTCTTGAGAGTCCCCTGGACTGCAATGAGATCAAACCTATCCCTCCTGAAAGAACTCAATCCTGAATGTTCACTGGAAGGACAGATTTTGGAGCTGAGGCGCCAATACTTTGGCCACCTCATGAAGAGAGAAGACCCCTTGGAGAAGTCCCTGATGTTGGGAAAGATTGAAGGCAAACAGAAAAAGGATGGCAGAGAATGAGATGGCTATATGGTGTCATCGATGCAACCAACATGGATTTGACCATACTCTGGGAAGCAGTGGGAGACAGGAGTTTCTGGCATGCTCTGGTCCATGGGGTCACGAAGAGCCAGGCATGACTTAACGAGTGAACACCACCAACAACCAATCAATGTAAAATATGATTACACAATACACATGGAAGCATGGGAAGTCTTGTCTGACAATCCTGTTGTTACTTTATGGGAAGACAGCTATTTTACTCTTCCACCTAATGGTCATTTATTTTAGCTCAGTTTGGCAAATTTATTTATTTTCAATTGTATCAGCATATCTGCATGCCCCTGTCAGTGTAAATTGCTTCTCTTGCCTTGTACTGGTTGCCTCTCACAGCCACTAGCCACTGCTGCTGTGGGATTTTGTTTTCAATATTAAAAAATGCTTGCTATCTAAAATGGTGCTAGTATTATATGACACATAGGGGAAAAAATAAAACAGATCAGATGGCAAGCTTTCACTGAAGCTCAACACATAGAACACAGACAGAAAGACAGACAGGGTACGTGAAGAAGGAGAAAGGGATCCAGGAGCCCTGCTATCCAGAAGGAAGACACATCAGTGAGAGTGAACCTATCTGGAAGTTGAGTCATGGCAACTGGACCTCTTTTCTTGAGAGATTGAAACATTTCGCTGCTCATGCAAGCAGCTTCATCAGTCTGAGGAAGGTTAGTGGCAAGTCCTCCATTTCATAGTTCACCTTGATTTCACATCACCCTGACCTGAATTGGACAATGACCTGAATAGGCTCATTAGGTTGACAATAGTCTGAATAGGCTTATAGGTGGACCATGATCTGAATAGGCTGAACCTATTCAGGCTATTGTCAACCTAACTACTAACCTTCCTCAGACTGATGAAGCTGCTTGGATGAGCAGTGAAACATTTCAATCTCTCAAGAAAAGAAGTCCAGTTGCCTTGACTCAACTTCCAGATAACCTCATTTGGATGGCTGAGAGAGTGAAACTTACAAGAGAAATTTATCTTCTCGGCTTGGGAAGGAGGAAGCACTTTCCCCCACCATCTCTGCTGGCTGTTGTACATTTCCACTCACTGATACATCTTTTTTCTGGCCAGCTGGGTTCCTTGATTCCTCTCTTCTTCTCCACCTGCTCCATGTGCCTGACAGATATTGTTGGACTGCATTTCCCCTCAGTTGTGGCCAGCATAGCCAATGTTTGTTTGTTTGTTTGTTTGTTTGTTTTATATACCACACCATCTGACAAAAGGTCACTCTGGGAGTTTTGTTGAGGGATGTGGGGAACTGCAGTTCACTCATGCATCACTGAAGGAATATGAAAGGGAGTACTGCGTAACATTTCACGTGCTACTTTTAAAGCCTAGAAGGACATCTAGAAAAAATCACTACAACTTAAATAACACAAAGCATCTCATTGGAGTGGGGAAGATTGTAACAAAACCACCTATGTGCCCACTCCTTATCCTATTACCCTTATGCTATTTATGGGCTTTAAGGCCATCCTGTCGTCCCTCATCTCTGAATCATACTTCAACAGGACCCCACTTCAAATTGATGTCTGGGCTCTGCAGTGCAGGACACATGGCCATGGCCATTCTATTCCACACAAAATGGCTCTCAAGTAATTATCTGGAAGTTGAGTCATGGCAACTTTCTTGAGAGATAGAAACGTTTAACTGCTCATTCAAACAGCTTTCTCTGAAGAAAAAGAAGTCCAGTTGCCATGACTTGACCTCCAGATAAACTCACCTGGATGACTGAGAATCTTCACAGACATACTCTTATGTAATTATGAACCTTGGCCCAAATCCTATTGGTTAGGATCATCAGTGTAATAGAATCAGCATAAATCTCTGTGGAGAATTACTGGGGAGCTTAAAGTGTGACAACAACTGCCTACACTGAGTTCTTAACGTGTGGAAGTTCAGTTCAGGTATTTTTTCAGATTGTGTTATGCCAGCAGAAAAATGTCATAGGGCTGTGGCTGTTTTCTCTTGCCTTGAGCATATTCACTTTGGTTCATCAGTTTCCCTATTTAGTCTTTGATTCATTTTCTGCACATCTGAAACTGGAGGATGCACATTTCTGAAATGGAAAATAGAACAGTACATTTTCCCTTTTACCATGGCAGTGGATCACTTCTTAACTGCTTCCTTGAGATTTATTTATTTGTGCCTCCATACCAGAACACAGACTCTCTGTGGAATACATAGCTTGCTAAATATCCTGGGGATAATTTGCAGGATATTAGCTTAAAGAGTTGTTTTCCTTCCCCCACCCCCAAGTGATTATGTAGTGCTTATATAACTGCTTAAGCCTTCCAATTCATTATGAAGAGAAAATGTCCACTGAATGTAGACACCTGGGACCAGTTTTTCATAGTAAACTATGCATATACAGTACTTAGCATTTATTGTAAGTACTGCAGAAAGTGCCTAGTCTTCAAAGCATTTTCTTGTCATACAGCGAGGCAGTTGCCAATATTAATGGGAAGAAGACCATCTGACTGGAAGACTTTGGGGTATTTGTTTTTTCTGAAGTAATTTGAGATAAGTCAAGATGGTTTACAGGATACCCTCTTGTATCACCACCATTCACACATGTCAAAAATAGCCCTAACAATTGCTTTGTGTTTGACTGAGAAGTGGTTAATTGATTTAAAAAGAAATGAGTCTGCTTCTGCGATTTTCCTTTGCTTGCTGTCACTTTGTAAACCGTTTCGTGGTATTTTGAATCATTGATGCAGAAGCACAATATTCCACAATAATAAAATGAGGGATTTTTTTTTATTTGGCCAGTTGGGTTTTTGTTTTGTTTTGTTTTGTTTTTTGTTTTAAAAAGTTGGTATCCAAGGAGCTATAGCTTAGTGAGATCCGTAGTTTTCTGTGCTGTAATTCAAGAGTGGGCAGTAAGGCGGCCTGACAAAGAAATCTAATTACCCTAAAAGCTATGAATTCCATGATTCTACAGAATGGAGCCATTGCAGTCAAGGTGAACTTGAACTGGTCTAATTGTGTGTAGTTGATACACCCTAAAAGCACTGACAAACCCAGATGTTCTTCATCAGGAATAGGGCTTGTATAGAACAACATATATTTGCCAAACATTGCTGCTGTATATTCACAGCAAAACTGGGAGATGGGTCAGTTTGCGTTTTGAACTTCAGGGTTCAATAGATAATTGAACCCGTGGGCCCAAAGCTAGCTGAATGCTGTTATCACACTATTTGAGGTTGCCGTTTAACCAGTATCTAAAAGGCAACTTTCCAATGGCATACAGGAAACATTAGAGAGAGAATAGGAACATTTTCAAGGAAAACAACATACAAATGGACACGGCTTCTGTAGCAAATTCAGCCATGTGATTGGTTGCTGGGAAATCACCAAGTGTGATGTTGTCTGCTTCTGTTTTCCCCTAAGCTGCTCTCTCCTTTCTGAATCCATCTTGTTAATGGCAAAGATGGTAAAAATGTTAAATAAATATTTGTGCAACAGATGGCCAAAGAGGCTGATCATTTTGCACTGGTTGAGAACTTGGTCTTGCCTTCTGAACACTGGAAGTTAAAATTGTGTTCACATTGTGTGCCCCTCACACAAAACAAACAGCAAAAAAGGTACAAATCCTACCCAATAATCTCAAGAGGATAGAAATGCCACTGATATGCTGTAACCGTAGAAACAGCACTAACAGTACTTTTCCAGCTATTTATTAGAAGCCGGAAATGAAACAAGGGTCTCCAGGCAGCCATAATTTATCTACTAAGGATCATTTGTGTCTTTCTTTGCTGCTGGAAAATGTGTGTTCATCTTAACAAACTACCATCTTCAAAGAAATAGAAACATGCCCAAGATATATTTGTTACCAACATAATTATAGACTTAATTCCTCAGTTGGCTTCTAGAGCATATCATAAAAATGAAGACAAGAAAAGAAAGCTACTGTGGTTTCAGTACAGATTTTTTTTTAAAATGAAGCCTTTTTTATTATTTAGATGGGGAAATTGTATGTTGTGTTCTTATAAAAAATACAGAACAGCTCTATTTCAATAACATTATTTCAAAAATGGGAAATAAGATCACTTAAATAGTGCCCCCGAAATCCTAAATTAGGAATATAAAGGAGGCTAATTACTCCCTGGATACTGTGCTGCTTTAACAGTGATGTTTATAATACTGGCAGTGACTAGATACAGCATTATGTACTCCTTTTATTTAAAAATAATGTGTAGCATAGAATTTCAGCCTTGGGTGTGTTTGGGTTAGGGTTAGGTTAGGGTTAGGGTTAAGTTTCAGGTTAGGGTTAGCCTTTCAAAAAGAGGGCTGAGAGGGGATATGATAGCTATGTTTAAATATTTGAAAGAATGTAATATTGAAGAGGGAACTGGTTTGTTTTCCATGGCTTCAGAGACTAGGATGCGGGTTAATGGTTTCAAACTCCAGGAAACAGATTCCATTTGAACGTTAGGAAGAACTTCATGACAGTTAGAGCTGTTCAGCAGTGGAATATGCTGCCACGTAGGGTGGTGGAGTCTCCTTCTTTGGAGGTTTTTAAGCAGAGGCTGGATGGCCCTCTGTCAGAAGTCCTGTGATGGGGATTCCTGCATGGCAGGGAGTTGGACTGGATGGCCCTTGAGATATCTTCGTTCCAACTCTGTGATTCTCTGATGGTGGTGGTGGTGGTTACTGTTATCCTTACTTTTATAGCTTTTTGTCTTTCTACAATCTATAATACATTCTAATACAGATGATATCCAGACTTTTTATCTTGCCATTCATCATATTTTGAGCATTTAAATGTGTTTCTCTTTTGTTTGTTTGTTTGTTTGTTTGTTTGTTTGTTTGTTTGTTTGTTTAGAGAGCCTTTATCACCACAAAAAACAATCAGCTCTGGGGGCCACATGCAACCTGTGAGGTAAATGATTCACACTTTTGTGCTAGAGCCATCTTGCACATGATCATGTTCCAGGGAGGGCCATCTTTTGGGGGCTGCAGTTTGTTAAATATGACTTAACAAAGGAGTCAGTCCTCTGTTTGAAAGGTTGTGAGCCGAAGTCTTATTAAAAGAGCAAGAATTGTAAAAAGGAAGTAGGGGGCTGGAGGTTGCCCCCAAGTGGCAGCTGAACATCAAACGGAGCTGGAATACAGATTACCTGGTCACAGCCTTCCTTACCACACTAAAACCTTAGTGGGGCAGTGCAATTATATAGAGAGGTGCCTATTGGTAAATGACATGTCATTCTGCCTCTCCTTTCCCCTTTTTGGGGGGTGGTGACACATATATCTTTTTTGGCACAACTAGAAAACCAAACATATCCTTGTAGAAGGGAAATCCAAAGTGGTGAGAGAAAGCTGTTAAACTGCTTTGTGTCCATTCAGGTCACAGAATCCAGGCCATGGTAGAGCTGCACTGAGGCAAACAGTCGATAATTGTTTCCAAGATTTGAGGGCTGGTGTCTTAATCACCTGCTGCCTGTATGTGAGAGGGCCTGAGAGCCTTAGTCAGCCGACAGTGCCCAAAGATTTTCGTCTCCTGTGGCAGGGGAAAAGGCTCCCGTTATGTGTCATGCAGGGACAGACAGTAAACCATTAAACTGCAGAGACCATACAGCAAATCATGCTCAGTCCCCTGTGTGAGGTAGAGACGCCTTCTGCTGTTTCTCTGTCATTAATGGATCTCTTGAAAAGAGCTCGGACAGATTTCACGGCAGAAACCTGGGCAGCAGTTTCTCTTTAAGAAGAAAGGCAAATACAGTTCTCTGAAAAGTGACTCCATTGTTATTGGAATAAACACGGCTATCATGGCAGAGTCGAAGGGCCTTGAAAGGGCGTGCCTTGTCAACGACAGAGACGCCAAGATGTACACTTTTATGCAGAGCAGGTAATCATGCTTCCTATTTCATGCTGTCACTTTACATGAATAATAGGGCAAACAGGCAAGATCCTAAGCCTTTGTGATTGTCAGAACATTCTTTGTTCTAGTCTGTCTCCTAGTTCCATCTCGGAATATTCTTGGAAGTGCAACCCTATGCTGAGTAATAGTATATCTCAACAGTCTCACTCATGGGGGATGAGTAAGGTATAGATTACATCCTAAAGAAATCCTTTGTATTTTCTGATCTAATTCTATTGTAACCCAATTTTGTTATCCTGTAGAAAATGGAAGTATAACTATTGCACGTATTCAGTTAGGAGCGCTTGGCTTTGACTCTCAGATTTCATATTATAGATTTCCTCTATTTTCAGTAATATTGTTGACCTGTTGGATCTATTCAGATCAGAAGTACATAAGTATTGTTAAATTCAATGGCATTTATCTGTACAGTAATACCTCGTGAGATGAATGCCCCTTAAGATGAAAAACTCGTAAGACGAATGCAATTTCCGGGATAGGAAAAACTTGTAAGACAAATTTTTCCTTCCGGTTTCCATTTGTCTTATGAGGTACCATTGATCCTCACACAGCCTGGGCTGTTTGCAAGGGAGCAGCCCAGACTAGGTGAGGATCACTGGGTCCCTGCTTTGCCCACCAAATTTGTGGGCAAAACTGGGTTACATGGACTATATGCCCAGCCTGTGTTGCTTGGAAGAGAAGCGGTGGTGGTGATCTGATGCTGCCACTTGCCTTCCAAGTAATATGGCATAGGTGAAGATCCATTTTAAAGTGCCCCACCACGAGCACTCCGGCTGGGGCCAAAGTGCTTATGGCAGGACATTTTAAAATGGATTTTCTCCCAGCCGGGGAGGGTTGGAAGGCAAGCGGCAGAGGGGGCGATGTGCCGCCACCACTTGCCTTGCAACCCATTGGGGTTGGGAGAAGATCGATGGGTCTTCACCCAGCTCATGCTGCTTGGAAGGGAAGTGCCTCCTTGACTTCCAAGCAGCACAGGATGGACGAAGATCCATTTTAAAATGTCCCACCACAAGCACTCCAGCTGGGGCAAGAGTGCTCATGGTGGGACATTTTAAAAGGTATTTTCTCCCAGCCGGGGAGGGTTGGAAGGCAAGCGGCAGAGGGGGCGATGTGCCGCCACCACTTGCCTTGCAACCCATCGGGGTTGGGAGAAGATCCATGGGTCCGTGCTCTGCTCAGGCAGAGCACGGACCCATGGATCTTCACCCAGCTCATGCTGCTTGGAAGGGAAGTGCCTCCTTGACTTCCAAGCAGCACAGGATGGACGAAGATCCATTTTAAAATGTCCCACCACAAGCACTCCAGCTGGGGCAAGAGTGCTCATGGTGGGACATTTTAAAAGGTATTTTCTCCCAGCCGGGGAGGGTTGGAAGGCAAGCGGCAGAGGGGGCGATGTGCCGCCACCACTTGCCTTGCAACCCATCGGGGTTGGGAGAAGATCCATGGGTCCGTGCTCTGCTCAGGCAGACCCATGGATCTTCACCCAGCCCATGCTGCTTGGAAGGGAAGTGCCTCCTTGATTTCCAAGCAGACAGGATGGACGAAGATCCATTTTAAAATGTCCCACCACGAGCACTCCAGCTGGGGCAAGAGTGCTCATGGTGGGACATTTTAAAATGGATTTTCTCCCAGCCCGGGAGGGTTGGTAGGCAAGTGGCAGTGGCAGAGCATGGACCTATGGAACTTCACCCAGCCTGTGCTGCTTGGAAGGCAAGCAGGCACTTCCCTTCCAAGCAGCATGGGCTGGGCGAAGATCGAGCTTTCCCTGCTCTGCCCAATAGCAGAGGTAAGCACTGGTTGGTGGTGGCAGCGGTCGTGGAGATTTCTGTCCTGCCTTCCCTTCCCTGTAGCACGCACGTATCGGATGCTACAGGGAAGGAAAAGCAGGATAGAAGCCTCCTCCCCCCCCGAGTCTTGGTGCAGAGATCACCACCACCGCTTCTCTTCCAAGCAACACAGGCTGGGCATATAGTCCATGTAACCCAGTTTTGCCCACAAATTTGGTGGGCAAAGCAGGGACCCAGTGATCCTCACCTAGTCTGGGCTGCTCCCTTGCAAACAGCCCAGGCTGTGTGAGGATCAATGGTACCTCATAAGACAAATGGAAACCGGAAGGAAAAATTTGTCTTACAAGTTTTCAATTCCATCCCTCTGGAATGGATTAATAGATTTTTCAATGCATTCCTATGGGAAACCATGCCTCGTAAGACGAATTCTTTGTAAGACGAATTTACTCATAGAATGAATTAAATTCGTCTTATGGGGCACTACTGCATACAGGAACACAGCCTTCTAATACAAGTCTATATATGTCAACAGAGGAATAAGTCCAGTTGAAATTAATGGAACTTATTCGATGCTGGCTTAGGAATTTTTGCTTAGTTACCTATTCTGGTATGTAGGGTTAAATCTAATTGTTATTCACCACTAATGGGTGTTAGTCAATACTGAGATAACTCCCATTTGATCTACTGTAGCTGGGGCAAACAACTGATTTTGCTCTTCTCTCCTTTGAACAAAAATGAAACTAATATCTGAAGGTAGTGTAAAATAACAAAATTGTTGGGTCTGTGACAGTAAATAAAAATTGTTGTTGTTGCTGAAAATAACAAAATAAATATACATCAGTCTGGGAGGTATTCATTTTGTTTGGAAGTAAGTCCTGATTGTAAGGTATTTGACAATGGAATGGTTTGTTTTATAAAGTGGTAGACTTTTCTCCTCTGAAGGTTTTTTAAGCAGCAGCCAGGCTGCTTTCACTCTGGATTTCCTACATGGGTAGGGTGTTGGACTTGAGCAGGTATACTCCAGATACTTTGGACTACAGTTCCCATACTTCTGAGTCTATACTGCCAGTGATAAATGACTGTGAGAGTTGTGGTCCAAAACATCTGGAGAACTGAAGGTTCACCACACCAGGACTAGAGCATCTCTAGGCATACTTTCTGATTCCTCTGTGACTTGTGGCATCCACTGGGCATCCAATGGGTCTACGTTCTCAACAATATTTGTTCATCAACTCTAAGCAATGAGTTATTTTAGGGGTGCAGGACTTACTGAAGGTTGGTTTCCAGAGCAGATTACTGACAATTTATTGATAATACTGTACTTTGTTAATGTGTTATTTACAAGCAAGGAGATGACTGGGGTGGTGGGGAGGTCTTAAGTGTCTTAAAATTACAGCTGATTCCACCCATCCTACTATAAAGAATGACATTACAGAATATACCCTATATTTATTTTTTCTTAAGCTTAACTTGGTCCCTTCAGAAGGGGAACCATCCCTGAAATTTTTGTTCAGAACTGCCAAAGAAATAAAATATTAAACAGCAGTACTCTGGTTAACCAACAGCAATGAATGCTTTGCTGGTCTTTTTTATGATAATCAGTTGAATGCATGAAGGATTAGATTTCTGATTGGGTTCCTACTGCAGTTTGTTATCGGATACCTCATGTCAATAGGATCCTACCCCTGAAGCTTAGCACTCATTGATTATACTTTTACCATCCAGGACATCACTTCTGGATGGAGGCTGAAAGCTTGAGCCCATATTTGCCCTCCCTTAGACAAGGGCCAAATCTTTGATCAGAAACATGTTCTACTTCTCTTTAAAAAAATTGCATGCCTTCCAAAGTACACCAAACCTTTCAGAGACTTCTGGAGGTTTAGGATTTACCACTTAAACACAAACCACCCTCAGGACTATTTTAGACTTTACAAACACCTCCTTCCTTCCTTCCTTCCTTCCTTCCTTCCTTCCTTCCTTCCTTCCTTCCTTCCTTGAAAGCAGACTCTTCCATTTTTAAATAAGGCTTCAAATACCCCATGGGTGGTTTGGGAAGGAAATTGTATTCATATTGGCAAATTGTGTTCTAAAGACCTCTGGGAATGGGGGGAAAGGAGGTATGGGGGGGGTTCAGGGAGGTCATGACAGTGTGGGAACACTTGAGACGACCAACCTTGGACACTGGTAGCTAAAGCTTTGCCTTAACCTGTTTTAGGGCAAGAGAGTTCCAGCCTATTCCATCTTGTGTGTAATGGCTTTCTTTATCTATTTCACAGCAACTGGATCCTTTCCTTTGTTTTCTTCTAGAGGCTAAACAAATAATACAGTGTGATGTTGCTTTTCCCCCCACAGCCAGCTTTCCTTTGACATACAACCGAGAAGGGGCATTAGCGCAGAAATAAACAGCTGCTCCTATCAATTCCCACCCAGTGTGCCAGTGTGAAGTTATGATTTCTGTTCCTCTCTCGCACACAGCACTGATCAGCAAGCAGTGCCTTCAGACCAAGGGAATCGCTATGAAGCACCAGCAGATACTGGGGCTTATCCAATGCATCACTGCCATAACAACGCAAAGGCGGATGAGAGCAGGAAACAGGAACGACATCAAGCCAAGCGGAAGCTTTACGTTGCCTCAGTGATCTCTTTTATCTTCATGATTGCTGAAATCGTAGGTGAGACTGTCTTTTTCATCCTCTCAAAATGTAGATTTATGTCTGTCTCTACAAACAGGCAGACATCCAGCATGGAGTAGTGGGCAGAGCGTCAGACTAGAAGCCAAGAGGCCTGGAAATGAATCTTTGCTGAGCCATGAAATCTCAGTGATGGTGTGGATCTGGTAAAAATATCCCACTTACCATGAAATCTCTATTAGGGTTACTATACTTAGTTCCCACTTCCCAGCTTATAATATAACAAAATATTGTATACAGGACTCAGGCACAATCTGTCTGCCACTTATCGTGCTGCCCTTTCATCAGTCTCTTCACATCTCCACCAGGAAATCCAAGGCTAAAGACCCATACTTGGTGTTGCAAAGGGTTGCATAGGTGGGATTTTTTCACTACCCCAGGCCATTGAACATCTGACAAGCCTATTCAGGCCATTCTTCACCTAATGAGCCTATTCAAACCAGGATTGCATGAAACCAAGGTGAACTATAAATCGCAGGCCTTGCCACTAACTTTCCTTAGACTGACAAAGCTACTTGGATGAGTAGCAAAATGCTTCGATCTCACAAGAAAAGAAATCAACTTACCATGACTCAACATCCAGACCCTGTATTATGTTCACACATTCAGAGATTGTACAAGGTGAAGACCTCAGGAGAATGCATATGGACAAAGCATGTGAAGCAGGTGAAGACCCCAGGTGAATTCATGTGGACAAGGGCATGCACCTTGCATTGTCTGTATTTACGCATGTTCTGCTATTCATAGGAAGAGTGCAATTTAACAGGTGTTTGGACATGACTGTTTGTTCCTGCATATTTGCTCCCAAATGTCATTTTTCCTGTTCAGATTGTTTGGGTTTTTTTTCCTTCTCAAGTACAGTGGAACCTCGTATAACAAACGATTTGTATAACATAAAATCTGTACAACATAAAAAATTCCGGAGATAGGGGAAATTTGTTTAACAGAATCGTCTATGGGGCGAATCCATACAACATAAAAATGGTTGCTATTAGGGATTACTCTGTTTTCAATGCATTCCTATGGGAAATTTGTATAAAGGAAAATTTGCTTAACATAATTTTATTTGGAACGAATGAATTCCTTTATACAAGGTACCACTGTACATTGAAAATAAGTGAATGCAGTGAAGTTAACTCCAAAGCAGAACTTCAGAACTTCTTCTTTGTTAATTTTACATACTGTACAAGATTCCCCCACTGACCATACTGGTGGGAGGTTCTGGGATGTACTGTATTTTTCCATCTATATTACACCCCCATGTATAAGATGACTGTTTGCAGAGACAAGCTATGGGCAGTTTCGCAACTGCATGATTCTCTCCTTGGCTTACTTCCGTGTATAAGATGACCCTCAATTTTTAATGATTTTAGACAAAAAAAATAGTCTTACATGTGGAAAAATATGGTATGTCATCCAAAAAAGGATCCTATCCCAACTTAGTTGCCAAAGAATTGGACGTAGTTTCAGCTAAAACGATGCCCTGTTCATGCATTCTTGGCCTCCTACAGTAAAAATAATAAGTGTGTGAGGGTGTGTAGGTGGAATAGGGAGGCATCTCCTTTCATAGCATTCCTGCTGGCAAGCCATATAGCTTTGTGGGTGGCCAGGTAGCCGTCTGCTGTGAGAACTTCTCTGCACATACTTAAGCTCTAGGTTCAGACAGAGTAACCATGTTAGTCCTTTCAAGAATTGCAAGCAAAAACAAAACAAAACAAAAGACAAAAAACATTTCATGGACGTGTAGAGATGGGCACGACTTGAAAAAAAAATTTTTCGAGTTGTCGTTAGTCGGGCCGGTTCCGTTTCGGCTCGTTTCCGTTTTTCGCGAAAATTTGCAAAAATTAGTCGGTTCGTTTTTTTGTTTTTTCGTTGTCGTTAGTACTGGTTTGGGGAGGGGGTAGCGGGCTCCTGGAGGGAGCTGCAGGAGTCAGCCAGAGCCACAAGTGACGGACTGGCAGACTCTTTGCACCCGCTGGGTCTCACGTACTTGCATGTAGTGCAATGCAAGTAGATCTGGCTTAGGGTTAAGACGGCTTAGCGCAACGGCTAGGGTTAGGCTAGTTACGGGTGAGGTTACGGTGAGTATTGGGGTGCATCTGGGTGCCTCTCTGACCCACTTAGAAGGACAGTGTACTGGCGTATGGGTTAGGCTTAGGGTTCGGGTTTGGGCTACGATTAGTGGGCTGTTTATGCCCGATTGGCACATCCCAGAAGTCTCTGTGGTCAACCTGGCCAAGTGGCCATGCGATTGGTGGAAAATTTGCATGGTCTACTCCCATGGGAGAGCCCATCATTGCAAATGTGCAGGTGTAAAAAATAAAATAAAATAAAATAAAATAAAATCAATGGAGACTTTTTTTTTGCAAGAAAAACCCACTGCTGCTACTGTAAAAATTCAAGCATTTAAAATAGCTAATTTTCGCATGTTTCTGTGGTGCTTTGGTGGGGTTTGGGGCAACAATTTCAAAAAAAATATTGCGGTCGCCATTTTGGATCCCCCCCCCACCGCATGGCAAATGGATGCGCCCTCCCAGCCTGGTACAGTCAGCAAAACCTGGCCATGCGATTGGTGGAATGGCTCCAAAACTTTGCATGGTCCACTCCCATGGGCGAGCCCATCATTGCGAATGCGCAGGTGTAAAAAAATAAAATAAAATAAAATAGAATAAAATAAAATCAACGGAGACTTTTTTTGCAAGAAAAACCCACTGCTGCTACTGTAAAAATTCAAGCATTTAAAATAGCTAATTTTCGCATGTTTCTGTGGTGCTTTGGTGGGGTTTTGGGCAACGATTTCAAAAAAAAATATTGCGGTCGCCATTTTGGATCCCCCGCACTGCATGGCAAATGGATGCGCCCTCCCAGCCTGGTACCAGCAGCGCAGCAGTAGCAATAGCCAAGGAGAGGGGGGCGGGGACCCCCCCCCCAAAAATAAAACACCCTTCTGGCCTGGTAGGTGCCCTCAGACAGTTTTCGCCTACTTTTAGGGCCGGGAATCGGGTTTTTTTTTAACTTTTAAAAACTTTTTTTCTGTGCCGCTTGGCATTGCGCGATGCAAGTAACGAGCACGACAAATCAGACCAAATTGTTCGTTCGTCGGTTCGAGCTCGAAGTCTGGGGCAGTGATTCCCGTTACCGTTTCCGTAGAGTAACGGAAACGAGTAACGGAAACGGAAACGGGAATACCGCTAAGTCGTGCCCATCTCTATGGACGTGTCCACGAAACGTTATAATAAAATATGAAAGTTAGTCTTTAAGGTGCCACATGTTTTGTGTCTTTTGTTTTGTTTTTCTTTTATGTTTGCCTGCAGTTCTTAAGCTCTAGGTGTGAACTTGAACTTTACACTAGGATCAATCTAAAGCATACAGACATCATGCACAAACATAACAATAAGCTCCCTGTTGCATACTTCACCCCTGTCCAATCGGTGAAGGGTAGCAATGAGGACAGGACAGAGGTAGTGGTGGGATTAATAAGCCTATCCCAGCTGTCCGCCTAATGTGTTTCTAAATAAGTGCAAGTGAGTGCAGGAACACCACTTTCCCAAGCTCAGAAAAATGTGGCTTTAAATTTGTGGTGCACACAAATATTTCATTTGGTTTGGTTGGAAGGACTGTGCCCCCTAAATAGAATAGAGAAGAGAATAGAGTTTTTATTGTCATTATGCATATGCAATATATGCACAACGAAATTAGAGTGCTGTTCAAAAACAGATTCTAAACAAGGAATCATACAAAACACATAAAACACATAAAACACCATACAAGATATTAAAAACTCTTAAAATTGCTTACAAAATTTAAAACACTACTTAAAAACTGATTAGGATGGTGCTAAAACTGTCGCGTTTAACTTGGATACCGCTCTGGGATAAAAGTCTATTTGTCCTTGACCTAAGAGTCCTATTTGTCCTTGACCTAAGAGCCCTATATCTCCTGCCAGACGGCAACAGTTCAAAAAATTGGTGGCCAGGATGTGAAGGGTCTCTCAGAATTCTTCCTCAAATATTGCCATATGCTTCTTAACTCCATGTAATCATTTGTCAAAACTGTACAAGATTAACACACTTGTATAAACAACCCGCCCTAAGGCTAGTGAATTCATTAACTCGAGAATATATTTGAATTGACAGATTATTTGTTAGCGCTATAAGGCCCCTGTCCACCCCTTCTCTTCATTATAAAAGTATTTCAGTTTTCCCAATGACAGCTTACGTAGCCAATGATGGAGGATTGGTATTGCTGCAGACCTTTAAGCTCTGATAAGCCAACTATTAACTGTTGATAGAGGCAGCAGTCTCTGGGAAATATTGCAATTAATGAACCATATTACTTTTTTTTAAATGAGTCTAGACAGCGCTTGTTGGATGATTGACCACTGATTGAGGGACAGCTCTTGTTGCAGTGTTGATGTACAAAGCAATAAACAGTCACCATCAGTAAGGGCTCAACTGCAAAAGCCATTACAAAGCCATGGAGAGAGCTGCTGTTTTGCATAAATCATATGTCTTTCAAGTAATGAGCAAAAGCACCATCCGTTTATCCTGTTCTTAAGAGCAAATGTTGCAGTGTAGGCTAAAGGATCTTTGTTAAGAGAAATAGGGGGGAATTTCCATTCCTTCTCTTCTCGGTTAAAATTGATTATGATTTACTAAACTGTACTAAAATTCAAATGTCACAGAAAGAGAACCGCTGTTACCCTAAAAACATAGAAGGGAGCCATCACATAAACCCCTTCTACAGAGTTCTGCTTCCTTTCTTCTGTATGAAGTGGATGCATCCTGCAGTATTCTTCGTTCAGCCGTTTTGAGTCTAGTACAAGAAGAGGCCTTTATGTACATTAAATATAGGGAGAGTTGAGGGAGCTAGAGGGAGTTGTTCTGGAAACTGCAGTCCAGAGGGGGGGGGGGGAGGAGAGAATTATCCTGGTATCCTCAGCTACTATAGAATTATATAGTTGAAATGTCAGACTTGAATTGGCTGTGGTGACCATTCTGTTTCCTGTTACTATCTGGAAGGATGGCCCTCCTTGCCAGTGCCACATGCATTTTACTCTTTGTTCCCTCTGAGAGGTGATGCCAAGCAAGAAAGGGAATAGGCGGTGATAACAGCAGTTAATAAGGAAAGTCTCACTTAGGCCAAAGAACCCCAAACCTAGAACTAGGGATGGGCATTTCATTTCAGAACCAGTAGGTTATGAAACGAACCATGCAAACCCAGGTGGTCCACGGAACCGGCTGATACACGCAGATCCAACTGCTTTACCTTTCTCTGTCTCGCACAGGGTTAAAATCCAACGAGGAAGCTCGCTGTGACGTCATCTGTGCTAGATCTGTGATGCTGGCCAATCAGGAGCTTTGCAGGGACAGGCATCATCTCGCCTCCCTCTCTGATTGGCCAGCAGCACGAAGCAGGAAAGATGTCACAGCGTGCTTCCTCGTTGGATTTTAACCCTGCACGAGACAGAGAAAGGTAAAGCAATTGGATCTGAGTGTGTCAGCCGGTTCTGAGGACCATCTGGGCTCACATGGTTCCAACTCCTACTGGTTGCTCATCCTTATCTAGAACCTTCTCACACTTGATTCCCCAGCACCATCTTACTAAAACTGTTGTAAGTGACTTAAAAGAAAAAAAAACAGGATCAGTAATCTAATATAGTAAACAAAAGTCCATTATTTCCATAATACATGTGCATTACTGTGTGATTGTGCTGCACTCCGCTATTGCAATGTTCTCAGACTTTGGAAAAGATGTGTAAGTAGACCAGCATACTTAAACTCTCTCAGTAATACAGACAAACAGCCCAACTGATAGATTCTGGATCTACCACACCATCATATCCTCTGCATGTCTGTCTGTGTGGGAAAGAGATTAATCAGCTCTGTTTTCTTGGAATCGATCAATATTGTGGTTGCTTTGACCCAGGTGGCCATATTGCAGGAAGCCTCGCTGTGATGACAGATGCAGCTCACGTTTTGGTTGACTTCATGAGCTTCCTAATCAGCATCTTTTCTCTGTGGTTGTCGGCAAAGCCTCCCAGTAAGAATTTAACATATGGATGGCACAGAGCAGGTAAAAAACCCTTATGCCACAGAAGCTTCCAAAAACAGGAAAACATCCGCCTTTTGTACACCATTGTGAGGTGGAAATCAGTATAGAGCAGTGTTGGCGAACCCATGTCACGGGTGCCAAAGGTGGCACTCGGAGCCCTTTCTTGTGGGCACCCGACATCGCCCCTTCACAGCCACCTGGATTCAAGTTAAATTGCTGTATTGGCACTCGGCAAAACAATTAGTAGGTTTAGAATTGCAGTTTGGGCACTCGGTCTCTAAAAGGTTCACCATCACTGGTATAGAGCCTCATTTGGCATTGGGTTTTTATGACAGTCAAGGTTCCCTCTAAGCTGTGTGTTTGCACACTCCCCTGGTGCCCTCCACACAGCGGGCTTTGACCCCTGCACACCCATCACAATTGTTTTTCTTCAGGTTATGATGGAATCTGTGGGGGTGGGTGGGTTGCAAATGCCCAGAAGAGAGCCCCACTCAGTGGGGGCAAAAGCTAGAGGGCAAGTTGATGAAGGCCACATCACAAAAAGAAAAAATATCTGGAGAATGACTACCAGCTACAAGTATCTGATTGCACTAATACTGATTTCCACCTTCCTTTTTTCATTCGTTTCCTTTTTTTTCCTACTGAATTTGGCCTAAAGTCTTTAGGCATTGGATTCCCAGTACAAGCTTTGGTAAAAAAAAAGTTTGATTAAAATTAGGGATGGGCACCTTACGAAAAGCAACACACTCCTTTTTTTCATTTTGTAAGCTTATGAAATGTTATGAAACAAAACAAAACAGCAAACAGTGTGTCGTTAAGAAATGAAACAAAACACCATTTTGTTATGGAAATGAAATGATTCATCCTAGTGGCCAGAAGCCTCTTGATCCAGCAGAACAGGAGGTTTATTTTAAAACTGATTGATTTGTTTTCCTTCCTCCCCGCCTGCCTCAGCTTTTACTTATCTCTGATTTTGATCTGCCTGCCTGCAACTAGTCAGGAGCTAAGCTTTTCCCTTCCCTGAGCTGTCTGCTGCTGTATCTGCAAGTTGATTTAAAGTGTAAACTGATTGTTTGCTTTCCTTTCCTAATCAAGTAGGACTGTGGAGGTTATTTTTTAAAATATATTTTCCTCCCTCCCCACGCTGTTGAGCTTATATTTCCGATCTCTCTGTGAAGCAGCTAGCCATTAGATTTCCTGCTTGTTTACAGAGGGTTCTTTGTTTGAAACCAAATAGATTTGAAGATTTAAGGAAGGTGTTTGATTTAGGGCAGTGGGCTCCCTCTTAAATAAAAAAAGGAAAGCTCCCCATTATTTATAGCCTTACGAATCATTTTGTTTCCTGACAAAAATTCTTTTAAAAAATCCATTATTAATGAAACGAAATGAAATGCAGACTGAAATGAAACAAAACAAAATGCTATATTTCCATTTCGTGCCCATCTCTAATTAAAATATAAGTAATATGATACTCAAGATGGTGTAATAGACATATGGATGGGCTCTGGCTCTGGAGACCAGGGTCGAAATCTCCATGAAATTGGTCATGAAAACTCACTGGGGGAATTGGTCAAACCACTCCTTAAATATCTCACGTTGAAAGCTTTATTAGGCTCACTGTAAGTCTGTTCTGACTTGACGGTAGATAGGTAACTGACTAATATCTTACTGTTGCCCTAATATGCTAGTAAACTTGTTGGAAAACTCAGTGGTTGAGCTATCTGGCTGTGCAGCCAGAGGTTTGAAGTTCAGTTCCCTTGTTACATCTCAAAAGAGCCAGCTGGTGTGGCCTTGGGCAAGCTGCAGTGTCCCAGGGCACACCCACATACCCCAGAAGAAGAAAAAAGTAAACCACTTCTGATTGTGTAGAAAACCTTGGAAAGGGTCGCCGTAAGTTGAACTGACTTTGACAGATGATAGTTTTGTATTTAGAAGCGTATAGGATATTATTCTTCCAGTGATGGTATTTCCTTACAGTCATATGCCTGGGCAATCAGACCATGAGATAGAGTCAATGTTTACCTTCTGATGACCAATCACAAAACAGAGCATACTCTTTTGCTAGATCTAGTAGGGAAGAAGAGTGTAATACCCTCACAATACCTCAGTGGGCTCCCTTGCTACATACAACCTAGATATCTCCTGAAGTCATGATTTCCAAAAGGACTCCTGGGACCTGAGAGTTTGATGAAAAAGAGTGAGAACTGACAGTCTGGCCTATCACAGATAATTACCCTAGCCAGAGTTTCTTGAAATAGAATATTTATAGGCATGCCCTATATTTATTTAGGCCACTAGCTCAGTGAATTGGAGCACATGGCTACAGAGAAGGGCCAGCTGAAATCACTAGGAACAAGAGAAGCTGATGGGTTTACAAGTGCTGCTGGCTATGTAGCCTTGAGCAAGAACACCACCCAAAGAAGAGAGTGGTGAACCATGTTAGCACATTTTATGCCTAGAAAACTTTGCAAGGGTTCCCATTAATCAATATCAGCTTGCCATCATGTAATTAATTGATTAACTGAATAGTTTTCTTTCATTAGCATGGCTATGCATTTTAGAAATGTCACCCTTAATAGTTATTTGAACCACTAGAAATTCTTGGAGCTTTCCTCTCGGTGATCTTCATTTGGCTGGTGACTGGCGTGTTGACCTATTTATCCATCCTGAGGCTGCTGCACCCAGATTATGAAATTGAAGCCACAGTCATGCTTATTACATCTGGCTGTGCTGTGATAGCCAACATAATGTAAGTTTTACCTTGTTATAGTTTTCCTCAGAGATCTCCATGTCAATGCAGTTGGTGTCTCTATGGTGAATAAATGTCTGTGAAGATTCTCAGTCCTCCAAGTGAGGTTATCCAGAAGTTGAGTCATGGGAACTAGGCTTCTTTTTCTTGTGAGATCGAAATATTCCCATGATTCAACTTCCCGGATGGTGAACAAATGTTTGACAAAAATTTGTCTGAAGCCAGGAAAAATATAGGTGTCTCCAAAAAACATGAAAAAAGAAAATTGAAAACTCTCCAAGTTTTTCCATTGAGGGTGTACATTTAAATGTCAGCACTGAAGGACAAACCCCAAATGAATGAAACTCCCTAACCAGAATATTTTAACATGCCTGGAAGCAATGTATCAGAGGGGTATATGCCTTATTAACTTAGATAATTAGTCACAGCTGGTTCACATGATCCAGAGCCAGCAAATGAAACATGAATGTGACTGCTCTCTTGGCATAACAGTCACAGGAACTCTGTATTCTGTACTCTGTCAAAAGTGTGAGGGGAAAATCTATAGACAATGCTCTGGAAGCAATTCAGACAAGAGATGAGACACTTCAGTGGCAACTAGACCACGTTACAACTCGGGTGTAGCATATATCATAATCATGAATCACGAAGACCTTGTTCTTCCGCTCTTTGCCCTTTTGGGCTGACCCTCGGAGTTGGCAAAACCACTCAGTGAGGAGGAGAGCATGGAGAATTTGCAGGGAAGGTCTGCCTGAAGGTTGTCAGATTTGCACGTAACAAGAGTCAATGGCCAAAATTCTGCTGCTATTTACATTTCCATAAGATAAATTATGCAAGTCTTGGTGGTAAATTGTGACCCATCATTGAGGTGCTGGTTGTGTTCCTGGGCAAACACTTATTTCCATGATTTCCCTTATGAATTTACCTCAGAATTTTGGTCATTATCTAAATGTTATTAAAATTACTGGAATACAATAGCTGTATGTCTTCAGTGTACATCACCTTGGGTAACCCAGGTGTTCTTGGATTCCAGATCCCAGAAGATTTCACAACCAGCTATGCTAGCCCAGGTTTCTGGGAGTTGCAGTCCAAGAGCACCTGGTTTACCTGAGGTTGGCAACAACTGTTGTACATGATCATTTTACATCAGAACAAAAGAGAAAGTGTGCATTTCTTTATTATTGTATGTTATGTATAAGAAATAAGAGATAGAATTAGAGCAGTGATGGCGAACCTTTCAGAGACTGAGTGCCCAAACTGCAATTCAAAACCCACTAATTTTTTTTTTGCAAAGTGCCAATACAGTAATTTAACCTGTATATAGGTAGCTGTGAAGGGGCGATGTTGGGTGCCCACAGAAAGGGCTCCGAGTGCTACATTTGGCACCCGTGCCATAGGTTCGCCATCACTGAACTAGAGGGTAAGGGTTTCTGTTTTAAATTACCATACTCCTGTTATAGAGTGCAGAAATTACATGTTCTTGGTTTTATTTTAACATGTGCAGTAATATGAATGCCATCAGTTTCAGGGGATCTACTTTAAGTCTTGACTAAATAAAATCAGAACCCAAAGTATAGTGACTTTCTGGTGGTTTCAATACAGCTATAGAATATATCCAAAGCCATGTACAAAATCAAAGCAAACATTCATACAGTGCCTAAAATGGTAGTCCAACAGAACCAAAACGACTTTGAGCTCTGAAAAAAAGAAATCAACAAAAGATCAAGACAAAATCATTTCAAACCTGATTATAACAGCTGTACAATGATTTGCTGAGAAAAGAAAGGGGCAACAGATAAGTGATCTCTCACTGACGCAATTGTTGCAGATTAAGTCTGACCCTACACCAGACAGGACATGTAAACCTTCGCAAAGCCCATCACAGCAGCAGCCATATATGCATCTCTGAAGAAATCTCGGCGTCGAGCAACCCCAGTGTAAGAGCTGCTTTTATCCACGCCATTGGAGATCTGCTTCAGAGCATTAGTGTGCTAATTAGTGCACTAGTCATATTCTTTAAGGTCAGTTTTACTGAGTCTACTCACCTTCATAGCAATTAAGAATGCAGCTATTTTCATGACCAAGTAACTGCTAGAGGCCACGTACATAGCATCTGTGCCTTCCAGATGCATGCCGCAATTTAGGTGATGACAGCTCTGCTCATTTTTAGGAATTCAAGTCCCTACGGAGAGCACAGCTGATCGTTTCTATAAGGGTTGACATGTAAGAAATATTGTGTGCCTGTCTTGAGTCTTGCTTTCATTTCCTCATTTTTTCTCACTCTGTTTGTCTCCTTCCTTCAACTGTTGGCCTGAAACAACAATGAACAGTTCAGAAATGTTTCACAAGCCATGTTGTGTTTGGAAACTCCAGTTCCTCTACCAATAAAGGGGTTGAATTTATTTTGGAAGAGTATCAAATCAGAAATTGGACAGTATGAACGGCCATCATGTTTCCACTGCCTAGCTTCGAGGTTCATTTGCAGAAAATCAAAATGGCTGCCACAAAAATGGCGGCAGCTGCTTCCAATACATGGGAGGGGAAATTATATCGGCCAGCAAATAAATTGCATATTTACATGGTATAATGTGACCTGGACAAAACAGTAGTGAAGAAGCAACTATTCTACATGACCCCAATTCTACAGTTAATCCTGAGAATTTTTCTCTTATACATACACACATGTTCAAATTGCACTGTCTTCAGGAACTTAGATAAGAGACAGTTCAAAACCAACAAGCACTGGGAATGTAGGGTGAAAGAAGGAGATAAGCTATCTGAAATTATTTCTTCATGCTCAGCATGTGAGCATGAAATATTTTTGCTCTGTGGTGAGTTTCAGTGGCAATGTGACCATCTTGAAAAACTGAGTCCACAAACGGAAGGTTATACTTAGTTATAAAATGTTTAACAGAATGTTTGCATGGTTTTTATATATACAGGAAGCCTAGGAAAAGAGGAAGTTCTTCAGTCCCCCCAGGGCTGCTTAGCAAGATTCTCTGTCCTTGTGACCTCTGTGGCACCCAAACACTCCCAGTGTGTGCCTAAGGGAGTAATTTAGCAATGCACCATCAGTATTGTCTGCAGTGATACCAACTAGGTAGTTAGAGTAAATACCCCCCAAAACATATTCACCTTGGGTTATCCTTTTTCTTTGGGTATGAGCTAACCCCACTACTCTTCCAACAATTAAGATATTAATTAAGGAGCTTTGAGTAGGAGAACCTCCAGCCTTCAGTCTGACTCCAGTTCTCCAGAGAGTCCCAACTGATCAGGCGGGTTTCCCTAGAGCAGTGGTTCTCAACCTGTGAGTCCCCAGATGTTCCTAGATTGCAACTCCCAGAAGCCTCTACCACTCTCTGTGCTGGAAGGGGTTTCTGGGAGTTGCAGTCCAGGAACATCTATTAACCCGCAGGTTGAGAACCACTGCAGAAGTATATGCCTCCTTTTACCCATGACAACACTGCTTGGCATTATCAGCTTTTTGTCACTTTTTTTAAACGGAAATGTCTTTCCTAAAGCTCAGTTACTACAAACAAGATCTTAAAGCTAAGATATACAGACATTTTGAATATTATCATTTTTGCCTTTGGCTCCACCCATCAATGGAATGTGCCCCCGAAGAATATATCCAAAATGGATCTCAGTGGCCTTGAAAGGGTCCACCACCCTTCACTCACAAGAGTGGGCATGGTGCAACCATCCCAATATCATTGCACTTCAGCTTCCACCATTTCTAGCCATTGGTTGTGCTGATGGCCATGGGAGGTGTAGCCCAGCAACCTCTGGAGGACCATTCTTAGTTTACCCTTAGCTTAAAGCAGTGAAATGCTTTCAGGTCCTGCCCATCATTAAACAGCTGTCTTTTCTTGGCTTGCCCTTTCATCCCAATCTCTGACTCCTGATATCATAAGAACATAAGAACATAAGAAGAGCCATGCTGGATCAGGCCAAAAGCCCATCTAGTCCAGCTTCCAGTATCTCACAGTGGCCCCACCAGATGTGTCTGGGAGCACATAAGACTAGATATCTGTCTCCTGATACCACTCCCCTGCATCTGGTCCTTGAGGTACCCCGGTTTTAAGCTTGGAGATTACACATCTCCATCATGGTTTGTAACTTGTGATGGACTTTTCCTCCAGGAATCTGTCCAATCCCCCTTTGAAGGCATCCAGGCCAGATGCCATCACCACATCCTGCGGCAGGGGGTTTCACAGACTATTTTCTTTTGTCTGTTCTCACTTTCCCAATCCTCAGTTTGAGTTGATGTCCCCTAGTTCTGGTATTTTGTGAGAGGGAATAGAGTGCCCCTCTATCCACTTTACCCATGCCCTGCATGATTTTGTATGTCTCAGTCATATCCCCCCCTCAGGAACCTTTTTTCCAGACTAAACAGCCCCAAATGTTTTAGCCTTTCCTCATAAGAGAGGTCCCCCAGCCCAGTAATCATTTTAGTCAATCTCTTTTGCACCTTTTCCAGTTCTACTATGTATTTTTTGAGATGCTGTGACCAGAATTGTACAGAATACTCCAGGTGCAGCCTTACTATCATTTTGTACAATGGCATTATAATGTTGGCTGTTTTATTTTCATTCCCCTTTTTGATGATCCCTAGAATGGAATTGGCCTTCTTCACTGCTGCCACACATTGGGTAGACACCTTCATTGAGCTGCCCACCAACACACCAAGATCTCTTTCCTGATCCGTCACGCATAGCTCAGAGCCCATGGGTTGATAGATAAAGTTTTGATTTTGTTTGTCCCAATATGCATTAATTTACATTTTCCTACATTGAAATGCACTTGCCATTTCACAGACCATTCCCCCAGTTTGGTGAGATCCTTCTGGAGCTCTTCACAATCTTCTCTGGTTTTTACCACACAGAAAAGTTTTGTGTCATCTGCAAACTTGGCCACCTCACTGCTTATCCCTGTCTCCAGGTCATTTATGAACAGATTGAAAAGCACCGGTCCCAGGACAGAGCCCTGGGGCACACCGCTTTTCACCTCTCTCCATTGTGAAAATTTCCCATTGACACCTACTCTTTGTTTCCTGGATCTCAACCAGTTCTCAACCCATAAGAGGAGCTGACCTCTTATCCCTTGACTGTGGATCCCCTGACACTCCATTTCCGTTCTGATATTCCTCTCCTGACTCTTTTGTACACCTCCTTTCCCACAAGGAGCTCAAAGACCAATTGATGGATTTAATTTATAAATCATTTTCTCCTTTCCACGACCAATCACAGCTGACAATAGCCAAAATCCTGTTCTGTAACTTTCACTTGCACAAGGATGATGATGTCACCACCAGAGGGAGATTAGTGATCCTATTTCTCACCCAACTGCTTGTCCAAATCAGTGTTATTGCATGTGAGTTATGACAGCCCCAGGACAACCCCTTAATTCTCCAAAATTTCCCTCTGCTATGATGTCATCACCCTTAAATAGGCATAACATTGAGAAAACAAATTTTGGCCAAATTGATTTGAAAAGCAGGCAGCTAAAAACACAATAAATCATAGCATTGAAAACATTGCCACATTAAAACAAGTACTTAATTCATTTTTAAAAACAATTCAAAAAACAAAAAAGTAACAGCAGCCATCGCTAAACAGCTCTTGTTTTCTAGTTTTATCAATTTTTTCCACTTTTAAACAGTTCTGTATATTTGATTTGGCTAAAATCCTAAGGGGCACAACTACATTAACAAAAATAAGTGCAGCACACACTCACACACATATGTCAACGCACATTGCTAGCAAATGCTCACAACAAGCAAAATCTCTCAAGACACTGTTTTAAAGCTTCTCTATCTGCAGAGCTCCTGTTTGTTTGCTTGCTTGTTTACATCTTAATGGACCTTTCCTGGTTGGCAAAAAAAATTCTTTTAAAGATAAGATGAGGAAATGAGTAACTAAGGAAGGAAAGGCCTTCTTAAGGCAGTTCCTTGGAAGCACACTACCTACAGGCACTTTTGTGGAGCCGAAATAGAATTGCAACATCAGGATGATCACCTAAAGAGACCCAAATTGGCTGGTGCAACTTTAGGGCAAGTGAAGGAGAGTGAATTTGCATTTTCCTTGCTGTATAGTCATACCCTAAGATCAGCCAATGAGCTACATTCATAAGGATTTTCCAATACTCGTCCATAACACTAGCTGATAGGTTCTGCCTTGACCCCCAGTATTCATGGCGCTACTCTTCAAGAGAAAGAGAGAAACAATCGGTCCCAGACTTGGGGTAAGTTAAAGGTAAAGGTTCCCTCCCCCAGCACACATGTGCTAGTCATGTCCAGCTCTAGGGGCGGTGCTCATCTCCGTATTCAAGCCAAAGAGCCAGTGTTGTGCAAGTCCATGGCCACATGGCTGGCATGGCTGCAAGGAAACACTATTTTACCTTCCCACTTTTTATGGTGGTACCTATTTATCTACTTGCATTTACGTGCTTTTGAACTGCTAGTTTGGCAGGAACTGGGGTTATCAGTGGGAGCTAGCTCTGCTGCATGGCACCCAGGATTTGAACTGCAGAGCTGCCAGATTTGCAGGCAACAGTTTTTGGAGCCTTATTCCGCTGAGCCACCACGGGTACCATGGGTGACTTGGGGTACCAAGATGATTAATTGGCATAGACTTTAGCTCAGTCTGTTTGCAATTCTGCAATGACAACAAGGCTTTGGCTCTTGGTTTAGGTATCCAGCTGTGGATCTAAAGTAGTGGTGGTGAACCTTTGACACTCCAGATGTTTTGGACCACAACTCCCACTGTCCTTTGTCATTGGCAATCTAGGCTCGGAATTCTGGGAATTGTGATCCAAATCATCTGGAATGCCGAAGGTTTGCCACCACTGATCTAGAGGTTGGGAGTTTGGTTCCTCATTGTGCCTCCATGACACGGGCTGGACTTAATGGACCTATAAGGTCCATTAGAGCATTGTGGTTCTAAAATTATTTTAACAAACATAAAATGCAATGAAAAGTTGTTTATTCATCAAATTATGTGTCTTCTTTCTAGCCAGAATGCAAAATGGCTGACCCAATCTGCACTTTTATATTTTCCATATTCGTTCTGGCAACTACCATGCCTATTTTACGAGACCTTTTGCATGTACTGATGGAAGGTAAAGTGCTTTTCTTTCTTTCTTTCTTTCTTTCTTTCTTTCTTTCCATAATGACACTTTGTGTAGTATTTATCATTTTCAATTTTATTGTTGTCCAGCCCTTTCTATATGATGGGTGACCTCTGGCCCGCTATCTCACTCAGGCTCCATGTTCCCTAGATATATGGAGTATCCAAGGAAGGGTACAGAATATCAATGAGCATAGATAGGCATACCATGTACAACAATGATAAAATACATAATCTGAGTGGTACTGTCCATAATTCTGAAATATCGACTCATAAATGCCTGCTGATTTAGATGACATTCAGGCCCTTCACTGCCTAGATATAAAACTGCCTTGTAATTGCACCATAGCTAGTCTAATTCAGGCTCACCTAGACTAAGGATAATGGTGTTGATGGCTCTAAGGACCGATTCAGCCTTGACCTATTGTAGTCTACTTCCATTATAGGAAAAGACTGAAGATGCTTCCCCCTCCCTCCATGTTTACCCTAAACCAGTGTTGACCAACCTTTGGCCCTCCAGATGTTTTTGACCACAACTCCCACAGTCCTTTGTCACTGGCAATACAGACTTGGAATTCTGGAAGTTGTGGTCCAAAACATCAGGAGTGCCAAAGTTTGGCCACCACTGTCCTAAACTATAATCGAGTGCTTTAGTTGAGAATCAGATTATAGGATCAACTCTTCCAGGAGTGCTGTCTCCCCCATTTTGCAGTGCTGGGGATCTGAGCAGGCTTGAAATAATGGAAAGGGAGGCATGCTACCTAGAGAGTCCATGTGTCTAAGGATGGGATTTTTGGATTTTCTGGACCACAAACACTATATCTGTCCATTCTGAGAGCTCTACCTAATGTGCAGACATCTGACAAACACCTCAATCTGTTATACCTGGGAGACGGGCCTAAATTAGAAGGCTTTGAGAATTTCGGATTGAATATGGGTCCCTTTACAAGCACATCCTCTGATACAGAGTTACAGTTCTTTTCTATTGGAAGATGACAGTTGTCTCTTATTCTCCAGGGATGCCAAAAGGTCTCCTCTATGATGAAGTGAAAGGGAGAATCCTAACCCTGGATAAAGTAGAATCTGTCCACAGCCTTCATGTTTGGTCTCTGACAATGAGCCAAATGGTCCTGTCAGCTCATATTGTCACAGGTCAGTACATTCCAGTATTCCCAATGATTCCTTGTGAAGTCAGTTTGTGGTGATGTAGATGCTCTTACTTCTGCATGCCCTCTGTTTCTCCTAAGGGGTACACAAGAAAATAATGGAAAGGATTACAGAAAACCTTACTGGTGGGATGGATCTTCAGGTTGCAACCTAAAGTGTATTTTCTGGAGGTACCATCCCATTAAAACCAAAAGTCATTACTTCTTAGACCTAATGTAACCTAATGGCCATTGTGTGTGAATACAAATTTTAACACTAAGGTGATTTTGTGAAGGGGCCTCACAGGAAGTCCTATTCTCTAAGCCTCAGTTCTTCGTTGCTGTGCTAAAGATAATGATAACACTAACATGGATAGAAAATGGATAGAAAAGCATTCATCATCTGAAATCCTGTAGCACAGGTGACTCAGCAGGCAACATATAATGTTTATGGAGATTTCTTAATCTACAGCAATTCACTTCAAAAGTTACACCTTTTCCTTAACAGTACAAGAGGATTTTGGCCATTCGGTCTTCTTAAGATATCCAACTTCCATCATCCCTTCCTACTGGTGATGCAGAGAGGGCCCACAGAGTGCTAATCTAACATTATCTAGGAGTTTGGGCTTGGAAAATAATGCATTGAATTAATGCATTTAATTAAATTTCATTGTCAGCCTATCTTGCTCTCAGCATTCCGAGGGACTACTCCAAGTGGAACTTTAAGTTATTTCACCTAAAGTTTCTAAAAACCTACTTAACTTGAAACCATCCAAATGGAGGAGATGGTGCACATGCTGAGCCTCGGGGGAGGAAGTGTTCCTTTCGTTTCCTTTCCTTAGCATGGAAGTCCTATGTTATAGCCTAATATCTACAGACCTATTCCTCCCTTCTGAAGACACAATGCCAATACTGTGGCTTCAGCATAAAGTCAGTTCCCACCCACCCTAGCTTTTAGATCTGGAGATGTAAAAAAAATCAATATTTATGCCATTTTGATTGGCTTAATAATGGTACTTTCTAAAACTTTGGATTTTTCCTAATGGCCAATGAAGTTATGGTAACTTCATTTTTGCAATCTATTACTATACATGGAAGTCACAGAAAATAATTATTTTCCATTTTTCAAGACAATCCAGTTGCATAGTTGCATATAGCTGATTTTAGAATTATAAAATGCACATTGTAATAATTCATTTTTTGCATCCTTCTCTTAACAGCGGCGAATGCAGACAATAAGGACACTTTGAATGAAATTACTGAACTTCTGTTTGACACGTACAGTTTTCACACAGTAACCCTTCAAATTGAACCCAAAGAAGACCAGAACCCAAACTGCATCTTCTGTCAAGATCCAAGAAGTTAAGTTTATAATGATCTCTTAAGCACCAGTTGTTTGATAAGCTGATTGCTACCAGACATGGAGGAGCAATAATCGTTTCTTGAAACTCCAACCAAAGCGAACTGGAAACAAGGATGACTTACAAATACTGTGCTATATTCTGTTTCCTGGTGACAGCTGTAATTCCAAATGTGGCGAACCATTGATTTTCAGTACTTTTCACTTTTGTTTTTACCCATATGCACAGGGTTTATATATGGGCTTGTCCATTCCAGTTTTGTATTTATCTCTGATTTTTTTAAACAAAACAATCACCATAAAGGTTTACAGTGGAATATATATTAAATCTATGGATGTTCTCTCAAATGTCTACTCTTAAATGTAATTTTTCTCAATACAGTACATGTATTTTAAATATGTTAAGAGTTTTCAGACCTCAAACTTGCATGAAATAATTTAGGATATCACAGGTTTCAGGAGGAGCCTTCCACTGAGGAGACCCTCTATACCCAAGGATGCCCCTGCTCTTGAGGAGTTCTCCTCTTGAGGATTCTTTTCTGTGGGGTAGCTTCTTTGGACTCTTCCCTGTAAGCCCCCCAAATTTAGAGAGATTTGGGGTTCAGGGGACTGTGTTATTTGACTGCAAAGAGGATCCCACCAGCAGTAAGTGCTCAATTTATTACTTCCCCTTGCTTAACCCCTATGTTGCCATGGCACGCTGTATAGCAGTTTTGTAATTAGCTACGGGGACCCTCTTTGCAGTTGAATAACTTGGCCCCCTGAACCCCAAACCTCTCCAAATTTGGGGAGCTTATAGGGAAGAGTCCAAAGAAGCTACCTGCTATGTTGGTGCCTCTAGGACACAGGGGAGCCATTAACAAATTATTTCATTTCATTCCAAAAAATATTTTAAAATCTTTTAGTAATGAAATGAAACAAAATGCTATTTATTTGTTTCATGCCCATCTCTAGGGTATATCATTCCTTCTGTGCTCTAGATCTAATTTGCTTTCTTATCCAAGAACTAAATGCAGCATTTAAGAAAGCAGAATATCTTATTGATCTGAACAGTGGTTGCCAACCTTACAGTAGGTCTCCAGATGTTCTTGAACTATATTTCCTAAAATTCTCAAAAGCTTTCAGCCCTAGCTATGTCTGGGAGCTGTAGACCAATAACATCTGGGAACCCACGATTGGAAATTACTGGCTTAGAGATTTGCGGGGTGGGTGGGGGGAAGGGAGCCTTAAGCAATTTTTTTTTTAAAAAAAAAGAACTTTCCCAAAGAAGATTCAAGATAAAGCAAAGAAGAAAGTGGATTATATATACACATGCCTTCAGTCTGGCTATTCATCCTTCTGTGAATACTGGCAGTGGGTTATTGACTTGCACAGGCCTGTTAAGGGAATGCAAGATTGGATGGATGGTGGTACCCACATTTTCTGCCCCTTAAAAGGGGGAGTGGGAAGGACAATTAGGAAGAATACTTGGTGTGCAACCAATATTTGTCCCCCAGGCTGTTGCCTCACTCTGCCCCTAATGACAGGGTAGACTGTAAGGATTCTCTACCAGTACTGTTATTTTCGTCTTTATCCTGCAACTTAAATATAAGGCCAATGCAGATATAATGAGGTATATGTATATGTTTAGAAATTCTCTCTTGCCACAGGTTGTGCCTCTCCTTGGTCAATACACCACAGGAATGGAGATGAGCTTCTAAACTGCAAGCACTACATAAAATTGCCTTCTGAAAGCACATAAAAGCCAAACAGAACACAAATAATATTTTCATCTTCACCACAATGGCTCAATTTCATTAAGTAGCATATTGAAGAAAACATTTGAAAGGAAGTTGCCAGATTAATTAACTACTGCAAATGAGCAAAACATGATTTTGTTTCATTCCCTTTCCCCTCCAACATACATGCACATTTTAAGTAATTGGGTGCTCTTGTGAGACAAGATGATAATCAAGGCCAAGGGGTCATTCCAGTGAGCTATACAGCGATTTGATGTCACATCCAGATGAAGGAGACCAGAAAAGCCAACACAGTCTTGTACTAGAATGGCAGGATTCATCATGCCCCCCCCAAAAAAAACAAATAATCACTGGATGAACACAAGGGAAAAAGCCATGTTCGGACAGATCTCTACTGCCAGAGTAAACCAGCAGACGTTTAGATTGGGGCTTGAGTCACATGGACTGTAGCCTGAGCACAAAAAGCTTTGAGACAATGTGTGTTTGCATGTTGCCTGTCGTGGCTGGTGTGCAGTCGAGCTTGCAATGGGGAGATCTGGCTGACAGGGGGATTGAATGGACAATGGGGTGATCGGGCAGACAATGGGGGTGATTCTTGTGGGTGATGTGAATCAGGCAAGGGACTGGAAACCAAGCCTTAAGAGGAAAGGCTGGGAGAACTGCACATACCTGTATTTAGCCATGAGAAAAGAGAAGAGAGGGTAGCACTTTTAAAATACAGTAAGACCCGAGTATCTACTAGGGGTTGGTTCCAGGCCTTCCTGTGGATAATGAAAACCATGGATAAGAGAGAACACCATCCCCCAAACTGCTGTTTTGTGACAGCAGCCTGTTTTATGGCTGCTGTTTTGTGACAGTAGCTTGCTTTACGGCTGCTGTTTTGTGACAGCTGGCTTTACGGCTGCTGTTTTGATACAGTAGTTTGCTTTATGGCTGCTGTTTTGTGACAGTAGCTTGCTTTGCAGCTGCTGAATTATTTATTTAATGTGTACCTCTGCCAACCATGGACATCCTGAATCAGTGGTTAAAGAATCAGTGGATACGGGGGGCTTACTGTACTTAAAATTTGCCATGCAGAGAAGAGGCAAGATCTATTGTATTCTCAGTTATCCCATCCTTAACTGTTAGATCAGTATGACAATGGAAGAAAATTACCTTGGAAATTGATGGGTGCCAGCACTGGAAGTATTCAAGACAAAACTGGACAGCCATCTGTCACATCTGCTATGATTGGGATTCCTGTCTTGAGCAGGGGGTTGGAATCAATAGCCCTTTCCAACTGAATTATTCCATGATTCTATGATGCTGCTCCATCTTGTATCTACATGTTCAAAGTGGGCAAACATGCTGCTAGAGACAGGAAGGAGAAGGAAGAAGTCAAAGTGCTCTTTCTGTGGTGTTGGCTTCAGGAGACATACAATTGTTATATACATTTAGTTTCAGGTGTTTATATCCTGCCTTTCTTCCAAGAAACTTCAAGTGATGTATGTTACCTTCACAACAAATTCATGGAGTTGCTTAAGATGAGAGGAAGTAACTGGACCAAGGTTTGTGCCTGAACAGGGGATCCTGGGCTCAGTAACACTAGCAGCAAGAAGGATCTTGGAACTGCTGTAGATCACAAGCTCAATGTGAGCCAATAGCATGGTATGGCTGCAAAATAAGCCAATGCATTAACAGTTCTGAACACCACGCTTGGAGAAAGATGCCAACAAACCAGAACAAGTGCAGACAAAGGTAACAAGGATGATCATGGGACTGGAAACCAAGCCTTGTGAGGAAAGGATGAAGGAACTGGAGCAAATGTAGCCTTGAGGAATAAGCCTATGGAGATACATGATAGCATTCTTCAACTACTTGAAAGGTTGTCATGCAGAGAAGACGCAGGTTCGATTCTCAATCACCCCAGAGGGTAATAATGGGCTCAAGTTACGGGGAGCCACATTTCGGTTGAATATCTGGAAAAACTTCCTACGTCTTAGCGCAATGGAACCAATTACCGTGGGAGGTGGTGAGTGCCAGGAGGCATTCAGGAGAAAGTTGGACAACCCTATGTCAGATCTGCATTGATTTGGATACCTGCTTTTAGCAGGGGTTGGGACTCAGTGGTCTTATAGCCCCTTCCAATTCCATTATTCTATAATTCTATGAATCTGGGTCTGCCCTGGCCTACATTACTATTCAACGCTACATCTCTGTCAGGCTAATCCCTTATACTGGCTCCAGTGCAACAGTCGATAATCTCCTAATCAGACGTTTAGCTTGTTTTAAGATCTTTACCGTGATTCTTCCTACTTCTTCCTTAAGTATATAATTTCAAGCATGTAAGTTTAATATCTTTTCTCCGGAAGAGTGATCTATTAGGCAAGAGCCCCTTAAATAGCTGAGATCATTCTTTCTTCTTCTCTGAACCCTTGTCCAACACAACTGGGTCAGGGCTTTAATTTGAAATGGAAACAGCTAGTAAAATAGACATAATTGCACTCCGTGCCTCCCACTGCCTGCCTGGTGAAAGTTAAAAGGTATTACACATCCCTGTCCCATAATAAAACTTAACTTTTATGATCAATTCTGTATTGAAAATGTCGGTTACTTTGGCAGAGAGGATGCATGTGAGATGAATCCTCTTTCGCTCGAAACTAAATTTCCTTGTCCTCTATACTGTAGTTTCCTTATATGCTACAGCAATGCGGCTACTCTCCCAGTATTAGGAATTAATACCGACAAAATATTTCCCTTTCAGTTGTCATTCTATCAGATTGCCAAATGAAGCCCATATTCACCTCCTGATAACCTATCATTAAAAAAATTAACTAACTTGCAACATGCAAGGGAGAGGAAAGCTCATACTAAGGAAAACAGACACCTTTTACCTCCTGTAAGATCTTTGCTTCTCAATACATGTTAAGTACATTGTCTAGTTTTGTCAGAGAGTTCCCTTTAAGAGGCCGGTCTGGTTTGTTTTATTCATCCATTTCCAGATCTTACCTCTTTCTGCTCTGGGATGCAGATATAATCAGAATGTCTCCTGCCACAGAGTATTGCCCATAACACTCACTCATTTCAAGCAGGCCGCTTGAAGGTGCCAACCCTGAAGGAAGGTCAGAAGACCGCTACCAGGAAATGAGCTTTCTTGGTGGCCACACCTCGTCTGTGGAACCAGCTGCCCCCTGAGACAAGTTGTTTTAAAAAGCAGTTTATAAGCTGGCTCTATACTTGTGCCTTCCCTGACCATTGTTTGTCATCTTGCCCATCTTGCTGATCTGGTTTTATATTTTATCCGCCTCCATCTGTTTTTGTATGTATTTGATTTATTATTTTTGCATGTTATCAGATTTAATTATGTTGGATTGGTTAGTTTTATTTTTGCCTATACATTGCACATTGTTTAATTGTATTACTTATTGTATTGTCCATGTCTTAACTTCTGTAAATCGTCCAGAGAGACTGATGGCCAGATGGTGCGGTATAAAAATCAAACAAACAAACAAACAAACAAACAAACAAACAAACAAACAAACAAACAAAATATCAACCAGTGATATGAACAAGATTTTGCCTCAGGAGGCACATTTTGACATTACAGATTCTCAAAATACAAATGTTACCAGTTTCATTTTTGTTTTAAAAATTCCACCAGACTTATTATTTTATCCCATTTTTTATAAAGTTGTGAGACTTTCCCCCTTCCCCATGTGTAAATTTGTGCATATTTTTTGCATATATGCTGTATTTTAATATTATTGGGGGGGTCTTTTTCATTCTTGTATTATTTGTGTGTAGTTTAGGTTTTGTTTCTGTTGGTTTTTAGTTTATCGTATTCTTACATGTTATGGTTGTTGGCCGGCCAGAGTGGCCTTTTAGGCCAGTATGGTGGTATACAAATAAAATAAAATAAAATAAAACAAACAAACAAACAAACAAATAAATAAATAAATAAATAAATAAATAAATAAATAAATAAATAAATAAATAAATAAATAAATAAATGTACTTTTAAATTATGCATTTTACTTGTTTACAAAAAAAAAAGCCACCCCTACCAAGTGGTCTCTGGGCGGCATTTTATATATTTGTATTAAAGTAAGCATTTTAATCTTGTTACTGTTTTCATAGTAATATACAAATCCAACAAATTCCTTTTCCATTCATATTTGACATGCACTAATAAACAAAACTGACAACCACCCAGTTATTTAATTGTAGCCTGCACACTGTAATTAAAATTGTAAACCGCCCAGAGACTACTTAAAGTGGTATGGGGCGGTATATAAGCAGAACACTTTTTTACGATATGAATAAAATGGGTGTCATTAAGATTGTCTGTTTTAGGAACCAATGTGTCCTGTGGGAAACCACCTACTAAAGAAGATACAGTCATTCAGTAAAAGTTCAATATGTTTTCAGGTAGAAAAACATAGCTTTGCTATTGGGTAGACATTGGTTACACTGTGTTTTCTTCCAGATAAGTCAAAACATCTGACTGTGGGTGTTTGAGTATTATAGAGTGTTCTTGTTTCTGTCTCCCAAACCCTTCTACGAAGATGGGCTTTTCATCTCCAGAAACTGATCAAAATTTCCATGGGCTCAGAACATATTCTAGATGTCATTTAATGCATATTTTTTTGATTTTGTTTTTCTTTTAATCTCTTTGAATGAATGTTAAGTAGAATCTTGGTTGGAAAGAAAAACATGTATTGTCTAAGATTTGAGTTGACAGCTGTTTTCCATACAACATATATAACATTTAATGTATGCCAAACAGAATTCCTCTATACTTCCTTTTTCCATATATCTGGGTATCTTTTACACAGTTTACACACCCAGCATCTGGAAATTAAACAGAGCTCTCAGCAACCACTTCCTAGAGATTTATACTGCAGGGTTTTGTTTTGTTTTTTAAAACAACAGCCCTAAAATGCTGATTTCATTAGATGAGATTTCCAGATTGCTCCCAAGTCAGCCGTAGCTTTTCATAATAATTTATTCAAACATGGCCATGATGATTATAGCAGGGTCCCTAAGTGCTCAGATCATATCATGGAGAGCATAAAATTGATAAAATCTTCAGCTTTAGCTGAACGCCTTCAAGTTTCTGAAACTGGAAGGAAAGACAGCAAGCGATTGCAGGCACGTGCAAGGCCATTTCTAGTCTTTCATCTCTGCTGTCACATGATGAGGTAAAGTGGGTTGGCTCAACCCGTTGGCAGAGCAAAGTCAGAGCTTAGAATGTTGGTGGGTTTTTTTTTTAATGGTAAAAATTCTGTTGGTATAAATTTACACTCCTGCAGAATGGATCCACCAGTGACCTATATTAAATGCTCCTTCCACTTTCCTAATACAGTACTCCCAAATGTTCCCCAAGGGTCCCTCAGAACCCAACACAAGGGGATAGGAAGTTTTTAATTAAATTGAAGCTATCTGTCATCTATGAAGCTATGACATCATCTAGCTTGAGAGACATAAATTTACACCAACAGGACTTCTCTCATTGTGTTGCTCGTTATTTTGTCTCTGAAGACCACCATCATCACAGTCGCCGCCACCAACGATGTTTAAAAAATGCTTGTGCACTTTTCTCTGCATTTTGCCTACCATATTATTTTCATATGCAGTTTTGCCGAAGAGTCACATTTTCACAATTTTTTTAAACTATGATGCATTTTTCAATGTCATAACTATATCATATTTTGCCATACTCTAATCCAGTGGTGGTGAACTTTGGCACTCCAGATGTTATGGACCACAACTCCCATAGTCCTTTGTCATTGGCAATCTAGGCTCAGAATTCTGGGAGTTGTGGTCCAAAACATCTGGAGTGCCGAAGGTTTGCCACCACTGCCCTAATCCCTAAATTACAAAGTTTATGTGTGCATTTTGGGGGAACTTTACTGTAAAATGAGGATATATGCATATTTCATAAGATAACTGAATTCTGGTTGGAAGGTAATTAGGCTTCTTCGCATTAAAATGCAAACCACATTTCTCATCCTTTCTTAATCTCAGTTAAAGTCCTCTATGCTCACACTGGACGCACTATTCCTTGTGCCAGTCGTGGCCATTAAATCTGCATAGAAACATTTTGAATGTGTGCTTTCCACTTCCTTCATCCCTCAAATGAACCTTGATCTATTAAATCCAAAAACATGGCCAAGGATTCTTGGCTTATCTCTGCGAGATATTTTAAAGAGTTATGTTGATCCTCTAAGAACAAATCATGCCCGTTCTGATTTTGGGTGGGATATGCAATTAGAGCAGCTGCTGTACTTTAAAGCTGTCATGTATAGAATGAGAAAATGGATTGTATAGCTATTTTTCATATTACCAGCTCCGATGCCATTTTTATGCGGTAACTTATAAACTTTCAAGTGCAGTGGAAGATCATTTATCTAAACTCTATGATACAGTTAGAATGTTCCCCTTTAAAAAATGTGAGCTATTGATCTCAGGAGATTCTAATTTAGATTAGCTGCTGCCAGGGTGGGGTGGGGGTTGGGAAGACTAATACATGGAAACAGCCACCCAGAGATCACATTCTGTATTACTTATCAAGAAGTTAAAAATAGCCTTGGTGAGCATTATTTTTCAGCCTAGTAGTTGTTTGTATACCATGGTCTCTCTAAGGATGTGTTTCAGGCATTATTTGGTTGATAACTCACCTCACCCACCCACCCCCCAATATTCTGGGCACTGCAGAAGACGGACAGACAGACAGAAGAACGGATTCTGTAATTTTTTGTCTTCCCATTCCTCCCTTTCCATGCTACTGAACCTTGGCAAAATTCATAGTTACAAAAGAATGTAGGTGGTTTCGGAGTAATTTTGAGACATGTATACATCATTTATGGTCATTTGGGTGGCATTGGTGGGTATGTTCTTTTTTATTATTATTGACCAGTCAGGGTGGCATGGGTGTTCCCATTCATTCTTCTGATGTGATCATGTGATCTGATTTCTTCTTCTGCATTTGCATTCATATTTCCAGTGCCTGCTCCAATTCAGAGGAAAGGGGTGGAAGGCTGGTTAGTCGGGAGACAAAAATGCAAGAAGATACAGCACCAAATGGGATGACAGGGAAAAAACCTACAGTGAAACTGAGCAGCCTATAACAGTATATAGAGTAAAGCCTAGATTTCCCCATTAATTATAAAGGAACCAAAGTATGCCAAAGTATGCCTTAGTTATTGAGGCTGCTTGTAATAAGTTACTCCAAGTTCTGCAAGTCTTTCACATAGACATGGCGGGGATGGGGATGGGGGAATGACAGACACACACCCTTAATGATGCTGCTTAAAGAGCTGCAGCTCAAAGAGACCGTTTATCAAAGATCTACATCACATCTAATTTTAAAATGGGGTTAAAATTGCCTTCAAAAAAGGCTACCTTTTAGCCTTTTTGATGCTGCTTTATCTCATTCTTTGCTGCTTTGAAAAAAAAGTAACTTGGTCCCTTACGATTTCACTGCAGCAAGATGAAATGTAGGAGCCCCGTGGTGCAGTGGTTAAATGCCTGTACTGCAGCTAAAACTGTGCTCATGCCTTGGTGTTCAATCCCAGGTAGCAGACTCATGGTGGACTCAGCCTTCCATCCTTCCGAGGTCAGTAAAATGAGTACCCAGCTTGCTGGGGGAGCAATGTGTAGCCTGCATACTGTAATTAAAAACTGTAAACCACCCAGAGACTACTTGAAGTGGTAAGGGGCGGTATATAAGCAGAACACTTTGCTTTGTTTTTACTTTGCTTCTATGTGAAAGGTTTGTGGTTGTGAGATATCTGACTGTAATTTGCTTCTAAATGGTTTGTGGTTGTGAGATAGCTGGCTGTACACTGAATCAATATTTCACAACCCGCCAACCACCTTACAATTAAATTAAGATTCGACTTGGTATCATACACAATCTATGGTGATTCTTGAGAATTTCTGACTACTGTATTTTTCCGCAGCTAACGCTCCACTTCTAGACATTCATTTTTTAACAAATTCATTTGCTAAGGTTTAGACATACTTAAGAGCTGCTGACCCACTGTTATCAAGTTAGTTGTTACTAATTTCAGTCTATTGATCTCAGCGAATATACTTTAAGTACGATTAAATCAGATCCAACACATGATAAATGAACACAATGCAATTCAGAATGAGGAACTAGAAGGGTTCAATACTAATCAAATGTACTATTCGTGTTCTTGTAATTAATTTCCCCCAGGAGATTATTTTTAAGGAGAGCATTTATTTAGAAATGACATATAGAAAATATACATACTTTATGCACAGGCATGTAATCTAAATAAAGGGTTGGATCTAGACAAAGTTTCTTGTGTTGACAACTAATTGACTTCAATAGGACTCAAACAAAGTCATTATTTATTTGTCCCTTGGATATAAATGGAGCTGAATATGAATCAGTTGACCCATTGTGACCCACTCCAACATGCTTTTGGACTTACAACACCTACAAGTATTCACATGGACACATAATGCATTTACTGTATTAATAAAAGCCTATGTGATTGATATCCTTATGGCTTCTGTCCTGGAAGTAAGCCAGTGAAACTTACTTTTGAATAAATTGCAATTAAAGGTTTCTTTAATTAGGTAACAAGGCCTAATTGTAGTGAGACTGCCCAAGAACCCATAATGAAGCGAGCACTTAATGAATTGAAATAATTGGGAGAGTAATTGTTGTAATAGCAATTGGGGAAGCTCTGCTGGGGAAAAAACAGAGGATGCTATAAAACCATTGCTTTTTTTCCATTGTTGATGTCAAAGAATTGACAAAGAAGGATTGAGCTGGTGAGTTGTATAGTATTCCTATTAGGAGATCTACTTCAGATGGTCGTGCAAATACTAATTAAAATGGAACTTTAAAGTGGGCAGTTGCTCTTTTGCTGACTTCATTTGCCGCTCACTTCACTTTTTCCAATTTGTTTATTGACTAACCATTAATGGAAAAGTCTATATGCACATGAAGATAAAAATTGCTAAAAGATGCACAGACAAAAACACAAGTTTTATCCTGGAATAAACTAGGAAGTTAGCTACTTCTATCCAAAGACAATCTTTTACCACTATTCTATTTCTTTGAAAGGAAAGGTGATAAATAGGAAAGGAAAGGAAAGGAAAGGAAAGGAAAGGAATTATTTCCTTGAAAAGAAAGGAAAGAAAAAGGAAAATAAATAAAAGGAATTATTTCTTTGAAAGGAAAGGAAATAAAAAGGAAAGGGAAAAAATGAATTATTTCCTTGAAAAGAAATAAAATATATGCTAGTCAATGAGGTCATGGGACTTATCATCTGTGCAATCATTTGCAGGCACCATTAGCTCTCTTGTCTATGGATTTTGAAATATTTTTCTTACAGTCTTGATGCTTGTACTGCAATGTTGATTTAAACTGAAATTCCAGAGTCTTGTTAAATAAGAAAGAAAGAAAGAAAGAAAGAAAGAAAGAAAGAAAGAAAGAAAGAAAGAAAGAAAGAAAGAAAGAAAGAAAGAAAGAAAGAAAGAAAGAAAGAAAGAAAGAAAGAAAGGGTATTCGAGTGTATAGTTTTTTTTAGTATCTACTTTCAGGCAAAATTAACCTGTTTCATTTAGACAGCTGTACCCATACTTCCTCTCTGGATCATCCTGCATTTATCCATAAATTACTGCTGCCACCAGTTCATATTACATCCTTTCATTCTTTGCCCTCCATGCATGCACATTGTTCGTCACACTCCTAACCTAACAGTTACCTACACACAACCTGTGCCCATCCAACTTCCAGCCCATCCCCTGGACTTGATGGGTCCATCCTCCTTGTGTGGGCTCTGGTGTCACCCTATGGCGCCATGACGGTGACAAACAGAAATCGCAAATCACCCATGAATCTCTTTGTACTGAACATTTGCCCAGCATTTGCCAAATTTGCTCTAGTGCCCACCCCTGAAGTACAGCAGAGAATTCTAAGTACCTCAACAAACTAGAGTCTCTAAGGGCGTTTATACACGACCCCTAAACTCTGGGGCAAATGGCTCCCAGCTCCGGAGCTTAAAAATGTTTACCCACCAGCTCCGGAGTTAACAGGAAATTAAGTGCGACCCCGCCCACTTTAGCGCATCCCAGCGCAGCTTTCAGGTACCTGCTCTTTGGAGGTGAAAATTATTTGATCCGGTGTAAGGATAGTGAGTGCGGGGCTCTCCTTGCTTCTGTTTGTTGTTTTTTGGCTCCCGCCCCTTTAAGAGCTACTTTTACAGAGACGAGAGGCAGAACGAGGTGAGCGGCATGCTTTTCTTTCTCTTTCTCCCTCCCCTCACGCAGCCAGCAGCCAGGAAGTGCGGAGGGGGGTGGGGAACGACAAACCCCTAAGATCTCTGGTCCGAAAGAGCGACGAACCCCTAAGATCTCTGGTCTAAATTTAAGTGGCCCATAGGGCCTTTCGTACACAACCCCTAAGATCCTTAAAACAGAACAACAAACAGAAGCCAGGAGAGCCCCGCACTCACTATCCTTACACCGGATCAAATAATTTTCACCTCCAAAAAGCAGGTACCTGGAAGCTGCGCTGGGACGCGCTAAAGTGGGCGGGGTCGCACTTAATTTCCTGTTAACTCCGGAGCTGGTGGGTAAACATTTTTAAGCTCCGGAGCTGGGAGCCATTTGCCCCGGAGTTTAGGGGTCATATATAAACGCCCTAAGATTCCATTAGGCACAATCAAATGGAATCAGACTTCTTTAACCTATCATTGTGTGTGTGTGTGTGTGTGTGTGTGTGTGTGTGTGTGTGAAAATTAGGTTTTATTGTTGGTCTAACCATGTTTCGTCTTCTACGCCATCTTGTTTTTCCCCATTGGCAGAAAAGTGTCTTTGCCCAGCTCAGGACTTTCAGGAGGGGTGGCCCTTCCATTATGGAGAGTAAGGCACATGCCTCAGGTGGCAGATTTTGGAGGGAAACTGTTACCTCCCAACCCTTCAACAATTTCCTTGTTCTGGATGACACAGCTGGGGCTTTCTCTAAGCTCGTTTGTGGGGGTTCACCTGTCTGCCAGACCGCCCGCCCTTTAGAGCTCAATAAAGAGGCATTTTTTAATCGAACTAACAGTTTTATTGTCTTTTTTTGCACTTTGGGAGGCACTTCTCTTCATAACAGATTCAACAGTATTAACATCTTTAACAAATGGGTTGTTCTTAGAGTCACGGGTAGGGGTTAACAGGGAGAAATTCAGTCCCCCATTCTACTCCAGAGAGGGAAGGGTTCCACCAGACCCCTTCAGAGGTTCTGAGTCCTGGGTCAATATCGTGGCTTGCACCCCAACCTCCGAGGTCGCCTTGGGTCCAGGTTTCCCCCCACCACAGATGCTGAAGCGGAAAGTCCTCTCAGAGGGCCAAACCCCTCCTGCAGCAGTGTCTCCTGGTCCGGTTCTCTTCTGCTTTCACCTTCTCCATCCATCTCTTGTAAGCTAAGTCCTGCCTAATCTTCTTTAGTTTACAATTGTACTCTCGTGCCTCCCTCTCTCCCCAGTAGGAGCACCCCTTCTTGTGAGCTCGCCTCTGATAGCTCTCAGCCTCAGCATGAGGCATCGTCATCCATTCCCATCTCCCGGTGTAAGGATCCTCCATCCATTCCCATTTCCAGCCTGCGGGTAGGACGCATGGTCTCTCCTTCTTAACCTCCCCAAACCCCACCTCCGCAACAACCGTGGGTTGGTCTGTCTTTCCCGCCTTTTCTCCTTCCCCAATCTTTAAGGATTCCTCAAACCTCCTCCACATTTCCTCGTGTTTCTTTTCCTCCCTTATTTGGGCATTCCTTGCCTCCTCCCTTTGCCTCTGCTTTTCCCGCCATTTCTCCCTCTCAATCTCGTCAGGTGTGGGCGGCACTCTCTTCTGTGAAACCCCTTCAGCCTTTCCTGCCCCACATCATTCTTCTTCCCTAAATACGCCTCCTACCACCAGGTGTTGATGGAACCTGATATCCCATCACCACCTAGGAAGAAAGATTCACAAGGCAGTCCACTCAATTTCTATATTTTGCTTCAAGTGCAAGATGTATGGGGTTGGCGCTGTATCTGAACCACAGGGACTCAGAGCTTGAAAATGTTCCCTTTTTAAAAAAACAACGGTCAGCATAGCTACTAGTCAGGCCTGGTGGGGGACACTCGGTGTCATAGTCCAAAGCCTTAACTTTTCCATGCTTTGGTCTCAGTGGTGAAAATCAGTAGTAAGTTGCATCAAGTGTAGGCCCATTGGATGAGTGGAGATATGGTGATTCAACTTCTCTATAACTTCTATTGATTTAGTGAGACTACTTGAAGTACATCTTACTACAGGATTTCAACCAGGATCAGGGCAGTTCCATATCCTGCTAATACACAGAAAAGTTTAAAAATATTTTATCACATGGTAAATCAATAGGAGAGCAATGTTTAAAATCAAAGAGCCCAGATCCCTGTATTTATACTTTAAATCATTAGCTCCTCTTGTGTCTCTCTGTTGTGGTGGTTGATTGTTATGTTTTCCTCGATGCAAATACCAACCACTGCAATTATTTATTCATCATGGCCTGAGCCTAGGCTAATGAAAATCCAATTGAAAAATGACAAAGGACAGATGAGAGCCAGATTAGTCAGTAAGACAATAAGTGTTTTTCCTCAACCTCAAAGGAAATAAAAGAGTCTCCCGTTGACAACCAACAAACACACAGCTCATCTCAATTCCGAATAGCCGCATCTTTAAAGAGTCCCTCTGATTTCAAAGAGGAACCATTTCCCCCCTCATGTCATGTTTAAAATATTTAATACCATATTTTCATTCCAAGGACACTGACTGTAAAATTGCAGTCATTTCTTTGATCCCTATTGGGGTGTCTTGGACCTCAAAAAAGGAACCAACATGAGACTATTCAACAAACATTTTCCCAGCAATGTTTCCAGAATGTGAGCATTTAGCCCTGCACCTGGGCTGCTCTGCTGTGGACTTCATGTGGTATTACAAACATACTTTCCACAAAGTGAGGGTCACCACACTGTTATGCTGCTGTGAGGCTTGAAAGACCCAGCTTCATATCCTCACTGAATCATGAAATCCTGGGTATAGATGGGCACAAAAGGCCAAAATAGCGTTTTGTTTCATTTTTTCATTTCATTTTTTTTTGTTTTTTTGTTTCATTTAAAATGAAATGATTTTTTAAAAAAAATCATTTCGTTTTTCATTTGTTTCATTATTTGTTTCATTATTTGTTTCATTATTTTCGTTTTTACTACACTGACCAGATGGCCTGCAGGCCGGGTTGGCACATTTAATTTTTAATTTTTTTACTCAAGCGCCGATCAGCTGTAGTGCAGGCTGATCAGCACTTTTTTTTTAATGGAGGGAGGCCTCCCCGCCGCCGCAGAAGCCCTCCCCACTGGGGGCTGGTTGGCGGCAGCAGCGAGTCCTGGGCTCAGCAACATTCATCTAGGACAGGGGTCCTCAACCTATGGCCCGCGGCCCGTATCCGGCCCCCAGGGAGCCTGAATCCGGCCCCCGGGAGCAACAGCATACCCCCCGCCCCCCGCCCCCACCTGGAGGTGCGCCGCCGCCGCCGGGCTTGTCCCAGATTGGGGCCGCTTTGTCGCCCCGGGAGCCGTTTATTCGGCGCAAAAGAGGGAGGCCACGTGACTCCCGGGTTGTGCCGGGATCAAAGCCCTTAAAAGGGCCGCCCGCACACCCATCCTCCTCTTTCGCGCCGAGCAGCACCGGAACAGGACTCTGGCGGCGGGGCTACAGATCCCATGAAGGCTGCGGGAGCGGCGCGCTCTGGTGAGGAGCCCGGGGTGGTGGTGGTGGCGGCGGCGGCGGCGGTGGGACAAGGCAGAGCAAACAACCTGAGCAGGAGGAGCGGCGGTGGCGGCGGCGGTCGGAGCCGGGGGAGGAGCCGCTTCCACTTATGCTGCCGGTGGCGGTGGGGCTGCTGCTGCTGCTGCTACCGCTGCTTTTGCTGCTGCCACCACCGCGTCACCGCCGCCTTCGCCGCTGTCCAGCAGCAGCAGCAGCAGCAGCAGCAGCATTGCCTGGCGCGGGGCGGGCGGGCGGGCGGGCGATCGCCCCCCGAAGCAAGCCAGCCAGCCAAGGAAGCGAGGTCAGAGCGAGCGGTGCGAGACGGCGGGGGGGGGGGGGGCGGGCCGGGAGAGAGAGAGAGAGAGAGAGAGAGAGAGAGAGAGAGAGAGAGAGAGAGAGAGAGAGAGAGAGATGAGTGCCAGCAGGGAGGGGGGAGGGAGATGGATGGATGGATGGGGGGAGAGAAGGAGGGAGGGAGGGGGGAGCGCACACACGCACCAGCGCACTGACCTGCACACATACACATGCCCCCCCATCCCCGGTGTGTGCGCCAGGAGAGAGGCAGGGATTTGGGGGGGGGGGCGGGAGCCGGAGGGAGACGCTGGGTTGTACCTCCGGAGGATGGACGGATTGGGGGGGAGAGGAGGGGAGTGGAGCCCATCCATTTTCTACAGAAGGACTTGATGGCAAGCAGGTAGGAAGCACGGGGGGGGAAGAGAAAAGTGGGGGGGACGCGCCCAGGATGTTGCATGTGAAAAGGAAATTGAAACGGATTTCCCAGGCTTCACCAACATGGGAAAGCTGCAGCCCAGAGGTGCTGGGAAGTCACCGGGAATGAAACCACGGCTCACTCACCCATCTGGCAACTCCACGCGCGTGCGCACCCACCTCCTAAACCACTTCACCCCACCCCCCACACCCCACCCCAAGCCCCCTTCTTCCTTGGCCAGCCAGGCTGGCATCTTTAAGGGCGCCTCCCCGGCGCCTGGAACCGGGTCCCAATCCCCCGGCAAGTGGGGTGGAGGGAGGCGAACGCTCCGGATGCCCAGCGGCTGGGCGCCTTCCTCCTGCCCAGGGGAGCTGGCAGGTGGGTAGCATCCAATCTGTGGGACCCCGACTCTTTATTATTATTATTAGAGATGGGCACGACTTAGTGGTATTCCCGTTTCTGTTTCTGTTACTCGTATCCGTTACTCTACGGAAACGGTAACGGGAATTACTCCGCCAGAATTCGAGCTCGAACCGACGAACGAACAATTTGGTCTGATTTGTCGTGCTCATTACTTGCATCGCGGCGATCGTGCAATGCCAAGCAGCACAGAAAAAAAGTTTTTAAAAGTTAAAAAAAAAACCGATTCCCGGCCCTAAAAGTAGGCAAAAACTGTCTGACGGCACCTACCAGGCCAGAAGGGTGTTTTATTTGGGGGGGGGTTCCCCGCCCCCCTCTCCTTGGCTATTGCTACTGCTTCGCTGCTGGTACCGGGCTGGGAGGGCGCATCCATTTGCCATGCAGTGCGGGGGATCCAAAATGGCGACCGCAATATTTTTTTTTGAAATCGTTGCCCAAAACCCCACCAAAGCACCACAGAAACATGCAAAAATTAGCTATTTTAAATGCTTGAATTTTTACAGTAGCAGCAGTGGGTTTTTCTTGCAAAAAAAAGTCTCTGTTGATTTTATTTTATTTTATTTTATTTTATTTTATTTTATTTTACACCTGCACATTCGCAATGATGGGCTCGCCCATGGGAGTGGACCATGCAAATTTTCCACCAATCGCATGGCCACTTGGCCAGGTTGACCACAGAGACTTCTGGGATGTACCAATCGGGCATAAACAGCCCACTAATCGTAGCCCAAACCCGAACCCTAAGCCTAAGCCTAACCCATACGCCAGTACACTGTCCTTCTAAGTGGGTCAGAGAGGCACCCAGAGGTGCACCCCAATACTCACCCTAACCTCACCCGTAACTAGCCTAACCCTAGCCCTTGCGCTAACCCGTCTTAACCCTAAGCCAGATCTACTTGCATTGCACTACATGCAAGTACGTGAGACACAGCGGGTGCAAAGAGTCTGCCAGTCCGTCACTTGTGGCTCTGGCTGACTCCTGCAGCTCCCTCCAGGAGCCCGCTACCCCCCCCAAACCAGTACTAACGACAACGAAAAAATGAAAAAACGAACTGACTAATTTTTGCAAAATTTCGCAAAAAACGGAAACGAGCCGAAATGGACTGCCTCCGACACACGACAACTCGAAAACGTCATTTTCCCTAGTCGTGCCCATCTCTAATTATTATTATTATTATTATTATTATTATTATTATTATTATTATTATTATTATTATTATTATTATTATTATTATTATTATTATTATTATTATTATTAATCGTAATTTATTGTTATGTTCAGTGTGCATAGGTATTTCTTCATATTTTTTTCAAAATCTAGTCCGGCCCCCAACAGTGTCTGAGGGACAGTGAACCGGCCCCCTGTTTAAAAAGGTTGAGGACCCCTGATCTAGGAGAAGACGCCAGATGAGGTAACAAAAACAATGAAACAAAACAAAAAAATTCATTTTGTTTCATTTTTCTTTGATGTGTCCGTTCGTTATTCATTTTGTTCCGTAATGAAATGAATAACGAATAATGAAACAAATAAAGAATTCATTTTGAGCCCATCTCTAGTTCTGGGTAATTTTAGGCCAGAATTTCTCAGCCTGACTCTACTTCTAATGGGTACTGTGAGGAAAGATGTGGGTCATGTATGCCATCTGCATGAAAAGCAAGGAATAAGGAAGAGGAAGAGGAGGAAGAGGAGGAAAAGGAAGAGACATTGACCTTGTCCCTTCCACATTAGTGGTTGGGTGGCTGCAATACACCTGAAGATACATATCCAAAAATGAGGGGATCAAGCTTGTTTCTGTGTCTTATCAAAGCAAAGCAATGCAAGGTGTTCTGCTTATATATCACCCCATAGCGCTTAAAGCACTCTCTGGGTACTTTACATTTTAATTGTGCAGGCTACACATTGCCCCCTCCCCCCAGCAAGCTGGGTACCCATATTACCAAAGATAGAAGGCTGAGTCAACCATGAACGGGCTACCTGGGATTTGAACCCCAGTGTGAGCACAGTTTTATCTGCAGTACAACCATTTAACCACTGTGCCACAGGGCTCCTTAACAGTTATTTGTGTGTATTCAGCCATTTCTGATGATGCATTACAATTACCACATCTCTTTTCTGAATAACTTCCGTATTTTAACAACAGTATGGCAGGCACGTGCAAAATGGCCCATTCCATGCTTGGAATCACTGTACCTACTGTATTTCATTGGTACATAAGAGTTAGAAGGTTAAAAAAATAAGGCTGGTACCCTACTGCTAGTCCCAGCTAGAGGAGATCCACAGACTAATGGGATTTATGTAGGTAATTTGTTCAAGCAGTCTGTTCTCTAGCTGAGGCTACCAATAAGATATTGGCCTAACAACTTAGCACTGTTCACTTATTCCCTCCTTAATGGAGGAGGAAAACGGGTGAATTTAAGGTGGGGAGCCGTCTTAATATGTGAGAAACTAAAATTGAGGAGATTTGCTTTTTAATTTCTAGTTAAAATCCAATCCGTTTGTGCACACAGCCACAGAAAACAGTCAGAAATCAGCTTTTTAAAAGTAACACAAGATGGCAGCATCTGCTTAAGTTTCATACATAAAAACACCACAAAAAAAGTGTTTGCTAGTACTATTAGTTTCTTGAAACTTTATCACAATTAATAGACAAAGAACATAAAGCTCACCCTTTTCTCTTCTCTAATAACTTAATTGTGTGGGAAAACATTCAATATGTTCTTTGCTATAGTAGAATATATGGGAATAACCTTCGCATGGGGACAGATCATTAAATTTTAAGCCAAATGAAAAGGAATTTTGCAGATGCTCAGAGACACTTTCTTCCTTTTTAATCCACTTGCCATTAATGATATTTATTGTTTCCTTCTCATCACATGCTCCAGGACAAGACCTCCTGTTGAACTGAACCATGACATGCAAGGGAAACATCTAAGGCTGGGGAACTTGTAGTCTTCTAAGTATTGTCAGATTGGAAATCCCATTACAGTGGTACCTTAAGAGAAATGGCTCGCAAGACAAAAAAACTTGTAGGAAGAACAAAATTTCTGGGAATAGGCAAAATTCCCTATGAGATACTTCACAAGACAAAAAAAGTTCCGCATGTACCCAGGGGAAAAAACCCAGTTATTTTTGTCTTTGTTCTGGCTTCCGGAACGGATTAATCCATTTCCAATGCACTCCTATGGGAAACAGCATTTCTAAAAGAACAAATTTTCGTTAAAACGAAGCAACCCATAGCTTCCAGAACAGACGAATCCATTTTCAATGCATTCCTATGGGAAAGCGCATTTTGTAAGACAAAATTTTCTTAAAACAAATTGACCCGTAGAATGAATTAAATTTGTTTTAAGAGGTATCACTGTAGCTTTTCTGGCTAGGGCTGATGGAAACTGCAGATCAGCAATAGCAAGTGCTGAATAATGAACCTTCCAAGGTCAGTAAAATGAGTACCCAGCTTCCGGGGGTGGGGTGGGGTGCATTGCATAGCCTGCATATTGTAATTAAACTGTAAACTGCCCAGAGACTACTTGTGCTGGTATGGGGCCCTGTATAAGCAGAACACTTTGCTTTTGCTTTTGCTGGCCTTTTTAAAAACTTCCTGTATTTCTCTACAGCACACCGGAGTTGTTTAATGCAGTACTAACTTCTGTACAATTGATACATATAGGATAATGTAAAAGCCAGTTATAGAAAAACATTGCTCAACTTAGGCCACAAACTCCAACATGGAAAGCAATGGGTAGGCCCCAAGCAAAATGGAAGAGCTTGGATAGCATTCCTGCCAGTTCCAGCATTACTTCACCTGGCACACCAGGCACAGCTCAATCGGAGGCAGGCCTACTCGGTGCAAATTTACGCAAAGTACAGCTTCACCCTAAGTATTTAGGCACAAGCCCTTATGCAACCGTTTCATAGACTATCATTGAGAAAACAGTCTCATTCCACAACTTTCTAGCCTTTGAGCAGCATCTAATATTGGGACATTGGAGATAACAGCAGCAGGGGGAAACCAGATGGAAACCCCAATGTGTTCTATCTAGTGGAGGGATTGTATGGTTCTTCAAAGGGCGGCATGGTTCTTATAGCTAGCTCAGGGGTGACCAAACTTTCTGCAAGGAGGGCCAGATTTGGCAAGGTGAAAATGTGTTTGGGCCAACCATTCAGCCACATTTGGCCCCCAGGTCTGACTTTGGACAAGCCTCTATGACAGGCAAGGAGGCAGGGAGGAGGCTGCAGCAACGGAACCAGGGGTGGTAGGCTGGATGGGTGGCTGGGGGGGGTGAATGGAGGCAGGGAGGGCAGTCAAACCGTAAATCCAGCATGGGGAGGGGCCAGCTGGCAGGGATGCATGACAGGCTGAGCCGGCAGGGAGAAGAGGCTGCGGGCCACTCAAAATTTGAAAATGGGCCACATTTGGCCCCATAGCAGCTATGGGGTCATACCACAAAGCAAGGTCATTGTCAGATAATTTTAGATTCTCCACTCAAGTCCAATTTTATAGCCTTATGAATTCACCCCAATCTTTGGAGGGCAAAAAACAGTATATTATTCAACTTCAACATGTGGTATATCACTACTGGAGTATCTGGGACATATTTTTGCGTATTCTGATGAGTGTAGACCAAAAGGCCTGCTCTGGCACTCCTATTTATTATGACGTTTTATCATGATGTTTTATTGCTTATTATTATTGTTTTGCTTTCATTGTATCGTTGCTTGTATCCTGTTGTAAACCGTCCGGAGTTCTTCTGGAAGACGGCCGGTATATAAGTATTAAAATAAATAAATAAATAAATAAATAAATAAATAAATAAATAAATAAATAAATAAATATCCGATGACAAAGAGCTTTGTGGAATCTGAAAAGCTAACAAATGTATGGTGGCAAATTTATTAATTCCTGGGCCAGAGGTCATTTGGTCAGGCTTATTGGTCAGGATGGTAGAACAGAAGCAGTGACAGCTTTAATACTAAGCATGCATTCCAGTGAGTAAATCTCATTGATCTGACTATCAAGGAAGGGTTTTTAGGATCAGGTTCCTAAAACTGTGAGCTTGCAACTCAAGCCTGCAAGATTTAAAAACAAGAACAAGAGGAACCAGAAGACAGGGAAAGTGATAGAGTTCAGCTATTTATTGGCATTAGTACATTTGCCTTTATTGTCGGGTCCAAGGTTACATAATTCATCATAAAGACAGCATAATTGTCTTTGAATGTTATAAAAGGTGAAAATTCATTCTCCTGGAAATTAAGGGGAACATTGCAAAGCCTCTCTTCGAAAGGAAAGTGGAGGGAGAACAGCTGATATAAAGTAGGGGCTTTAAAGTTCTGCTTATAAACCTGCATTAAAGCTACTGAAAATTAGCCGGCAATGAAGACTGCAATAACCTGAAATTAGTTTAGGTATCCTTCCAGTCTCATTTTTCATGTTGTAGGACTATTCATCATGAAATGTGTTTTTCCTTCACTGGTAATGCTCCAGTAAGCCTGCTCTCTGAACTAAAGCAATAAAAGGACAATAAAGGCACTAAATGAAATATACATTTTATCTTCCTAAGGAAGTGGTTCAGCAAAGGGCAGAAAAACCCTTTGGGTCCATAGCAACTTTGCATCCGCTCAGGCAAGGATCTTAAAACCCAAGATGAACAGTCAGGAAAGTTTTGTATTAAAGCCCTTCTTGGACTGTATAGTTCCAAGAGTGAAGTAAAAGGACTTTATCTTTCGACACTGGAAATATTTTTTAAAGCTGCCCTCGGGTAGAAAACCATCATGTCATGTTCACTAGCGGGGAACCAGACCAATCTGTTTAGAGGACAGAAACTACCACTTTTAGGCAGAACTGCTATTTTCCTCTGAAGGAGTGGTTAGCATATGAGAAGGAGGCTTTTGTTTGATAATTCATGTGTTCTTTTCCATTGCCCGTGTACAATGTACAATGTACATTTCTACTTAACAGTATTTCTAGATGAAGGCATATTATGGCCACCTCAGTCACATAGGGCCTTTTCACACGACCCCTAAAATCTGTGGCAAATGGCTCCCAGATCCGGAGCTTTAAATTGTTTTCCCACCAGCTCCGAAGTTTACAAAAAATTAAGTGCGACCACGCCCACCTAAGCGCGTCCCAGTGCACCTTTCAAGTACCTGCTTTCCGAGGGTGAAAAATTCCTGATGCGGATGTAACTTAGTGAGTGCCGGGCTCTCCTCGCTTCTGTTTGTTGTTGTTTTGCCCCCCGCCCCTTTAAGAGATACTAAGAGACTGGAATGAGATGGCAGAAGGGAGGTGAGCCTAGACGGCAGAACGGAGGTGAGCCGGCATTCTTTTCTCCTTTTTTTTCCTCCCTCCCCTCACACAGACAGGAGCCAGGGAGTGCGGAGGGAGTGGGAACACAGGAACAGCGACAAACCCCCAAGATCTCTGGTCCGAATTTAAGTGGCCAGTGGATCTTAGTGGTCGTGTGAAAAGGCTCATAGACAGTTTGAACCCCAAGAATGACGGCTGGGTTTCAGGGTGTGATTCAGGTGGTCCTGTTGTTTGGCCTGCTGCAGGGATGGGTTGGTACGCTCCTTCCCCTGGCAATCACACAATGGGATAGCTGGAACCAACTGGCCTATCCCCAGAGTGCTCCTATCTGAGTTTCTTTTTGGAGGCTTCTACTTTTCTGGTGCTGATTGAATGGCTCTGTTTTGGTTCATTTCCAGTGCGTGCAATCCCTGCAAATGAACCAAAGTGACCTCACAACTGACAAGATGCCTTCTACTATCGGTTTCCCAATATCACAAAATGGCATATGAAGACAGCATTATCCACTTCATAGTATTGGTAAATTAGCCACTTCAACTGCTATGTGAAAGAGCAGAGGAAATAAATTTTGGTGTATTGTTTTTTTTTTACCATGACAGCAAATTGAAAGCTTCCTCCCAGAGGTGAGAGGAGAGAAGACGTGGCAAAGAGAGAAATTTCTTGTTGTTTCAATGGGCAGGTGGACCAAATAGGTTCACTTGACACGAGTATTTTATTTCCATGCGAGAGCTACCCCAAAGAACATACTGGACCTCTACCCAATCCTAAGCGATCCTATTTAGCCCACCCATGCCTGCTCCAAATGATCCCGGGTAGACAAGCACTCAGAGATGAGGAAAGGTGCTGTTCTGGACTTTCCCCCAGTATAATGCAGTCTTTGTAACAATTTAAGCTTAAAGGTGCGCTATATTGGCAAAATCAATTCTGGTTATCCATCCCAAGGGGCTGTTCATATGCAGAAAATTGATGGAAAATTCTACATCTTGACTGATCTGCAAGCAGCACACAATCTTTCTGAGTGTAAATGCCCTATGCTTGGAGTTTATTCCTCAAAATAAGATTTTTCTTCAGGCATTTTTCAAAGTAAGCCAAGGCACAGGGAAGCTACTTTCAGAATCTTGACTCATTTTTTTTGTACCAGCCAAAGTGAAGCATAGCCATGCAGACAGAGAAGATAAATGTTGTTATTACATTGAATCTCTAAGTAGAACACCTAAAAATGCTGACAAGTCACTAATCTCAATAAAATATATATAAGTTAATTATAAGTGAGGCATAGACGAGTCATCCAGCAGATTGTGATCAGCAAGATTCAATGAATGAACACTTTGTTCTTGGCTGTTATAGAAATAGGTCTTTCTTTCTTTCTCACTTAATTATGAGTGTACAGGCCAGTAAATGGTGCAACCTCGGAAGAAATAAGCCATTTTTCAAAACTACAGGTGTTGACAGAGTGTACTTCACACCCTTAGTTATAGCTTAAATTCATTACATTTGTCATTGCTAGTTTTGGTTGGCAGGTTAATCCACACTTGTTTGGCAAGCCCATTTTAACCCCAGCTGGAAACACGTGGTTTTCCACTTGGGGGGGGGGGGGAATCAAGCATCATCTGTAGAACTTTGATAAGTTATTTTTTCAGCTAAATTTCCAGAGTCCCTTAACTACTGTGACTACTGGTGATGCTGGCACAGGGAATGCCAGTAGTAGTAGTTTAAATGTAAAACAACTGTTTTTCCAGTCACATCATGGGGTTTTTTTTTGGGGGGGGGGGAGAGACACATAGGTACTTCTAATTGTAATTAGTTTGTGGGCTTCCCATAGGCTGACAGTTCTCAGCCCTTGGTATCCTAACATGATACCAGTATCCTAACATCACACCAACAACAAAAAACCTGACTTCCACTATGGCAAAAGTGAAACACACATTTCCCCCCACACCCTGAGAAGGAAATTTATATGTTTATAGGCATTCCGGTCCTACATTTACCATTCGCAGGTTGATTGATGGGGAAGCAGGACAATAAACACTTATCCACCTGCCAACTTTTGACATGTTAGGAGTAACTTTGGATGCTACTAGCAAAGACTGGCAGGTAGGTTACTAAGACATGGTATGTAGACAGTCCTAATGACCATGAGGAATGAATTATTTGAAGCTGTTACAAAGACTCTGCATCCCACACAGACATCGATTACAGTATTTGTCCATGTATGAGAATATTCTTGACTTAAATTGTTAGACTAAAAATTGAGGGTCATCTTATAGAGATGGGCACGACTTGAAAAAAAAAAATTCGAGTTGTCGTTAGTCGGGCCGGTTCCGTTTCGGCTCGTTTCCGTTTTTCGTGAAAATTCGCAAAAATTAGTCGGTTTTTTCGTTTTTTTCGTTGTCGTTAGTACTGGTTTGGGGAGGGGGGTAGCGGGCTCCTGGAGGGAGCTGCAGGAGTCAGCCAGAGCCACAAGTGACGGACTGGCAGACTCTTTGCACCCGCTGTGTCTCACGTACTTGCATGTAGTGCAATGCAAGTAGATCTGGCTTAGGGTTAAGACGGGTTAGCGCAAGGGCTAGGGTTAGGCTAGTTACGGGTGAGGTTAGGGTGAGTATTGGGGTGCACCTCTGGGTGCCTCTCTGACCCACTTAGAAGGACAGTGTACTGGCGTATAGGTTAGGCTTAGGGTTCGGGTTTGGGCTACGATTAGTGGGCTGTTTATGCCCGATTGGCACATCCCAGAAGTCTCTGTGGTCAACCTGGCCAAGTGGCCATGTGATTGGTGGAAAATCATTGCAAATGTGCAGGTAAAAAAATAAAATAAAAAAAAAATAAAATAAAATAAAATAAAATAAAATCAACGGAGACTTTTTTTTGCAAGAAAAACCCACTGCTGCTACTGTAAAAATTCAAGCATTTAAAATAGCTAATTTTCACATGTTTCTGTAGTGCTTTGGTGGGGTTTTGGGCAACGATTTAAAAAAAAATATTGTGGTCGCCATTTTGGATCCCCCCCCACCGCATGGCAAATGGAAGCGCCCTCCCAGCCTGGTACAGTCAGCAAAACCTGGCCATGCGATTGGTGGAATGGCTCCAAAACTTTGCATGGTCCACTCCCATGGGCGAGCCCATCATTGCGAATACGCAGGTGTAAAAAAATAAAATAAAATAAAATAAAATAAAATCAACGGAGACTTTTTTTGCAAGAAAAACCCACTGCTGCTACTGTAAAAATTCAAGCATTTAAAATAGCTAATTTTCGCATGTTTCTGTGGTGCTTTGGTGGGGTTTTGGGCAACGATTTCAAAAAAAATATTGCAGTCGCCATTTTGGATCCCCCGCACTGCATGGCAAATGGATGCGCCCTCCCAGCCTGGTACCAGCAGCGCAGCAGTAGCAATAGCCAAGGAGAGGGGGGCGGGGAACCCCCTCCCCAATAAAACACCCTTCTGGCCTGGTAGGTGCCCTCAGACAGGTTTCGCCTACTTTTAGGGCCGGGAATCGGCTTTTTTTAACTTTTAAAAACTTTTTTTCTGTGCCGCTTGGCATTGCGCGATCGCCGCGATGCAAGTAACGAGCACGAGAAATCAGACCAAATTGTTCGTTCGTCGGTTCGAGCTCGAATTCTGGTGGAGTAATTCCCGTTTCCGTTTCCGTAGAGTAACGGATACGAGTAACGGAAACGGAAACGGGAATACCGCTAAGTCGTGCCCATCTCTATCGTCTTATACACAAAAGCAAGCCAAGGCAAGAACTGTACATGTAATTGTACTTGTAATTTTGGCTTGGAAAAGTAGGTGGGTGGGGGTCATCCAAAAATGGGGTGGGGTCTTATAGACAAAAAAAATGTGGTAACCTTTCCAAATGCAGAATCTTGCAGGTAATATAATCTATGGTGGCTAGATGACTCTTGGATTTAGGGTGTGGGCAGGGCATACCAGTCATTGATACACACAGAGCTTATACCCACACCAAAAAAAACTCTGGGTATTACGGCTGAGTGATTTGTGCCCCAGCCATAATCTTGACAGCATGTGTCTTATTTTAGTTGGGATGATGGCATGGCCCCAGAGACCCATTTTCGAGTCTGATGCCATTTTTGAAGGACTGACTCTTACTAAGTGACTGCTGAGGGAGCATCCCAGTGGAACCCGTCTTTTAGGACAGCCAAGGGGGTTCCACCATTTTCTCTACTACTGTAGTAAATAGCAAATATTTTTAATACAATGAGCAATAAGGGGAATCAGAATTATTTTTTCCAGTGTGCTGCTTAGACAAATGTTATGCCATTTAACTCAAATGAGAGAAAACTATCTGTAAGCAATGTGGTTTCATTTCAAAACCATTCATCTGTATTTTAATATATGTGTGTGGAATCGGGATTGAATCAGCAGATACAGGGGTACTACTATAATTCTTTTTTTGCCTATGCACCCACTCAGTCCCATTACCCTAAGAACTACAGCCTCCATTGTAGGGGCCAAAAGGGGATATACTGGCAAGGTTGGTGGGAGCCCTGTTCAAGCCAAGGAGGGCAAGGCAACATTAACAGAAAGACTGTTCACTACTGTTTTGTCTTGGGAGCTACCAATGCCCCTCTTCCACCACAACTACTAATGCCATCCACTTCTTTATTTACCTCCTGCTCAGTTGGTTGTTGGTGAGGGTGGCGGGAATCCTGCTTGAATTGAGGTGATGACAAAGATTATATTTGCAAGTGGAAAGACTGTGGAGAGGGGCTGAGTGTGTGTGTGTGTGTGTGTGTGTGTGTGTGTGTGTGTGTGTGTGTGTGTGTGTGTGTGTGTGTGTGTGTGTGTGTGTGTGTGTGTGTGAAGAACTGTGTTGGGTTTTAAATGTTTCAGAGATTAGCCGAGTTATGCAGTTATGCAGTGGCGTAGAAAGATAATTGCTAAGCAGATTTGAAGCTGGGAGACAGAAATTTAGCATAAAAGCTTGTATTAACAAAACACACACAAATACACAAGATAGAACACATAGCATCAATATTACAGTGGGGAAACTGCTCATCTCACCAAAAAGCAGTCCCAAAGCAAAATGGGTTACAATCCTGCCTTTTATACATATGGCAGACATCATATAAACCAATCACATGAGTACACATAGGCAGACAATGTTAGGCAGTTATCCATGGCAACTGATATAATTATTCTGACCTTTTCATGTGATTACACTATTCACCTGTGTCTTGACAAATGACTATGCATTTATACACATAAACTATTTTGAATCTGTTAATATTATATCACATACATTTTGTTTAGTTACATTACTTGACTGTCTGGAAGTTGAGTCATGGCTACTGGACTTCTTTTTGAGAGATAGAAACGTTTCGCTGCTCATCCAAATAGCTTCATCAGTCTGAATACAGCTAGTGCAAGTCCTCCCTCTTATCGTCAGCTTTGACCTCTTGTCACCCCATTCAGGCCATTGTTCATCTTATGAGCCTAATTCAGACCAGAGTGACAAGAGGTCAAAGCTGACTATAAGATGGAGGACTTGCACTAGCTGTATTCAGACTGATGAAGCTGTTTGGATGAGCAGCGAAACGTTTCTATCTCTCAAAAAGACGTCCAGTAGCCATGACTCAACTTCCAGATAAACTCACCTGGGTGACTGAGAATCTTCAGACATATTACTTGACTCTCTCTCTCTCTCTCTCTCTCTCTCTCTCTGTGTGTGTGTGTGTGTGACTCCCCCCTAAGTTTCACATTGTTTCCCTCCTCTTGGGCCACTATGGGCTCTGTGCCTTTGTGCCCCACATTTTTTTAACATTTAAAATTTTAATGTTTAAATTTTGTATATGTTTAGAAGTGCCATAGCACTAGGTGAAGGCAGTGCTAAAACAGACACTTTTTTAAAAAGGGAAAAGTTTGTGCCGGAGGGCATCCTGTAGTCTAAATCCACTTGTACTTGGCACCCATTTTGGCAAACTCCACTTACATTATTTACTGCAACACAGCCATTCACACATGCCAACACGATTCAAAATAAATGATGTGGATATTCAAGTTAAAATAAACAATTCCCTCAGGGCTTCTGTGAAGATTCTCAGTCATCCAGGTTCGTTTAACTGGGAGTTGAGTCATGGCTACTGGACTTCTTTTTTGAGAGGGAAACGTTTCGCTGTTCATCCAAACAGCTTCATCGGTCTGAATACAGCTAGTGCAAGAGACCTTCTTATAGTCAGCTTGACCTCTTGTCCCCTGGTCTGATTGGCTCATGAGATGAACAAAGCCTGAATAGGCTCGTTAGGGAGACATTAGTGTCCATGGCCTTAAGGTAAACAATGGCCTAAGGTGCTGAAACTCATCAAGAATGGGTCGTTAGCTGTGACCTGGTGGTGAAGGCTCCTTGATTTGCCTGGGTACTTTGGAAAGTACAGCCTGATAAGTAGCAGATAGACTATGCCGGAGCCCACCACCTCTGTTGAGGGAGGGATTTTCAATGCTAACATGAATGGCTTCCCTTACTCCTCTCTCAAACCACCTCTCTTCTTTGTCTAATATGTGTACATCCTCATATTTGAAAGAGTGGCCTTTTTCCTTCTAATGGAGGTGTACTGCTGATTCTGGTCCTGAGCTGTTACCTCTCCTATGTTGGGCCATTCTTCTGTTTAATGGCTGTTTAGTTTCTCCAATGTAGAGGTCTGAACACTCTTCACTGCATTGGACTGCATATACTATATTGCTCCTTTTATGGTTTGGTATCGGATCCTTTGGGTGGACAAGTCTCTGCCTTAGTGTGTTCATGGGTTTGAAATAAACAGGGATGTGGTGTTTGCCAAAAATCCTTTTAAGCTTCTCCAACACTCCCGCCATGTAGGGAATGACCAGGTTCTTCCGTCGGGTCTGGGTCTCAGACTGATCCCTTGTTCTTCTGGGATGGCCCACTGCTTTGTTGAAGGCCCACCTTGGATATCCACAGGCCTTAAGGGCTGTCTTCAGGTGCCTGTCTTCCTTCTTCTTGGCTTCTGAGGAGGTGGGGATGCTCTCTGCTCTGTGGCTTAGGGTCCTGATGACTCCTAGTTTGTGTTGTAATGGATGGTGGGAGTCAAACAGTAAGTATTGATCTGTGTGGGTGGGTTTCCTGTAAACTTCTACTCCTAGGCCACGGTCAGGTCTGATGATGACTGCACAATCCAGGAAAGCCAGCCTGTTGTCTTGGGTGTCTTCCCTAGTGAACTTAATATTAGGATCCACTGCGTTGATGTGGTCTGTAAAGGCCTGTACTTCCTGCGTCTTTATTTTAACCCAGGTATCATCTACATACCTGAACCAGTGGGATGGTGTTGTCCCTGGGAAGGTGTTGAGTGCCTTCTTCTCCACTTCTTCCATGTATAGGTTTGCTACAATTGGTGACACTGGGGAACCCATGGCACAGCCATGCTTCTGTCTGTAGAAGTCCCCTCTGTACATGAAATATGTGGTGTTCAGACACAGGTCCAGGAGCAGGCCTATCTGGTCTGGGTTGAGGCGGCTTCTGGAGGTGAGGGTGCTGTCTTCTCTTAATCTTCTCTTTACCATTATTAGCGCATCAGTGGTGGGTATGCTGGTAAAGAGTGATGTAACATCAAAGGATACCATGGTTTCCTCTGTATCCAGTTTGAGCTCCCTGACTTTAGAAACAAACTCTTCTGAGTTGTGTACGTGGTGGTCCGTGTGTCCAACCAGTGGGGCTAGTATAGTTGCCAGGTATTTTGCGATGTTGTAAGTCACTGAATTTATACTGCTGACAATAGGTCTGAGGGGGATTCCTTGCTTGTGGATCTTGGGAAGTCCATAAAAGCAGGGGACTGTCTCTCCGGGATATAACTGGTGGTAGGTCACCCTGTCAATTGCGTTTTCCTGCTCCAAGAGTTTTAAGCATTCTATTACTTTCTTCCTGTAATTGCTGGTGGGGGTCTCTTCTTAGTTTTTCATATGTGTTTTGATCATCTAAAAGTGTGATAACCTTCTCGTGGTAGTCCACAGTATTGAGGATGACAGTGCACCTTCCTTTGTCCGCAGGCAGAATTGTGATGCTCTCATCCCTGCTGAGGGATGTCACAGCACTTCTCTCTTGGCTGGTGAGGTTGGATGGTGGTGGTTGAGCACTGGACAGTGCAGCAGAGACTTTTATCCTGAGTAGTTCTGCTTCTGCTGCTGGCAGATTGTTGCTACTTATCAGGCTGTACTTTCCAAAGTACCCAGGCAAATCAAGGAGCCTTCACCACCAGGTCACAGCTAACGACCCATTCTTGATGGGTTTCAGCACCTTAGGCTATTGTTTATCTTAAGGCCATGGACACTAATGTCTCCCTAACGAGCCTATTCAGGCTTTGTTCATCTCATGAGCCAATCAGACCAGGGGACAAGAGGTCAAGCTGACTATAAGAAGGTCTCTTGCACTAGCTGTATTCAGACCGATGAAGCTGTTTGGATGAACAGCGAAACGTTTCTATCTCTCAAAAAAGAAGTCCAGTAGCCATGACTCAACTCCCAGTCCCTCAGGGCTGTTTTTAAAAAAAACTCCTTTTCCCACCAAAAAAGAAACATGCACACATAGCTGTATGTTGTGTACTCAATATATTTTAAAACCAATTTCAAGCATGCTAAATCCAATGCAAGCTGCCTAGATGGCCTAAGCATATCAGATCTTGCCTGATTTGGGAAGCTAAGCAGGGTCGGGCCTGGTTAGTACTTGGATGGGCGATAACGAGGTGCTGTAGGCGCCAGGAGTAGGAACTGGCAAACCACTCCAGTATTCCCGACAAGAAAACTCCATGGACATGGGGTCACGAAGTCAGTCACGACTGTAATGACACAAACGCACACACAAACCCAATGCAAAACCAATAATATTATGCTATGTACCCCGAACCCGTGCTGTCACTAGGAAAAAAAGAGTCAATCCGTGTATTTTTTAAATCTATTTGGCTGGAGAAAGGAAAGTGACTAGGATGCTGAAATGTGTGGTGCTTACAAAACCTTCATGAGAAACAGGTGTTATATCAGTAAATGTTGGCTTTTAAATAAAGCTTCACTTGCATATTTTTCATATGGAAGGCGAAAAGCAAATACCCGAACTGCTATTTGACTGAAGATCTCTTGCTTCCTGTGTCGTACATATTAATCAGGGCTGTGAAACCAGACTTTTTTTTTCCTTTTTTTTTTTTTTTTTTTTTGCTTCCTGGTAATGTCGCAAAGCTTTGCATTTTTAGAATGAAAAAGGGCTCTCTTGAGTGAACATTGCATGCTGCACCAAATTGGGAGGTAATGAACTGGCTGGCAAAGCTTCTTTCAGGATCATACCCTGTGTTGTTAAAAAGAATATTATTCCAAGCTCCCAACATGGGTAAGTATATGGGTAACTGCAAGTCTTGTCACCTTCATGATCATTTTTGAGCTCGGTGATGGCAAGTTAAAAAAAAAACAAAAAACACCACGAGTATCATTTACATATAATCCTCTGCAGTGACTGTAAACTCATTTTCACTCAGATTTAACACTTTTGTAATCTGAAACATTTAGGGACCTGAACAGCTTGTTGTTGCAAATGCCGTCATTTGTCACCCTTTCCTGCTCCTACCAGCTGTAGGGCAAGAGAATGGCTTTAATTAAAAAGTTTATCTACAGACGTATCTCACCGCTTACTCGTGACAAACGGCACTCACTCGCCCTGTGGGTGTTTTGGTGCCGCTGTCGCTGAACATTTTCTTCGGAGGCTGGAACATTTCCCCCAAAAAAGAACACACGCACTGAAATTCTAGCAGAGATTAGTTTTATGTAGACTTTGGGGGGGGTGCAGAGGGGAGTGCAGAAAGAGGAAATGTCAGATTGTTTAGCCTATCTTTGGGTGGTCTTAAATAAAGGCCCCTTCAGTTGCCTAGATGCCCTGAGCACATCCGATCTCACTTGATCTCGGAAGCTAAGCAGGGTCGGGCCTGGTTAGTACTTGGGCAGGCGACCACCAGAAAATACCAGGTGCTGTAGGAGACTGGAGTAGGAACTGGCAAACCACTCCAGTACTCCTGCCAAGAAAACTTCATGGACATGGGGCCACGAAGAGTCAGTCATGACTGTAACGACACAACAACAACAAATAAGGGCCCTACCTGGATTTGGCGAGGCAGGCCAATGAGGAGGTCCTGCACAGTGTAATGACTGCAGTGTTGGATCAGGAAATCCAGGTTGCAATGTTTTTCACGGTTTTGCTTTCTCCATACTCACAGGTGACTTTCTGAAACATCGAGTTTGTTCTGTGTGGCAGTTTCAAGGGCACCAACTGTGCTCACAAGTAAGCTGTGCTTCAAATAAACCCAATGAAATCAATGGAAGTTGGTCATGATGAGTAATCTACAGTATCCCAATGGTTTCATTGGGTCCCCATTAAGCACAACTAAATCCCCATCTAGTATCTGAAGCAATGTGAATTTCCTGTTGCTTAGCGTAGTACCCACACACAAGTACCTCCCCCCTTTTGAATCAATGGAACTGACAGAGGTGCTAACTCATCAAATCCTGACAGTGTACCTCAAAATGCCAGACACAGGAGAGTGGTAACAAGAGACACGTCTCTAGTTGTCTCATGTGCTCCCAGAGGCATCTGGTGGGGCCACTGTGAGATACAGGAAGCTGGACTAGATGGGCCCTTGGCCTGATCCTGCAGGACTCTTCTTAGGTTCTTATGATATCCTAGTGCAATTTACTACACTAGGTACTGTAATAGGATTTTGGCCATAATGTCATTGGATATCAGTAACTGGGAGATTTAGGGTGTTGGACTTGGGATACCTTGGTTTAAATCCTCTATGTTATTTAACATTTATATGGAACCACTGAGGGAAATTATCTGGAGTATCCATGCACAATCGAAAAGCATTCTTTTTTTAATGAACCCACCCTCAACATGAAATTTCATTTATTAAGTCCTTTACTTGTTTATTTTGAATTTAGCACAAAAATCTAAGGGATTATATGAAACTTTTGGGGGCGGGGAAACACTAAGAAAAAAGAATCCAGAACATTGGCGGAATTTCTTATAGTGCAAAATGAAACATTTGAAGAAATGAATACTGGAAAATGACAGGTGATTTACTAAAGAGTACAGATTCTGAATACTCAAACAATGAAACTGAGAGTGCAAGTGAGATGGTGAGAAATCTGTGACAGCTGGACTCCACTATCCTGGATCAGCACCTGCAGATTCACTTATCACCTGACTGAAAATATTAAATAAAAATCCACAGAAATGTGTATTTATATGCATTTCTACTGTGTATTTACCAGAAGGAGCCAAAGGCAATGATATGTATAGCATTTACTACTTCTATGGGGCCGGGGGGGAGGGGGTTGTATGGTAGGGGCTTGGAATAATTCATTGTGGATACCACTGTCCTACAGTATTGTATCTCCCACTAGAATTTCAATGTGTAAAGGCAGCTCCTATAGACAAGACAAAGCCCACAGAGAGAAGAATAGTTTGAATTCTTCTAGCATGTACCAATGTGTTGGTGGCAGTATGTGGATTTGCCCTTTTACAAATCAGGAGCAATCTGATCACAGCTGCACCCTAACATAAACTTCTAGCTAGCACAAGTGGTATTTGCTCTGGAAGGGGTCACTCAGTATCAGCGGAGGATGCTTTCAAGCACCTTCCTTTAATGGTAATAACAATTCTGCCAAAGAGTAGGTTTCAGGAATGTTCTGCCACCACCACCACCTCCTCCTCCTCTCTTGCAAGAATGGTTCTGATTCAACAGGTTGAACATGTGGTTGTCATTTGAAAAGCAAAGCAGACACCCCATTTCCAGTCGTCATTCAATTATTTTCCCTTAGATGACTGAGACTCCAAGGGAAGCATCTGATTCTAACACATAAACACACAGAGACCAGTTGATATGAACTGGAATTCTTCTGTTTAAGCCATGCTCTGTTTCCAACCTGAACCTAACTGTGCAACATAATCTTCAGATTATGTCAGAAGCTCTCTAATGAGCTGGAGTGTAGCATTTTCATGCTTTATTCCTTGAAATCACAGAGTTGTTTTTTTTAATTCTGGGGTTATAGCCGTGCTTAATATCTCTGATTCTAGAGCCACTGACATGTCGTTCTCATTCCTCAGCCTCTGAATTTCCGTGCTTAAATCCAGCAGCGTCCTGGCAAGCTTCTGGTTCTGGGATTTCATCTCCAGCTATGAAGAAAACAAAAGATGTTAAGTGTTTTTTAGTGAACAATCATCACCCATAAGGATTTAATTAGTACCACCAATCAGCCCTGGCACATTTTCAATGTTGTACCTCAGTCCTGAAATTCATGTAGTAGGAACTAGGGTGGGGGGAGACGACAGGGGCTATGCAACACAAACAACGGGCCTAGAGTGCTCTCCCATCATCACTGAGTCATAGAAACCCTATGCAGATGTTCAGATCTGGTAGGAAGTGATGGGATGCACTGTTTCCATGGAACGTTGCCTACTTTACTATTCAAATGAATGCCGTGCTTATAAAATCTGTCTTACATCCAGTGCTTTTAAAATGAATTAGTTGCAGTTCCAGTTCCAAGGCCCCAAAATGAAGTGGGTAAGTATTATTATAATTTAAATGTTTTGAAATAAACCCTACTGGGATTTATGTAAGGTTTGGGAGTAGATATGGGCACAAAGTGATTCGGCCTGGTTCGTCTAAATCTGTTACCTCCCCCAACCCCGACCAGCTACCCCACTATTAAGCCAGTGTTCAATGGCTGGATCCTCCTCGTGAGGCAGCTGACCAGTCCAGGCAGGAGCAGGGAGGAGGTGGGGTAGGCATTCCTTTTACAAGATAAGAAACTTTGAGTGGCTGGGATTTAGACGAACTGAGTCTAATTACTTCAGGGCCATCTCTATTTGTGAGGCTGGCTGAGCCAAATGACTAGTTAAGGAGATACCAGGACATGGATCGGTTACTTGCCTGATAACATGTGTAGAACCAAGATGCTTATTAGAACCTCTCAGTGAGTTGCAAGCCCGGGTGGTGTTTGGAAGCCTCTGACACACAAGCAGCCAATCACTTACCTTGTTCTGTTGTCAAGCCATCAGGAGCTGTGCTGGGACAGGCGTCATCCCGCCTCCCTGTCTGATTGGCCAGCACGACGGAGAAGCAAAGATGACATCAGAACCTGCTTTCTTGTTGGAGCTCAGCTTCAAGCAGACGCAGAACAAGGCGGGCGACTGGCTGCTTGTGTGTCAGAGGCTCCCGAACACCACCTGGGCTCGCGCGGGTCATTTCGGAACTGGTAGGCTCCAAAAGGAATTGCCCATCCCTAGTTGCAAGTAGCCACAGAAGGTAATACAAACCTTATGCAAATAGGATTCTGGGCTTTACTTTCACATGGGTAATTGCTTTTACTTATTTTATTTTTTTAAAATTTGAAAGCAGCAGCCTGAGGCACACTGTCAGTGAGCACTTGAAATATATATATATATTCACTTTCATTATATAGTAATGCTGCTACAAATAACTCTGCAGTTAGATTAAAATGTTAGCTAAACTTCAAAAGAAAAGTTATCCCTTTCTATTCAGGATCTTCTTGTGGATTTGCAGCAGAGGAATCATATAAATTGCTGCAGCAAATTCCTGCTAAATAACAAGTTACTGCTTGGCACACCACAAAGAATGTAAACAGCAACTTCTTAATTAGTGGCAAAAGGCCACTGCAGTTTACACAGTCACACTTCTAACATTGTAAATCCACAACATTAAGTTAAAGTTATAATGTAACCTAATTATGCCCTTGCTACTAGAAGAATTAATCCCAAATACTGCACCTTCTTGCTAGCGATACATTATTTGTTATTTGGAGTGAGAACATAACATGGAAGAGGACCAAGCATTAAAGAAGAAGGAATAAGCTTTTCAAACTAGATAGAAAGAGGGAAGTCAGATCTAATCAAGACCTCCTTCTCCTGGCAGACTTTATCTAAGACCTGGGAGAACCCACCACCAGACATGCATCTCATCCCCCTTTAGCAGGATTTGCAGACCTTCTCTGCAGCCATTGTAGGAGGCTGGAGTGGTTACTATGAGAAAGAAGGGGGCATGGAAATCTGGTTCCACCAGTTCAGTTGTCGAAGCTTGGCAAAGTTAGATTTTAAAATTACAACTCCCAAAACCATCCAAGCTAGAAGACTGTGGTATGTTTTCCAAACTTTGCCAGTATAATCCAAATTAATGAATGCTTACAGATTGTGGCGTATATCAAGGAATCACACTGTCTCACTCATATTTTACCAGATATCCACATATTATCAGCTCACAAATTACCAGCTTTCAGGTAGAAGATGAAGCTGCTTTCTGCAGCTCCAGGGGGCAGACCCAAAGTGCTGGGTTCATATTACATGAAAAGAAATGGTGACTAAACATTAGGAATTATGTTCTGATAGGAATTGGTGTTTGATGCTAGAATAGACTACCTTGGAAGTTGGTGGAAACTCAGAAGATGGTACCTGTGAAACACAGCTGTAAGCGGTAGACTGCTTTAGGGTAAAAGAATGCTTTAGGAGCAGACTGGACCAGAAGACTTTGTGAGTCACTTCCAGTTCTTCAGTTCTATGACACAATGGATTGTTTTAATTTTTTAAAAAAACATTTGAAATTGCTCCTGTTGCACCTCACCCTGAGATCTCATGACATGGACAGCGATATAAATATAGTATCCTAAATAAACACAGTTGTAATCCTTGTGTGAGAGTGATCCAACAGGAATGGTTGGCAAGTTGACATTGTTCTTACGAGGAATGGCTTAGGGAGCTGGGAATGTTTAGCCTTTCAAAAAGAAGGCTGAGAGGGGATATGATAGCTATGTTTAAATATTTGAAAGGATGTCATGTTGAAGAGGGAACAGGTTTGCTTTCCATGGCTTCAGAGACTAGGACTCAGGGCAATGGTTTCAAACTAGAGGAAAAGAGATTCCATTTGAACATTAGGAAGAACTTCATGACAGTTAGAGCTGGTCGGCAGTGGAATATGCTGCCATGGAGGGTGGTGGATTCTCCTTCTTTGGAGGTTTTTAAGCAGAGGCTGGATGGCCATCTGTCGGAAATATTGTGATGGGGGTTCCTGCATGGTGGGGGTTGGACTGGATGGCCCTTGAGGTCTCTTCCAACTCTATGATTCTATGGAACCCCTGCCGACCACTAGATTATTTTTCTAGGTAGTGGCTAAGCCTTCTTGATCACAAGGTATGGGCAGACCCCATGGCCTTTCTCACCAGAGGTGAACAGTCCCAATAATGGGAAGGGGACACCTGTGAGAGACCAACCCTGTGATGAATATTTTCAAATACCAAAGGAGCAGGAGGCCTTGACTATGGTCACTTTAGCAGGAATGTCCAACAAGGAAGACCTAGATTATGAGAGGAGGGTGGTCAGAAGCATTGGAGTGCTCCCATGAGAAGCTCTAAAGGCCATAGTTGTCCACTGGCCAAGAGACATTCTAGCTCAGTGTCACTGCAATAACCTTCCCTCAGAGGCTCCAACCTCTAGGCAACTGAGGAGAGAGAGGTCCCAAAGAGAGGTCCCAAAGAGAGAGAAAGTTCAGACTGCTTGAAGACAGATACCTGGGTAGCGTGTTTGGGGATCCAGCCAGCAACAAACAATGACAGGGAGGTAAAATTAACTATCCCCTAGGACAGAGATAACTGAAAATAGACTGTCAGGCAACAGAGAAGCTATTCATCCCTGTTAAGGTTGTGTTACACTTCCTGAACTTGTGAGAATACAAGTTCTTGTTGCAACACTTCTTGTCTTGTCTGGATGATTATTTGAGTCTCTTTTGCCCAGGGAAGATCGCCCAGGGGAGGGCAAACAATCAACCACTTAACTCATGAGAAAAATAAAACCCACAAAAGGCAAGAGAGTATATTTTAATATGTGGCATTGTGCAAATCATATTTCTAAGCATATTATTAATTTAGACATTTTGTAATTATTTGCTTTAAGACTAAATCGATGGTTTAGTTTATATAGTACAGAGAGTTGCTGTTCAGAGCACTGTTGAGAGTAAATGAGATGCAATTTTAAGAAAGTTTACTGAAATTAATTTGCAAGGAAGCTAAGTTCTTGCAAAAGACGAAGTAATCTTGCAATGAACTCTTTGGATCTTGCGGGTCACTCACTCCATTCCTTTGTTTTTTGTAAGCAAACTGGTACCCAGTGAGGGGACTATCAGTAGAGTGTGGATAAGGTTGCTGTATTAATTGCTTTAAAAAAGAACAGAACTGAGCACACCTACTGTGAAGTTTCCATTTAGGATCTAGCTAAAGGATGCAGCACAGTATCCTGAAAACTATGGTCCAAAAGCTTAATCTAGAATAATGAGTTGGATAGTGCTTGTTCTTGCTGCAACTAACACAGCTTCCTCCTTGAAAGCTGCATCCTGTGACCCTCACATGGGTTCTATGCAGAGATGGCACAGAAACATTTTGCTCATTACCCAAAGCTAGCCAAAATTCTTCTGGCATGTGGAACACAAAAACTTACAACCTATTTTCCCCACCATCACTGGGAGTAAAAAAATTAATTAAAACAAATTAACTAACTAGGATTCTGATGCCCTTCCATGACATCCCAACTCTACTACCTGAGGTGACCTCACTATGCCTCATGGTTGGGCCTGTCCTCCTGCAATTAGTCATGTATATACCGTAGCTCATTTCACCAACACAATGCTTTTATTGATTGTACACGGCTTGAAGATGTCTCTGCTCCTAGTCTTGTTTTCCTACTCTCCCTTCATCTCGTTTTCCTTTTGAGCCTTGGGGTGCAGTGGTTTGACTACTGAACTCCAGCCAAAACTGTGCTCACAACCTGGGGTTCGGTCCCAAGTGGCCACCTCAAGGTTGACTCATCCTTTCATCCTTTTAGAAGTTGTTAAAACGAGTGCCCAGCTCACGGGGAGGGGAGCAATGTGTACCCTGCATAACTAAACTGTAAATCACGGGTGGCATATAATCAGCACACTTTGCTTTTCTTTGCTTTTTGCCTCATGGCAGTTAAATAGTGACCATGCAGAGGGACTGCTTTATCTTTGGGGGGGGGTTGTTTTGGTTTGGTGTGGGTTAGTTTTTTGGGGGGAGCAGGACTTAAATATTTTAGGTACTTTAGTGCATGCACACACCTAATGGCAAAGTTGACAGTCCCATCACTAGTCTCCAGTCCACATTCACACCCACACGCAAAGACTGGTTGGTCACATGACATGTTTTATATTGGACAATCCCCTAATTTGAAGGTTTCTCAGTGGGCACACTGCTGTTTGGAGCCACCCTCTGCTTGCTTGGCTGCCCAGATTTCCTAAGTGGAAAACGCACCCCCCCCCCAATGAGGAGAGTGATCAGCTTCCTACTCACACTTAGCACCGAGACAACAGTTACCAAAGGAACCTGGTTGCAACCCTAGTAACTTTCCCCTTTCAAGGTGAGAAGCAGGCCAATCCTTTGACCCTAACAATCAACTGGAATTCTTATCTTGTGGGATCCAAACTTTTCGCTATTCATCCAAGCAGCTTCTGCAGACTGAAGCTATCTGGATGTGTAGAAAAAGAAAGGTTTCGATCCCCAGAAGAAAAGACGTCCAGTTGCCATGACTCAACTCCTGAATAACCTCATCTGTACGACTGCGAATCTCCAGAGACATGAGCCTAAGCATCATTTCTAACTTTGCACCAGCAATCAGAGGGGAGCCTACATTTGGGGGGCCCTGGAGCTGATGGGGGCGCCCCTTTGCAACGAGGTCTGAGCAACCCGAACTGTTACCTTCTCTAAAGGTTTTCCAAAGGCGGGCTCAAGTCGCTTCGGGTGCCCCTCCGGGATGAAGCTTCAGAAGAGCTGGATGGGACCCCCACGGGCTTCAAGTAAGACTTTTAGCATCCGAGATGTGGCTTAAATGGATGGCCGTTTCCCGTGGGCGCCCAGGGAGCTTCCTGGCCCATCTCTTCACTTCCCCACCCCACCCCTCCAAACACTCACCAGCTCCACCCGGAGCCACGCAATGGCCCCCTCGATGTGCGCCCGGCGCAACTCCTCCTGGGCAACGAGCGCGGTCCGGCCGGCGCCCGTCCCGTCGGCGGGTCTCCCAGGCAGCCGGGCGCTCGGCGCGGCGCGTCCCCAGTGCCTCTCGCCCCGGAAAGCCTGCAGCAGCCTTTGCTTCAGCTCCTCCAGCAGCAAGCTGGAAAATGTTTCCTCGCCTTTCTCCGCGCTCATCTTTGCTTCGGGCGAAGGCTGGGGGAGGAGGAAGAGGAGGATGGAGGGGCCTAGAGCAACATCCCCACCCCCAGGGAGGGGGAGGGAGGCGAAGAGGCCCCCTGCCAGCCTGCCGTGCCTGCCAAGGGCTCCCTCCCCTCGCCATGCTGCCCTTTGTTTGCTAGCCCAGGGCCACGGGGGTTGCCCTGAGCAGAAACTCTCTCCCCCGTCTCTCATTCCAAAACAAAGTGGGAAGTGGACGAAAGGTTTCCCTGTGCGATTCAAAACCCTTTGTCCCTCGCTTCTGAGGAGAAAGGGCCCTGATTCTTACTACCCCCCCCCCCCACCCACACCAATTAATGCTGCCCTAGTACAGTGATGGCGAACCTTTTAGAGACCGAGTGCCCAAACTGTGTTTCAAACCCCATTAATTTTTCACAAAGTGCCAATACAGTAATTTAACCCGAATACAGGTGGCTGTTAAGAGGCAATGTCAGGTTCCCACAGAAAGAGCTCCGAGTGCCGCCTTCAGCACCCATGCCATAGGTTCGCTAACACTGCCCTAGTATCTATCCTTGCTTTTCTGCAAGCGGTTTACCACCGTCGTGATGGGGAACAGCAATATTTAATCCAACATTTCCAAATCCATCCGAACCAGGGGGGTTACGGAATCTCAAGGAAAAAAATCTGGGTGGAGGGAATTTTTTGAAGATCAACAGTCTGGCCCTTGCAGTAAAACAGAGGTTTGGAGCCCTGCAGCCATAAAAACAAAAACAAAACTAGACTATGGGTGATACCTTCATAGGCTGCTAGTAGAAAAATAATAAAAAAGTTGCTGAGCATTTGAGAGCAGAAGCCCTCTTTTTCAAAGCAGGTATAGAAGTCCAAGCATGGCAAGGGATGTAATTTTCCAGGGAAGAGTTCTTAAAAGCTCACTTGGCCAAAAGCAGACCTTCCTAGTAACAGGACGGTGCTACCATCAGATGGCATCAGATGGCATGTGAATGGAGTCAGGAAGGAATGGTGGTGAAGGATATTCTTGCATTGGAGTGTGTTCCTTCAACGGGAGTGCTGGAAGGAAAGACCAGCATTAAAGCCTGCTTCTGTGCCCTGACATCTCTGCTGGAAGACAAGTGCCACATGTCTTGTAGAAGGTGGTCGTGTCCATGCTCATGGCATGTGCTCAAGAGGAAGAATAGAACTGCCAGAGCTGGAATCACTGAGTTCAGCCTCTGTCAAGGAGGAATAGCAAGGAACCAAACTCCCAATCTCTGGCTCTTCTTTCTAGACTATAATTTACTAAGTAGCTACCATAGCATTCATGACTAGGTCTCTCCACTCTACAAATAGCATACTGTTCACTACTGCATTGCTTGTTGTGCACACCTTATGTTTAATGCTCTATGAAGTTAAGTCCTGATGCCACATGCCCATTTGGCCAGGTGTTTTGTTAAAATAGGAGTTGAGGTATTGCAGGGCATAGGCATTTGAACTAGCCTCACCATCAAAAAATGAAATGCCGGCAGCTTGGCGGTTCGAATCCCAGGTGCCACGCAGCGGAGTGAGCTCCCACTGTTAACCCCAGCTCCTGAAAACCTAGCAGTTCAAAAGCATGTAAATGCAAGTAGATAAATAGGTACTGACTGACGTAAAAAGCGGGAAGGTAAACAGTGTTCCGTGCCCAGAAATGCATTCAGCCATGATGGCCACATGGCCATGGGCTCTTGGGCTTAGAAATGGAGATGAGCACTGCCCCTAGAGTCGGACACAACTAGCACCCATGTCCTTTAATTTTACCTAAGCAGCCCTCCCCTTTCACTAACAATTTCGGGTTATTTTCATCCCTCTCTTAATGCCCACAAGCACTGGCAATCTGGAGGTTGCAGGACCACAAAATAAACTATAGTAACTTGTCATGCATTTGTCGAGTGTTTTTTTTTTCATGAGGCACACCAGATAATAGAGGGCTAATAAGAATAAGAATAAAAGGTCTGACAACTACACAAATGCAATTATGATGCAAAATACTAAAGGCAGCCAAATCTGTTAAAGGGGGAATTAAGCACTTTGTTGTTGTTGTGGAAATGAAGTGGTGATAACCTTCCCAGACTGTAAATTGGAAGAAAGGAACAGCACACACTGTAGGAACCAAGTTCTCAAATGCTTTAGCAATGTCAGCAGATTTTTCTCTTTTTTTGCAGCAGGGTTGCTGTGATTTTGTCTGTGCTTGCAGGGTGGTGCATGTGGGCAAGGGGGAAGTGTGCAAATATGTGTGCATGTGAAGAAACTCTTTCTGGGGCATGGAACTTAGACATTGTGAAAGGACTTAAAAGGCATAAACTGCATCCAATCATCCTCAATAACTTGAAATCCATTTTCCTGAGTTCTTGCTTTTATTAGTAAAAGTTCTTGCTTTTATTAGTAAGACATGATAAGGAATTTTAAGAAACAGGAAAAAAGAGTTGTGTATGTGCAAAATCATTTGTGTATTTGTATATTAAAGTTTATTTGATATTTCACTCTCCTCCTGAATACGTCAAAACAGCATATATGATTTTGCTCTTCTCTGCTTTGTACTCAGTTTGAGATAAACCATGCAGTGAAAGTATAACTAGCCCAAGGTCACCCTATCCGTTTCATTGATGTGTATGGGATTTAGACCTGGCTGTTCTGAATTGCAGCCCAACACTCATACCACTAGGCCACATTGGCTTTGACTACATCAACATTTCATTCAACATTCTAGAAAATCCTCAAAAGAGTCCAACCACCAGAAATGGCAAATTTGCCTTTAAACATCATTGCGGCCATCCAGACACCTTCTTTTGCATCCCATCCTGCAAAGTTTTATGAAAGTGGTCCATGACTGATTTTATTGGGGGAAAGAGGGCTGAGAGGAGCCTTAATAGATCCCAGAGGCTGGATTTTGTACCCTGGATTTTGCCCATATTTGGCTTTGCAATAGATATAGAACTGGCCACGTTCAATAGGTAGTAATGACTAGAGTTGATCCAACTGAAGCAATGGGATGTACTTAAATACTGACTTCCATTCAGCAGTTGATGATGATGATGATCGTTGTCATCATGATCTTGGAACTATAAAAGGCTAAATTACAATTTGGCCAAAAATCCTAGAGTCGCTCTCTACCAATAAATCCCCAAACAAAACACATGCTTAAATGAAAAGCACACAAAGGAGCAATAATGTTTCCTTGTCCCAAAAAACAAACAAACAAACAAAAAACAAGTATCATGATTCCAAGCTGCTTTTCTGTCCTATCTAAAATTATTTTAAAAATATTCCACATTGTTTAAATGTATTGAATGGTTGATTATTTTTTTGACATTTTAATGGAGAATTTTGGGGAGTTTTTTTTTAAATACAGCACTTTGACTTCACTGGCATTGAATCAGGAAGTCTTCACTAATATTAAATACTTCCTGATTTTTGACCACTAGTTAACCCAGAAAGTACTTAGCCCAAGTAAAAACTTCCTGAATCAATGCTCTTAAATTAAAAAGGAAAGAACCCTCTCTCAATTTTACTTAAATGGAAACACAGTGAATAAAAAGCTATTTTGCAACACGTGGAATGAGGCAAATGAAAGCAACCCAATGTGTAAAATGTTGAGTAGGGCACCTCCATGTTAAGACACTCAGATGTCTTTTATCACTTCCAAGAGCTTTGCTTCTAAGGATGTGTTAGCTGTGCTGAATAATCCACACCCCAGTTTATGGTACCAAACATTCATTCAGCACTCTGCTGCCCATCTCAAATTACCAAAATGAATGTTATTGAAAGCAAGGAATCCGGGCAGAGAGATCAGAGAAATTGATCTCTGCTTGCAGGATATCCTTCTAAATGGATTGCCTAACATAGATGGAAGTGTGTGTGGGGGGGGGGGGGGAGAGAGAAAACTAGATTACATTAGTAGCTGGTGATTTACATACCATGCTAGTGTTCCCTATTATAGTGTTCGCTATTTCGCTATTAAAATAGTGCATGCTAAAATCAGGGCCGGCGCTAGGGTTTTTCGCACCCTAGGCGGGGGGGGGGGGTGGGATGGCGGGGGGTTGGGCAGCGGCGGCGGCAGGGGGGTCGGGCGGTTGCAGCAAGGGGGGTCGGGCGGTGGTGGTGGCAGGGGGTCGGACGGCGGCAAGGGGGGGTCGGATGGTGGCAGGGGGGTTGGGTGGCGGCAGGGGGGGGGGGGCAGCAGGGGGGTCAGGCGGCAGCAGCGGCAAGGGGGGGGGTCGGGCGGCAGCGGCAGCAGCGGGGGGGGGGTCGGGCGGCGGCGGGAGGGGGGCAGCAGCGGCGGCGGCAAGGGGGGTCGGGCGGCGGCAGCAGGGGGGTCAGGCAGCGGCGGTGGGGCAGCGGGGGGCAGCAAGCTGGGCAGCTCCCCCTGTCCATTTTGGCGCCCTAGGCAACTGCCTAGTTCGCCTTAATGGACGTGCCAGCCCTGGCTACAATCAATGTTTTTAAGCATCAGGAGGGGGACTTGGAACTTATCACCCATGGATATGGGGGTCCTATGTCTGTCTATGTGCTTGCATGAATGGAAGACCTCTTGAAGCTTCAGATTTAGAATTCAGGAATTGCTGCCTGATGGGGTTGGGGATTTATTTCATTGGGTGGGGTAATATGTTCCGCCTGCCTGCTGGAACGTAGGCATTTCATTGGGCATATAGAATCCTAAGACTTTTTTAAAGAGATGAAAACATGCTGAATTAGCAAGTGTGGGGATGAGGAAAAGAGAGAGTGTGGTTTTCACATCCAGGATAACCTTTTCCTTACCACCCCAACGATAAAACAAGCCGCACTGGCAGGAAATCTGAGAACAGATTCTTCAATTGCTGTATAACTCAGCAAAGCTTCTTTTGGTGTCAGATCTGTCCTCTCCAATAATCTATGCAAAGTAGGGAAGGCTTAGCAGACATATCATTTGTTCGACTGCAAGAAGCTGCTTGACCTCGCTTCCAGAAAGAGAGCTAATGGATTAATATGTACATGGAAGACTGCCAGCCACTGTGAAAGCAAATAGGATTTTAAGACAAAATACCACATTATCAGTCAAAGGAATGGGACAACCTGGCCATTAACACAGAAAAGAAAATATTGAAGGTAATTATTCAAAGTGAGTAATGATACTGCATTGTTCCATGTGGTGGTAAAGGTACAGCAAGATAGAGGCAGGGCTAAATTGTTTCATTTCCTAGTGCTAAAACAGAAAGGAAAATGGCTGGGCATAGATGCATGATCCATACTCTTCAGCCACGAGAAGTGGGGAATCAAAGATTGCTAACCCAAAAAATGACAAAGTCTGGATCTGTTTCACAGTGGTCATAATACAGGAAGTGCCAAAGTGGTACTTCCTATAGAAAGTCAACATATTTCTGGGCATCTTGATTTCCCTGCATTTGGACAAGCAGACATTATAAGAAAATGCTTTATCCACGGTATATTGAATAACTGCCCCTTTACAAACGACAACTCTGAGAATCACCTAGCCACAACTGGGGGATTGTGAAAATTATAATCCAAGATCCAGCTATAATCATAACTAGATGACTTTTCAAGGCACAACGTGTGATGGTTGTTGGATTCAGCTTCTGAAAATTGGGAAAAAGAAAGACCCACGCAGAACAGCAGTAGCTATATGAGTTCCTATAATTGTTCCAACAAAATGCTAAAGGTTAAGGGGTCTCTCTTTTGCTTTATCACTGTAACTAGTGCCTATGATGGGGTAATGCATTTCCCCCCTTTCCACATGGCTGAAAGGTTTTTGAATTATCTCTAAAATGTTTTGCTTTTGCTTTCTTCACTACCATATTCAAAATGACTTCTTGTGTATAAGAATGTATATTTAGCAACATATGATCACTTTAATAATACAAAAAAGTACAAAACTGTTTTTTCCTTATCTACTATATCCTACAGTTTGTTAAGCATTTATTGGTTTTATTAAATCACCTACTAATAAACCTTGTAGTGCAGTACTTAAACTGCAGTACTGCTGCCCAAACTCCACTCTCAGATACTGTAGCAGCTCAAGGATCTATCTGCCTTCCTCCTTCTGTGATGACTAAATTGCTGGGGGGGTACAATGTATAAACTGCCCAGAAAGTGCTTTAGGTACTATGGGGTGTTATATAAGCATCACACTTTGTTTTTTGCTTCAACCCAAAGCCAGGGTGGCCAGAGTTGATAAACCTTTGGTTTTCCAGAGATTTTAGTCTATAACTTATGGTTGGCCATGTTGGTCAGGACTAGAGATGGGCACAGAACGAACTTTTTTTCGTTTCTGTTATTCGTTATTTGTTCCGTTCCGTAACGAAACGACTAACAAAAATTGTGATGAAAATGGAACGAAATGAACAGAACCACGAAAATTGGGTTCGTTACGTTTCGTTTTCGTTAATGTCGACGTGCAATGAAATGAGCTGCTTTAAATGTTAAAAAATGCCCTGGACATCCATAAAAACGCAGCGATAATTATTTATATTGTCTGATAATACCTACCAGGGGGAGTTAGGGTCCTTAAAACGTGTGTTTATGTCTTTTCTCAGATCGCTGTATTTTTTTCCTTTAAGGAGAGTTAGGGGACATGGACTCAAAATGGCTCCCAGATGCCTAATATTGATTTCTTGGGTATTAAAACGCCCTGGACATCTGTAAAAATGCAGTGATAATGCAATAATTATTTGAAATTATTACCTACCAGGGGGTTGCAGTCCTTAAAACGTTTGTTTTTGTCCTCTCCCATCACGATGTATTTTTCTTTTCCCTTTAAGGATGACAAAATGGATGTCTCCAGCCACAAAATGGAGGCAAGCCATGTGATGGGATCATGTTCAACCAATAGCATGCCCAGGTTGCAGACTGGGCAGGTCTGGCAGCCACAGAGGGCATAAAAAGCTCTGGCAGCCCCCGTCTTCCTTGCAGTCTCCGGTGGGAGTTAGGGTGGGATTGCTGTCTCTGCGACTCTAGCTTCAGTCCTGCAGCCTCCCTGTGTGCGTGCGTGCGTACCTCTCGGTGAGTACCCTCCCCTGCCCCGTAGTGCAGTCAGTCTGCAGCTGCCTTGCACCCTGGGCAACGCCCGCCGCTGCCTTTGCAGCCTCCCTGCGTACCTAGTCTATACTGTGTCTCTGCCAGCATCCATTTTTTAGTGTTTTCCCTCTGGTCTGGGGCGTTGGGGGACGCCCACACACGGAAATGCTTTAAAAATCGCGCAAAAGCAGGTAGAAACGAAAAACGAAAAAACGAAAAATGAAAACAAATTTTTTTCAAAAAATTCACGAAAAACGGAAATGAACCGAAACGGACCTCTCAACGAAAAACCGAAATGCCATTTTTTTTATTCGTGCCCATCTCTAGTCAGGACTGATTTGATTAGCAGGCCAGGCTATCTGGAGGCAGAAAGGTTTGTCACCCCTGAAATAGTAAAAAAATTACTTTTTCCCGGATACAGCAAATTTCAATGATGTCTTCTGTATGTGAAAACAGGAATACAGCTGCACTGGGACCAATAGAAAAAGGGGGGGGGGGGGGAAAATAGGCCTTCCCTGTTTGTACAAGTATTAAGCTCTCAATGTTAGATGAGACATTGTATAACATATTAAAACTGCCCTTGATGATTAGGGGCAGTCCTTGTTTTCTGTCCTTTAGTAACTTGTTAGTGTAAGAGCATTGATCATTATCCAGGACCTACAGTACCTTCTTTCCCAGGATCCCCAGGCAACCCAGTGCAGAAGCATCTACATGTCCATATTTATTTATTTATTTATTTATTAGTTTCATTTATATACCACTCCATCTTCCTTCTGGAACTCTAGGCAGTTTACAGGATAAAAACAGCACAAAAGAAACAATATAATCAAAAGAGGGGGAAATACCCTCTGCAAGATAAGGGAAGGACGTATGGGAAGCGCTTCCCTTGCAAGGCACCTGGGAGCGATGCAACTTCGGCCAGCCTGGGCGGTTTGGTACATGCAAGATAGTTGCTAACTGGCATACAGTAGCAAGGTCATGTTATTCCAAAACCTGGACTTACACTCATTGCCAGTTGTTCAGAACTTGGAATTAGCTCATCACAATTAACATTACTTACAAGTACTTACGCTTTGGGTAGACTAGAGCAATGTCAGTAGTACGTACAACATTCCTTTTTAGATGTAACATCTAGGAATCGAAGACAAGTGTTATGACTTTCTAAAATTACTATTTAAGGGCATTTTAAGGCAATGTTAAAACAATGTTGACAGGTTTCCAAATTTTAAGACTTTTAAGTGGCAAAATAACCTTTTTGTTTGCTTGTTTTTCTTTTCTCCTAACTGAATTTTGCATCATGCTATCATTGTACTTTTACAAATATTTCCAACTGCAACATCAGAATTGATGCTAGACAGAACCCAGAGGTTAGTCTGTGTTTTTCAGGATTGTTATCAGCATCTCAATTTTTGGTCCTTCTCTTCACAGGGCTCTGTCTAACACATGTGCCTCCCCCTGCCCCTGATATTGGTTTCATCATGTCCGGAACAAAAACAATTGCTGGGTGTGGGGGAATGAAAAGCCCTGCATGGAATGGAAGGCAGAGGCTTGCAACTAACAGCAGCATGACACAAAATTCAGTTAGGATAAACAAAAATGGTAACCACAACTTGGCTCCTGAGAAACAATGAATAACTAAATGGCTAAAACTCAGCAGTAAATTGCAACTACAGTAGGCCCATCAAGTTAGTGAGGATTTGGTGAGTCAACTCCTCCACAGGTTCCATTGATTTAATGGCCCTACTACTGTAGTTACAGCTTATGGTTTGATCTCAACCAGTGAATTCCTTTAAAATTATCAGAGCTGATATTGGGCGAAACACAGTGGTGTGTTTTTGAAGGAACTTTTTGAGCCTTAAATAGTATGGTGTCCAGCTATATAACAGACCTGCTGAATGTACAAACTGATTCATCAATTTGTTAAGAGAAAAATGTAAATTTTGTTTTTGTGATTTGTTGACCTTGATGAACCTAAATGAATCACCAGTTCTCTAACTCTAGTTTACAGAAGAATCGTTGTTATCACGAGGCGCCAAGTTGCTTCTGACATAGGATGACCCTGACAGCACAAATACAAGCAAATAAGGCAGCTATGCCTATTGACAGTCACATATCCAACTTTCGTAAATGGCCATTTCTCCTCATAAAGAAATACAAACCAAAAAAAGGGGGGAACAACACTTTTCTTTTCCTTTCCTATTCTCTAACATAATCAACATACTACCCTCAAATAGGAGTATATGGTACAAAACCCTTTTGCAGTGTAAGTTGAAAAGAACCAGAGGTGCAAAACAACATATTTATGCAACAGAAGAACACTGCTAACAGGAGAAAGTGAATAAAAAATAACTATCCTAGTTTTGGGAATCTACTTCCTAAACAATGCCGCATGTTTTTTTATATTATAATTTCTATAGAGATATACTGTAACAACTTGCTTTATTTTTGCTGGTACTGTACTTTATTTCCTAGGGCGTTTATACACGACCCCTAAGCTCCGCTGCAAATGGCTCCCAGCTCCGGAGCTTAAAAATGTTTCCCCACCAGCTCCGGAACTAACAGAAAATTAAGTGCGACCCCGCCCACCTAAGCACGACCCAGCGCAGCTTTCAAGTACCTGCTCTGGAGAGTGAACAATTTTGATGCGGAGAGTGCCGGGCTCTCCTCGCTTCTTCTTCTTCTTCTTTTTTGCCTCCCGCCCCTTTAAGAGGAACCAGGAAGTGACCGGGGCTCGGAGCAACTTCCACCGGCACCGGAGGTAAGGCTTTATTCTTTTGTCCCTTTTAAAGGCTTTTTTTCCCTCCCTCCCCTCACGCAGACAGAAGCAAGGAAGTGCGGAGTGGTGGGGAGGGAGGAAGAGCAACGAACCCCCAAGATCTCTGGTCCGAATTTAAGGGGCCAGCGGATCTTAGGGGTCGTGAGAAAAGGCCCCTAGTTACTTTTAGCTCTATAAACAAACAACAAACACTAGTATTTTTATAAATAGTAAACATTTTAGTTTATTGTAGGAAGAGCAAGAGTCCAGAGGAATCTCAAACCCTAAAATTTTCACTAGAACATAAAAAAATAAAAGGAGTGGCCATGTGACCATTACAAAATACAAATGCAAGATTAGGTTACATGAGCTTTCAAAAGCCATTCTTGACTCCATTATTAGACACAAATCCCATTCTTCCCTTCACCCGACCTTTTGATACTACCTGGCCGGACAAGGAGGTCTGAAGGAGCTGAAGATTTATAGTTTGCTATGTGTTTACAACTTTTGAAACCACCCACCATCCATATGGATTTAACTTGAGCCAACATCGCCACGTTTGCTTGATGATGTTGGTATTTAAGATCAAGTCCACAGAGCTAGAGACTTTTTGAGATGGGTTTTCTTGAAGCTTGTTATTCGGTATTAATTTTAACTTTAATTATGTTTCATAAATTGAATGGAGGCCCTAGCCTGGCTCAGAATCTTCAAATTCTGGGTCAGAATCTGTTTATGTTCACTGCAGGATGCCCTATTCCAAGCGTTGATTTCTGACAACTTACACCCAAAAGGACTGGTGCTATTTATTAAGAAAATCAAGATTCTGGGGCTGGATTTGTTGGGTTCAGTACCCTTATCTCAGGTATTCTGCACAATTAAAAAGTTGGTGTTAGGAAAGGTTGCATAGGTGGGACTTTTACACACCGGCTTAGGCCATTGTCCACCTAACAAGCCTATTCGGGCCATTGTCCAACTTACGGGCCTATTTAGACCAGGGTGATGACTAATAATCTTCACAATCAAAAGCAGAGTCTTGGATCCCAGGGCGCAAGCCCTGTCTAGCACTGCATCAAAAGTTTGTTCCCACTATATTTCCATCTGCCACTTTCCTATGAAGATTGAATTGCCTTCATTTTTTTGGGTCATCCCCAGGACCACTAGACATTCACCCGTGCCAGGTGTAATGTTGCATTACCCTACCAACTGTGCCTTTTTATGAATCTACCATACATGGCTACACAGACTTTGTGTTCATAACCATTTATAACTTTGTGTTTATATCTCTACTTGTGTGATTGTGTTGACACTATGTTATCAATCGTTAGCCTTATAATGTTGCCTTATAATTCTGTAAGATGCCCCTCAATTCCCTGTTTCTCAAACTGATTGTGTCTTAATTGTTATGGACTGTATAGCCTCCCCTTACTGTAAGCTGCCTTGGGTCCTTTTCCAAGCAGAAAGGTGAGGTAGAAATACTCTAAATAAATAAATAAATAAATAAATAAATAAATAAATAAATAAATAAATACCCAAAAGAACTGAGAGTGTACCCTGCAGCCAGGGAGTTGAATCATTGCAGCATATGATGTTTCATTGCACCTGGCACCAGGTACTGCATCTGCCAGTCACTTGACCCCTTTTCTTTTTTCTCACCCTGGTTGGGACGACCTGGGCAAAATCCAGAATCTGCTGGATGGTACTAATTCAGAATTATTCTGACAATAGCCAGATATATCCATCTCATCATCCAGAGGCATTATTTTATGTTACTATATACTATTGAGATTTAACAATGCCTTGATTATCCTCGGATATATATCTGCTGTTATATGTTCATTAGCAATATTTTTATGCCAATAAAGGTTCTGAAAGTGAAACTGAAACTGATTTTCCATGATTATGAGTAAAATAAATAACCTTATTCACAGCCATTAATTTATTTCGTGATACCTTTAAGATTGCCATATTGTTATTCAGTGTATGGCAGTTTTAAAAAGTATCACCAAACGCTTATTTCATGTATAACCCCATCCTTGTACACAGACCCTGAGTTTTTGTGCCACAGGTTTACATACACAAGGTACACGTTACAATTGCACTTGTGGATCTGCACACATAATCCGCCACTCTTAAAACTGTGCTCCTTGCAACTGAGGAAGTGGAGTGCAATTCATAATCGGGGAAGATTCTGATTTTTCATTTGATTGGGTTAGCTATTCTGGCTGAAATAATTGAAACGCAGATATCTCTGTGAACACTGAGCTAATTTATATTACAGTTTCGCTGCGGAAGCCCTGTTGGGGCCGAGAGGCAACAAACAAACGCTTCAAATTAAGTTCTACACACATGGAGCACAGAATAGACGCCTGTGGGTTCCTGAACATACATATAATGGCAAGGCTTTGTTAGGCTCGCGCCGTAGCCATTCCCTTAGGAGCGAACACAAGCTGCGGGTAGCCCCCAAACGCTGCAAATTCACTTGTTTTACGTTCCTCCACGCCAATTTTTTTTTAAAAAAAGCATGCCCATAGCTGCGCATGCGCCAAAAATAATTGGCCTCCCCTTCCCGAGCCCCGACCGCCCAGCCCCTTTAACCGCTCTCCATCGCACGACCCTCAGCCAATGCTCGTCGAGAACACTTCCCAGGGCCGTTGTCATTGGCGAGCGTCGACTTGGCGCCTGGCGCCTGCGCCGTTTTTGGCCCTCCGCGCCTCCCCCATTCGGAGTCGGCGGCCTTCGCGAGAGCCCGTGTGCGCACGCGCGTCACGACGCCTGCTCGGGCGCGCGCGCGCGCACGCTCTATTTCCCCCCCTCCCTTTGGTTTTCTCTCTCTCTCTCTCTCATTTTTTTAACGGTAAACATCCTGCCGATTTTTGAACGGCCAGTTTGGGCGGCAGGAAGGGGAGCGGCCGCCATCTTGTTTGTTTGAGTGGTTCCGAAAGGGGGTGGGTGGGAGGGGGAAAGGGACGTAGGGAGCGGCGGTGGCGGCGGCGGCGGCCCAGGCGCTTACCCCCAACCCCCTGCCCTCCGAAGCCCGCTCAGGATTCGAGGTAGGGCCGGGGGGGGGGGGCGGCGGGCGGGCGGGAAGCCGGGTGTCTGTGTGTGTGTATGGGGGGGGGGGAAACGGAGTGGAGACGGGTAGGAGGCCTAGGCCCGGGTCTCTGGGGGGGGGCGAGTTTCGCGGTTGGTGTCTGTGAAGATTCTCAGTCCTACCAGGTGAGTTCATCTGGAAGTTGGGTTCGTGGCAAGTGGGCTCCTTTTTCTCGAGAGGCTGGGAAACCTTTCGCGGCTCCTCCGAGCAGCTCCGTCAGCCTCGACGGTCCTCATGGCTTTAGAGGAGGCTGTTGTCCGTTTAACGAGCCTCTTCGGGCCGTTGTTCCATCGGAGGAGCCTGTTTCAGGCCAGGGTGAGGAGAGGTCGAAGCGGAGTATGAAATGGAGTCGCCACTCGCTCAAGGAAAAGAAGTCCAGCTGCCGTGAGCCAACTTCCAGATCCGGGGTGGTGGTGGTGGTGGACTGTGGCGAATGGCAGGCAGGCGCGCACGCACGCACGCACACACACACACACACAGACACACACACACACACACACACACACACACACACACACACACACACACACACACAGAGAGGGTATCTCGGCCTCAGGATCTCTGCGCACACACACAGACACACAAACACACAGAGGGTATCTCGGCCTCAGGATCTCTCTGCACACACACAGAGGGTATCTCGGCCTCAGGATCTCTCTGCACACACACACACACACACACACACACACACAGAGAGAGAGAGATACACACAGAGAGGGTATCTCGGCCTCAGGATCTCTCTGCACACACACATACACACACACACAGATACACACAGAGAGGGTATCTCGGCCTCAGGATCTCTCTGCACACACACACACACACACAGATACACACAGAGAGGGTATCTCGGCCTCAGGATCTCTCTGCACACACACACACACAAAGATACACACAGAGAGGGTATCTCGGCCTCAGGATCTCTCTGCGCACACACACACACACACACATACACACAGAGAGGGTATCGCGGCCTCAGGATCTCTGCACACACACACACACACACACACACACACACACACACACACACACAGATACACACAGAGAGGGTATCGCGGCCTCAGGATCTCTGTGCTGGAGACTGAGCTGCTTCAGGGAGAGGCGTTCAGAGACTGGGCCTGGGGAGGAAGCGAGCGAGGCCTGCCCTCTGCCTGCTCCTTTCTTCCCTGCCTGAATCGAAACATCCACGATACACCTTGTTTTTTCCCCTTCCTGGAAGGTAGTTGCGCGGGGTGGTGGTGGTGAGGCTGGAAGCGTAGCGCTGCCCGGGGGGGGGGGAGGGTTGTGGCCCAAGACATCTAGGATTTCGTGCCCATGTAGCTGCCCCGTCAATGGCTCTTTCTCTCTCTCTCCCCCCCCCTCCCCCCAACATCGATCTTGAAAAGTCAGCACCGGTCTGATCTCGTGGGGTGCATTTTGGATCTCCTGCGAGTGATGTGTGTGTGTGTGTGTGGCAAAAAGCCCAAGTTGGGAATGCAAATCCTATTATTGGAGATGGAACTTACTGTATTTCTTAAGTAAAACAGAATAGATTGTGCTGCAGGCGGTCGCAGGGTTGAATTGACATGGGCATATTGGATTTGTTTTGTTTTTCCTGGTGTTGTTGCATGATGAGATGTTCTTTGTTGTAAAAGGAAAAGGGGGGGGAGCATTATTAGTTCTGCAACTTGTAAAGGGTGGCTTAAAATAGTTCGTCCAAACCATTTCTGTGGTTTCAATGATTTGAAATCTGGGTGTCCTGTCAACCTCTAGGAAACAATGACCCAGGCACATGATGTTTAACTTACCATCTTAGAACATTCAGTTTGTGTAGGGGAGACAAGCCCATTTGAATCTTCTGCCATGCTGCAACTTATGGAACATGAAACACACATTGGATGTGCCCCTTAGGTGGCCTTCACAATCTGTTAATGTGCAGATGACACTCAGGATTCCATATATTGGTCTTACCTCTAATGTTCCCATTGGAAGATGAGAAGGAACTTTGCATGTACATAACTTTGAACCTTGCTGTTCAGGAATTCCTGGAATCTTAAGGCCTTTTGTGTGTGTGTCTCTCTCTCTGTGTGTTACTACTTAGTGGTCCCATCATTCCATTCTGAATTTAATCTTATGTGATAGGGGATGCATTTGCATTTTATGCTAAACCAAAGCATGTCTCTCTAGGCAAGAAATGCCTTGCACATGGTCAAAGAAACTGCAGATTGTGTCCCTTGTTTTTGCTTCCATTAGTTTTTGCCAGCTACTGTTGCAGTGTGGGCATCTGAGGAAATGAGGCATAGTTTTGGGTTTGATAGTAAAATGAAGTTTTGGCTCAAGTAAGCCAGAGTTCATATGTGGACAGCATACAATGACTGTGGTTTGGAGCAAGTTAGCAAACCATAGTTTTTGGAGATGGGTTTTTCTGGTCTGAACCTTCTAGTTACTTCCCCTGGCCATTGTGTTCTTAGACGTTAAAATGCAATGTCAGAAAGTTGTCCAATTTGGAATTTTTTCTTGTTCAATATCCTTTCTTCCCCCTCTCCAGTATAATCAGAGGAGTCTGAGTCCTGATATTGATACTGTTATGATTTGTAGTAGTGCTAGGAGTTGTTGCACCCATCTGATTGAGTGCAGTTTTAGCTTTGCGACTTATGCATTGTTTTTATGGTTTGGCATTAAAGACAGTAATGGGGTCTTGGTTCCTATGGATTTAGTCCCAATGCGATTAAGTTGAGGGCCAGCCCATTGTTTTATTGTAGACATTTAAAATGTGAAGTAAGAAATATCTATGATATGAGGAAAGAAGCTGTAAGTATAGTTACTTGATGTAACCTGTTACCTGACTGCTTTAGGCTTCTTAGCAGATTAGACAAAAATCAGTGATTTTAAAAACAAATTGATATAAATTATTATTTGGGTCACAATTTAAATTTTAAAAAATGATTTTATATGTCATTTAAATTTCCTAATTTTAAAATTTATGTTGTGATTTAAATCAATTCAATTTGAATCATATCTGCCCCTTTTCTTGTTAGGGATCATGGTGTTTCCAAGAGCAAATCTTGAGTGTAATTCACTCAGCATGTTGTTAGGTATTGTGTCTGAAACTAAGAATTGATTGGTAAATCTTATTAGAAAACATTAAAACCGTGAAAAATAACTTGCATGTATTAGTTTTGTAATGTTTTCATATAATATTTAATCTGCTTATAATTCCTGCAGGTTCTTGCATAGACAGTTGGCACAATGTTCTATGCTCACTTTGTCCTGAGCAAACGAGGGCCGCTAGCCAAAATATGGCTGGCGGCCCATTGGGATAAGAAGCTAACCAAAGCCCATGTGTTTGAATGCAATTTGGAAAGCAGTGTGGAGAGCATCATCTCCCCTAAGGTATGGCTTTCATAACGACATCTTATTTAAAGTTAATAGGGCTCAACCTTTTTCTCGTGATATTAGAAATAATGATGTAAAAGCAAATATTTGCTTGACTGCTACATCGCTCAACACAGGGTCTTGTTTCCATTTACAGCCACATAGGCTTCTGGGCATTCACAGAGAGATATAAATGAGGTGGCTTTCTCCTTTTTACCCACATTCATGGACGTTTAAGAAATATTTACTCTACTGTTTAATTATTCTAGTTAACAAGCACAGAATTTCCATATGTAGAACTGAGTACTTAATCTAATCCTCAAGACTCATCTGTGCTTGTGTTCCTGAGCTTTATAATTACTTTCTACTTCATTGATATTTTTAGCATTTGAATCCCCAAACATTCAACTCAGTTATTTTAAAGTAGTATTTTGAAAACAGATAGGTATGGTTTATGTTGTCATAAAAGTGACCTAGAACCTTGGGTAACCTGGGTGTTCTTGGACTGTAACTCCCAGAAACCCAGTCCAAGAACACCTGAGTTACCCAAGGTTGGGAACCACTGATCTAGAAGACAGCCACCGGACAATTTTTGTAACTCCCAATGCAAGTATTTTGATCAGAAAGTCTAATTGTAACATCATTCTACAGGGTATGAGAGACACCTTTTTAGTTCCTTAGTATTTTGAGATCCCTGTGGCACCCCTGAGCTCTCTGTGTACCCATGTTTCTTAAATTCTTTTGACATTGAAGGAAAAGTTTTAAAAGTTTTTAAAAAGTTGGTCTTTCTGTTGAAAAAAATATGGTGACAAACTTTGTGGTTCAAAACCACTGCATCAAAACACTTTTAAAATATAATAAAAATGCCTAGGATGAGCCTTATGGCACAGTGGTTAAATGCCTGTACTGCAGGTAAAACTGCTCACAACCTGGGGTTCAATCCCAGATAGCAGGCTCAAGGTTGACTCAGCCTTCCATCCTTTCCCGGTCTGTAAAATGAGTACCCAGCTTGCTGGGGGGGGAAGGGGAATGTGTAGCCTGCATACTGTAATGAAACTAAACCGCCCAGAGATTACTTGAAGTAGTATAGGATGGTATATAAGCAGAACCCTTTGCTTTGCTTTGCTTTAATTTAGGAACTTACTGTACGGTGTTCTGGAGGTTTTTGCAATAAAGTTTTAGACAATCTCTCTGAATTTTATAATACAGTATCATAAGAAAACAACTAATTACACTGCCTTCTTTCAGGTGAAGATGGCCCTTCGAACTTCAGGGCATCTTTTATTGGGAGTTGTTAGGATCTATCACAGGAAGGCTAAGTACCTCCTTGCAGACTGCAACGAAGCATTCATTAAGATCAAGATGGCTTTCCGTCCAGGTACTTGCTATATATTTTCTTTTCACAAAGTTATTATGATTACATCAATAGCAATTTATTCTAGAAGCTGCTAATGCAGCATCTGCTGATCAGAGTTATATTACACAAAGGAAAAACATTTTTCTGTACATATTTATTTATTCATAGCCTTTTAAAGACAGTATTGTTGTGCGATACTCAGGACCTGGTCAGGGATGTGAATGTCACTGAGCCTCTGGGGAACAGTGACCATGCTGCAATTTCCTTTGCCATGCATGTCGGAGGAAGAGTGTCAACCAAATCAGACATAAAAACCCTTGATTTTCGAAGGGCAAACTTCCCTCAGATGAGGAAACTAGTTAGAGAGAAATTGAAGGGGAAGGTTAGAAGAATCCAATCTCTTCAGAGTGCATGGAGCCTCTTTAAAACAACAATAATAGAGGCCCAGCACAAGTGCATACCACAAAGAAAGAAGAGCTCATTTAAGTCCAAGAGGACACCGGCATGGTTAACAAGTGGAGTTAGAGAGGCTCTAAAGCACAAGGAGAGGTCTTTCTGTAAATGGAAATCCTCCCCAAATGGGGAAAATAAAAAGGAACACAAACTCTGGCAAAAGAAATGTAAGAAGATGACAAGGGAGGCAAAGAAAGATTTTGAGGAACGCGTGGCTAGCAATATAAAGGGTAATAATAAAAGCTTCTTTAAATATGTTAGAAGTAGAAAACCTGCCAGAGAACCAGTTGGCCCTCTGGATGGTGAGGGAGGAAAAGGGGAGGTTAAGGAGGACTTGGACATTGCAGAGAAATTGAATGAGTTCTTTGCGTCTGTCTTCACGACAGAGGACCTTGAGCGGATTCCGCTGCCTGAGCCGCCCCTCTTGACTAAAGAATTAAATCAAATACAGGTTAAAAGAGAGGAGGTTTTAGGACTACCGTATTTATCGGCGTATAACGCGCACTTCCCCCCCCTGAAAATAGGGGCCAAATCATGTATGCGGATTATACGCCGATATAATGTTAAGAAGCCATGTTTTTACATTATATAACAAGTACCGTCGCGGGCTGGGGAGGGGAGGGGAGGGAGGAGGAGGAGGAGAACGGTTTCATGAAAAGCTCCCCCATGCTCCCCAGTGTGCTGCTGATCCTCCTCCGTTGCCTGATCAGAGGCTCTGGGTGTGCGCGCGCCAGTGGGAGAGAGAGCGAGAGAGAGAGCAAGGAAGGGAGGGAGGGCGGGCGGGCGCGCCTTCGTCTTCCCAGGAGCGCTCGCCTCCTCCACACACCATGCCTCCTCGGCTGAGGGAGAAGGTAGGGAAAGCGATCGAGGAAGGCGGGGATGGAGGGGGCGCGCGGGTGGGCGGGAACTGCAGCAGAGCAGAGCGGAGCCGAGCCGAGCCAGGAGGGAGACCGCGGGGTGCGTGCGTGGCTCCTGTTGATTCCTGCTGCTGTTTCTGCTGCTACATGCAAGGAGAGCTGCCGCAGCCGCTGCCGCCGCTTTCCGTAGTTACCAGCGCTGCCCGCTCGCCCGCTCCTTGTTTGGAACTCAGGCCGGCGTGGCAGCGGCGGCGGTGGTGTTGGGGGGGGGTCGCACCGCGGGAGGCTCGGCCAGGCGAAGGGCATCCCCGCCTTTCTTCTTTCCCTTGGAGGGAGCCACGGGGAGGTGGTGTCTGGTGATGGTGTGTGTGTGTGTGCTTGGTTGGGCTCGGGCTGTTCTGGGTCGGGAGGCCGGACGAGGGAGGGAGGGAAGAAAGGAAGGAGGGAGGTTGCTTCGCCCTGTCCCCAAGCACAGCCAGCCAGCCAGTCCCATGATGGGGAAGAAGGGGAACAAAAGTTTCATGGCGGAGATTCTCCCCCACTCACTTCCTTTGCCTTGCCAACGGGCCAGGGATGGATGGAGCTGAGCGAGGACACCCGGTTCGACCCCCCCATCCCCTCCTCCGAGGTTCCCTCGTGCTCTCCGCGGCCTCGCTCAGCCTCTTGTCTCTTCTGTGTCCGTGTCCTGCCCCACGGCTGCCCCCCGCCCCCTTCCTGTCTCCCCCTCGCAGTGGCCGGAGTTGGCGAACTTTGCCCGGAGAGCGCGCCCTGGGTGAAATTTAATTTTTCCCCCTAAAATTTCCCTCTTAAAATGAGGGTGCGTGTTATACGCCTGTGCGTGTTATACGCCAATAAATACGGTAATTGATAAATTGAGGATTAACAAGTCCCCGGGCCCAGATGGCATCCACCCAAGGGTTATTAGGGAACTGAGAAACGAGATTGCAGATATCTTAACGGTAATATGCAACTTGTCTCTTAAAACCGCCACAGTGCCGGGGGACTGGAGGATAGCAGATGTCACACCAATTTTTAAAAAAGGAAGGAGGGGGGACCCGGGAAACTACAGGCCAGTTAGCCTTACATCTGTCCCAGGGAAGATGGTGGAAAGCCTCATCCAAGAGAAAATCTTAAAACACATAAAAGAACAAACCTTGCTGAGAGAAAATCAGCATGGCTTCTGTAAGGGTAAATCTTGTCTGACAAACCTTTTAGAATTTTTTGAAAAGGTCAACAGGCACATGGATTTGGGTGAACTGGTGGATATAGTCTATCTGGATTTTCAAAAGGCTTTTGACACAGTCCCTCACCAAAGGCTGCTGAGAAAATTGCACAGTCAGGGGATAAGAGGGCAGGTCCTCCTATGGATTGAGAACTGGTTGAGATCCCGGAAACAAAGAGTAGGTGTGAATGGGAAATTTTCACAATGGAGAGAGGTGAAAAGAGGTGTGCCCCAGGGCTCTGTCCTGGGACCGGTGCTTTTCAATCTGTTCATAAATGACCTGGAGACAGGGATAAACAGTGAGGTGGCCAAGTTTGCCAATGATACAAAACTTTTCCGTGTGGTAAAAACCAGAGAAGATTGTGAAGAGCTCCAGAAGGATCTCTCCAAACTGGGGGAATGGGCTGAGAAATGGCAAATGCGTTTTAATGTAACTAAATGTAAAGTAATGCATATTGGGGCAAAAAATCCAAACTTCATCTATCAACTCATGGGCTCTGAGTTATCCGTAACAGATCAGGAAAGAGATCTTGGTGTGTTGGTGGACAGCTCCATGAAGGTGTCTCCCCAATGTGTGGCAGCAGTGAAGAAGGCCAATTCCATGCTATGGATTATTAAAAAGGGGATTGAAAATAAAACAGCAAACATTATAATGCCTTTATACAAAACAATAGTAAGGCCCCACCTGGAGTATTGTGTACAATTCTGGTCACCGCATCTCAAGAAAGACATAGTGGAACTGGAAAAGGTGCAGAAGAGAGCGACTAAAATGATTACTGGCCTGGGGCACCTCCCTTATGAAGAAAGGCTAAAACATTTGGGCCTCTTTAGTCTGGAAAAAAGGCGCTTGAGGGGGGATATGATTGAGACATACAAAATAATGCAGGGTATGAGTAGAGTGGATAGAGGGAAGCTCTTCTCCCTCTCCCACAATACCAGAACTAGGGGACATACACTCAAATTGAGGGCTGGGAGAGTAAGAACTGACAAAAGAAAATATTTTTTCACCCAGCGCGTTGTAAGTCTGTGGAACTCCCTGACACAGGATGTGGTGATGGCATCTGGCCTGGATGCCTTCAAAAGGGGATTGGACAGATTCCTGGAGGAAAAGTCCATCACAGGTTACAAACCATGATGGAGATGTGTAATCTCCAGGCTTTAAACCAGGGTACTTCAAGGGCCAGATGCAGGGGAGTGGTATCAGGAGACAGATATCTAGTCTCATGTGCTCCCAAACGCATCTGGTGGAGCCGCTGTGAGATACAGGAAGCTGGACTAGATGGGCCTTTGGCCTGATCCAGCATGGCTCTTCTTATGTTCTTATGTACTTAGAAGTAAGGCCTGTTAAATACAGTGGGGTTTTTATTTATTAACTGAGAAGTTAAGCAATAATTTCCCGAGGAATCTATACCCTGTTTGAGCTACAGTAGACACTAGAATTCTGATGGAATATTTATGTGAACTGCTTTAATTCACCTTGTCCCTGTAGTAGAACTAGTGGGGTCATGAGTTTCAGAAGGTGCTGCATGCATGTGTCGGTAATAGTGAGCACAAGAAGCTGTAGCATTTTGAAGTGTTTCTATCTAATGGGTTAGTGTGTTAATTTGAAAAATGAAGGCTGCAATAAATGCAGTCGTCTTTATGGTGTTAAATCTGCTTTTGCTTACACCTTCTATATATGTGTGATACCACTTTTTAGGTGTGGTTGATTTGCCTGAGGAAAATAGAGAAGCTGCATACAATGCTATCACCCTACCTGAAGAATTTCATGATTTTGACCAACCTTTGCCAGATTTAGAGTAAGCTTCTTTGTATTCTGATTTCTTACTAAAATCGTTATGTGCAAGAATTCATGTTTGTAACTATTATTTCTCTGGTTGTTGTGTTTTGAAATGAGGTAGGAGTGTGCCCTATGAAAGAAAGTTCCTTAAAAGTTGGAAAGTTCTTAAATTCTATGAAAATACAGCTTTTCTTATTTTGAGGCATAGCATATAAGTGAAGCATTGCTTTGCCAAACATTGCTTTGCTGTGAAGAAAATCTGCATGTTGTATTCCATGTTGATGCCAAGTTGTATACTTGAAGTATTTTACCAGATTTAATTAAATGCATTTGAAACAAGATATTTTCTGCAAAGTACAGTATTCATAATTTTAATAGGCTGCCTTTCTCTAACCATACGTAAATATCTTTTGTTGAGCTTTTTGAATAATTTCAAATTATTTTTCAAATTGTGTGCGTTTCCCCTTTCAGTGATATTGATGTAGCTCAGCAATTCAGTTTGAACCAAAGCAGAGTAGAAGAAATTACAATGCGTGAGGAAGTAGGCAATATAAGCATCCTTCAGGAAAATGATTTTGGTAAGACACCATTATTTGTTATCTTGTGGATTTGCAATTATTCTACTATAGTAATCCCCCGCTTATTGCAGGAGTTGGGGACCCGACCCGACCTGACCGCAATAAAGGGAAATACATGATATGTGGATTCTGGCTTGGGTTGAGAGTGGGGGGGGGGCTGTCTGGGGCTTCTTATGCTTACCTTAGGCCTGGCACTGCCCTGAACGGGTCTCCGATGGGCTTCCTGGGCTCGTTGGAGGCCCCAGAAGTGTTTTCTGGAAGGCACTTCTGTTGTTTTGGAAGCCACAGCAAACTACTTCTGGGGCCTCCAGGAAGCCCGTCGGAGGCCTGCTCGGGGCAGCACCAGGCCTGGGGTAAGTCCAAGAGGCCTCATATAGGCCCACACAGCTTGCCCCAGGGGGCCTTGCCTTCATATACTGCGGCCCTGCGATATACCAGGACAGCAGTATATGAACCCTGAAATGGTGGGGGGAAACTATACTAGAATTAATTATAATTTTGTGCTGCCAAGTCAATTCTGACTCATTGCAACTGCTTTCAGGGGTTTTATGGTGGAGAGGATTTGGAAGTGAGACTGTGCAGCTTGTCCCAAGGTGACACAAAGTGTCTCTTCTGGAGTATACAGTAGGAAATCAAACTACTGTAACAAAACAAAAGTTACCACGCAACAGCTGACAAGCCTTCATTTTTATATTTGCCAAAAGCATAAACAAACAGGAACAAGTAGGTCTCAAAAATGTTTCTGGCCGACTCTTTGAAATGATTATTTATTTGATTCTGCTAATCAAATAACGTAAATGTACTTTTTCTGTTAGCAAGGTTTTGTTAAGAGAGATGGTGTCTTTCCAGTTTTAGGTTTTCTATGAAGCAGCTTGGTTCCCTTTAATTTGTATTATGCAAATCATAAACATTTCCCAAGGAACTTTTTATGTGCCTAAGGATCCCTCCTTGATTCAGTGGGCTCAGTCTATTGTCATTTCAGAAGCCCTGAAGTTCATGGCCAAAAAATCTTCTCAATTTCTTTCATTCTTTCTACTTGCTATTTGAATGGAGCTAATTGGTAGGCTGCAATTTGGAAACCTTTCACAGTGCAGTCCTAACTCAGGATGTACCAACTGATGGGTTTGAAATGCATACTGCTGTCTTTGTGCTGGCTGATCCCAGACATATGTTGGCAGAAAGGTTTGAACAATGCAAATCAAGTTCAGTTTTTAGTGATAGTATAATGGCCCAAATGTTGGTGATACCTTCAGTCCAAAATTTGGGTTATTCATAAGCCCCAAAGAATATACTTGGTGAACCAGTCAAGTGTTGTTAGATCATTTGAATATATGCCTAAAATGCAAGAAAGAATAAATAAGCTAATATTGAAATAGCTTAAATGTTTTGAAGCAAAACAATTCAAGGAGCCATGTAGCCATCACAAAGGACAAATACAAAAGTGGAACTGGTGATACCTTTAGGCTACTATAAAAATAACAAAACATTGCTAATATTTCGAGGGCAAGCCCCCTTCCTCAAGAGCAGTACCAATAGGTAACAACATGGCAAAAGATGGATTTGCCAGGAATTATTTCTTAGGTGTTAAGTCCATGGCAAGATGGAAAAAAGCCAGGCAGTTTACTTCAGGCTTGAAGTTTTGATGTTCTCTGGGCTGCCTTCGAAGTGTGGGGAGGGAGGGAGGGAGGGAGATTTCAATTTCATTCTGTCTTTAAAAAGTGCAGTGCAATGTCACTGTAGGCCTGTTGGAATTTGTGTAAGTTCCCATATCACAGCTGCCTAATTTGCTACAGCTAACTGAGAGGATTCCATGGCGTGTTTCCGTCACATATCTGGTCATTGTGCACCTGATTGTGCAGATGAGATGTGCCCAAGCAGCTTGTCGATTACCTATAGCAACTTTTGAAAACCTCACATGAACACATAATACGGTTTAGAACATGAAGTGAGGACCATGAATAATAGTGCTTCAGGATTATTGCTGGACCTGTTTATTTATTTGCATGTGTGATGATTGATCATAAACAGGTGACTTTGGAATGGATGACCGTGAAATGATGAGAGAAGACAGTGCATTCCCAGATGACATGCTGGATAGTACTAGTGCTTCCACTCTTCTGCTGGAGCCTGAGCAGAGTACAAGTCATCTTAATGAGAAATCAAATCATTTGGAATATGAGGAACAGTACAAAGATGACAATTTTGGAGAGGGAAACGATGGTGGAATCCTGGGTATGTATGCAGCACATAATTTTGCCCCAAGTAATTTAAGGCATCCATCCATGTGTGGGTGTTGCTTTAAAGATCTAAAGCTTACACTCTGCTTGATTAATACACATACCAGCTTGACATAATATGTTGCTGCTTGGGATAGGACCCTACTGAGTTAAAGAAATACTAGTATAATGAACTGGTTTACTGAGCATTATTATTGAATATTGCAGCACCAGCCGTTCATGGAATGTGTATTCTGAGCTGGATGAGGATCAGCTCTCTGAATGTACCCTAAATAGTATTTGTTTCCCCATTCTGAAGTTTGGGTATTCTCCCTGTTAACATGCATACCATCCTTCTTCAGATGAAGCTTTAGATTCCACATAGATTTAGTAAATAGGCGTTTGACCTGTGACTATAATTATTCATATTTTCTATGTCGTCTCTGATGGAGTACTTACTAGTTTCCCAGATGGCATCTTAAATGTCGCCTAATACAAGTGAAAGGTCCTAGGTTCAATCTTAGGTTTCTCCAGTAAAGAGCATCAGGTAGCAGTTGTTGCAACATAGGCCAGTTTGAAACCCTAGAGCAGTAATGGCGAACCTTTTGGAGACCGAGTGCCCACACTGCGATTCAAAACCCACTGATTTTTTTTGCAAAGTGCCAATACAGCAATTTAACCTGAATACAGAGAGCTGTCGAGTGCCCACAGAAAGGGCTCCGAGTGCCACCTTTGGCGCCCGTGCCATAGGTTCGCCAACACTGCCCTAGAGGTTTCTGCCTGTCAGAATAGACGTGTTTAGCTAAATGGACAACATGACCTAGAGAACACTTTCTGTATGTCACAGACTATTCAAAGAATATACTGTCATGATCAAAGCATAATAAGCTCTTTTATCTGACCTAGTCTGGTAAAGTATTTTGCTTTTATTCTGTTTCATCTCTATTGATTAAAATAAGTGAATCTTTCATTGTCCTACTGTCTTTGAGGATGCTTTAACCTGATAGAGCCATTATCCCTTTGGCCTTGCAAGCATTTCATCATGTGTGTGAAGTATACGGATTACTTAGTTTGTGCCCTTTGATTATATGTGATTATGTAATAATGTTAAGGAAAAATGAACTTCTGATGGCTGGGAACATGCTATGCAGAGATGCTTTGTAGGTCACTTCAGCCCTGACTTTCCTGAGTTGCCATTCTAGATGACAAACTTCTCAGCAACAATGAAGGAGGCATATTTGATGACCCGCCAGCCCTTTCAGAAGGGGGTGTAATGATGCCTGAACAGCCTCCCCATGATGATATGGATGATGATGATAATGTCTCAAGTGAGTGTTTAATCAGTTCTCCTTAAACGTAAAAGGCATGTGTAAATGATCATCAGCATTGTGTAGCTTTTTCTTGAACTTGTATTTTAGAAATCAGGAAGCCAAAGGTAGCTGGGTTTGGGTATTGGTGAAGAAGAATCCCCTAAATCAGGCCATTCAGGACACAGGGCATGTTCAGGGGCTGCTGCCTCTGGAAAATGAGAAGATGAGAAGAATGGGAAACTGGATAAAAGTGGCTGGGGCCCTGCAGAAATTTTTTCCCTGCCACAATATTTTGGTGCAAGATTTCACTTATATGTAATACTTTCCCTATAACAGTATACCAGAAAACTTATTTTTAACTCATTGATTTTATAGTGGGTGGAGCTGACAGCCCAGACTCAGTAGATCCAGTTGAACCACTGCCCACTATGACTGATCAGACAACACTGGTCCCAAATGAGGAAGAGGCTTTTGCTTTAGAGCCTATTGACATAACTGGTGAGTAAGCGATTCTGCTATCACTTTTTAAAAAAAATTATGTAAGAGAATTTTGGAACATATTACAATGAAAAAGAGTTGGCAAACATCCATTCCACATAATTTATCAATGTTGATTAATAAGGTATGTATAGTAAACTTGGTTATATCATAAGATTTGCTGCATGATTCTTATATTCAACCTCACTTTGGAGTTATTTTAGCACAGTATTTTATTTATGTAATATTGCATGGACAGATAATGGAAGGATTGTTCAAATTTTGATGGTTTTTTCCTTGACTCTTTGTTGTTATTTATAGAAACACTTGCAAACTAATTCTTTGTCTGTGAAGATTCTCAGTCATCCAGGTGAGGTTTTCTGGAAGTTGAGTCATGGCAACTGGACTTTTCTTGAGAGATTGAAATTGGCTGATGAAGCTGTTTGGATGAGCAGCAAAACATTTCAGTCTCTCAAGAAAATAAGTCCAGTTGCCATGACTCAATTTCCAGAAAACCCAATCTTTGTTTGGTCATTGCATAACACAGTATGGAATCCTTTGGAGAAGGTGGGGCTAGTGTTGTATTCATCATTGGGGAAAATTATGTTTTGGACTTCTTAAATGTGCTTTCTCACAAAACGCTCAGCTGTTGCTTTGTCCATTTTGTGCTGCATGTATTCATACTTGGCTTGGGAGGCGTGTATGCTATGTACAGAGATTCTAGCAAATTAGCCTTCTCAAAGAATCAAAAAGAATGGTAGAGGGTAACAGGCCTTATTCTTTATAGACTTCTTGTATTAAATGATTAAGTGAAGTGATGGAAGGAGGGGATGATCAAAATACACTGTAGGTGTTATTACCACATGCTTCTTTTAAGCACTAGGTAGCCACAACTGATACAGTAGAGAACACAGATCCACACGTGTTGCCTGATCTCATGCTAGGAAGCCTAGAAACCATTTTGATCTCTGCCCTTTGCATGGCCTTACATATGTATGTGCCTTGTAGTGTTTCCCTTGTTTAATGTGTTGCTAGTTTGTCCATGGTTCTTGCTTGTACAATAGGCCTTTTAAAAATAACACGTACCATTTTAATCAGTAGTACATGCTGTGAAGTGATTAAACTGCAGTACCACAGAGAATACTGTGTTTCCGACCTGAGTTCGTTCCTGAGCTCAGGTAGCTGACTTGAGGCTGACTCAGCTTTCTGTCCTTTTGAAGTCGGTAAATTGAGTACCCAGCTTACACCCTGGGATGGGTGGGTGGGCAATGTGTAGCCTTCATAATTCAACTGTAAACCACCCAGAGAGTCCTTTAAGGACTATGGGGCAGTAGATAAGCAGCACACTGCTTTGATACAAAATCTTTGTTAAGAGGCTTGGGATTCACTGACTTTAAAAAACAAACATTAAAAAATATTTTAAAGAATAACCCAGAAGGTGTCACTGACAAAATGTTTTCTCACCTTTGTAGCAAGATTTAGATAAAGTTGCAAGGCAGCATCAGTGCTGCTTTGACATAAATTTCAGTGTGCCTACTTGACTGAGGTCGTGTAGAAATCCTACATTGAATCATGGCAACTTATTGTCTAACCTTGTTATTTATTCCTTGGTTTGAAAACATTTTTATATCACCTGTCATTTACTCTATAGCCAAGTGTCATAGATCAGTAAAGGCTGAGGTGAGGGAAAGAAAGGTACTCACCAAAATTATACTGATGCCATATATTTTATTTTGGGGGATGTTCCAACGGAGTGTGGAACATTTAACAAAAAATACCCTCTTTTTGCTGTGAGATAAGAATCTTCCAGTTGTAGGACATCTAGCAGGAGCTTCTATTGATGACTGTAACGATGAAACAGGAATATACTGGAGAAGGCAGTCTCCCAGAAATCACAGTCCCACGTTGTTCAGGGCTTTGTAAATGATTACCAAAACCTGGTCAAAAAGCAGATAAGCAGTCGGGTCAGTATAGTTCTTTCAACAATTCTATTTTATATGAGCAGCTACATGCATTGCACGCTGTTCTAAAGACCACTGGATTCTGGATGACTTGCAGTTTCTGGGCTGTACCCTAAGAGATGGCATGAATTTTGATACAGAGTTATCTGTTGATGGGATGGATTACTGCGATAAAGATTTTCTTTTCTAGCGAATCATTCTAGCCGGCACACAAGCTAAAAGTGCCCCATGTAACTGCTGCAATAATAGAGATCGTCCAATGAGCACTGCCAAATAAGGACTACCAAATAAGGAATGTGGCACTTCTGAGAGTCTAACCCAGGGGTGCCCAAACTTTTTGTAAGGAGGGCCAGATTTGGTGGCTGAGAATGTGTTAGGGGCCAGTTGCTCCCTGACCCTGCCACCCCACTGCACCCCCACCCACTGACTCATAAGCCCCACCCACTGACCCCTTACAACCCCACCCGCAGGAAGGAAGGCGGGCGCCTAGCTTCACAAGGTTCCTGGTGATGCCGGTGGTGGTGGCCCATCCCCGTGCGCGCACTCAGCCCCACAAGCTTCCTGGCGGTGCTGGTGGTTGTTGCCCACCCCCTTGCCCGCCCACCCAGCCGCACAAGCTTCTGCTCACTGGCCGGCTGGCCCACCCAGCCCCTCAAGCTTCCCGGTGGTGTCAGTGTTGACAGAAGATTAAAAAAAAAACATGGGGTGAAGGAGGTGGAGGGAGGGGCGGGCCAGCCAGCCGCGGGCCGCTCAAAATGGCCTGAAGGGCCGGATTTGCCCCCCCCCCCCCCGGGCCGGACTTTGGGCAGGCCTGCTCTAACCTGTCCAATTAATAGGAGTGCCCAGCCATGGGATTTCTATGTTAATAGGGCTTGGTCACAAAACATCAGCCCTCACCCAGCCCATGACTATATTCAGAGATTGGTAGTATATATGTTGTACTTGGGTCCCCTAATGGGAGAAAAGTAGCACATAAATAAAATACTGTACTGTACTTTATATTTGTGCTCATTGTTGAAAATCTACTGAAATTTAGCCCTATTCCATGTGGTATGAGCCATGAGTAGTGTGTGGTAATTCCTACCCTGCCTACAAGGCGAATGTTGAAAGTTTGGGGGTTTTACTTCATCACCAGAAAATTTTAAAAGTGAAGGTGTGAATTGATTCTGAATTGGGCTGTATGTCATATCTAGTGGCTTTAACATGTTTCTTTTCTGATTAGTTAAGGAAACCAAGGCAAAGAGGAAGAGGAAGCTCATTGTGGACAGTGTGAAGGAACTGGACAGCAAGACTATCAGAGCCCAACTAAGTGACTACTCTGATATTGTCACTACACTGGACTTGGCACCTCCTACCAAGAAGTTAATGATGTGGAAGGAGACTGGGGGTGTTGAAAAACTTTTCTCTCTTCCTGCTCAGCCTTTGTGGAATAATAGGCTTTTAAAGGTGAACCAATCTTTGGAAAATTTACATTAATTCAACTTAATTATTAGTTAATTTACTGCATAAATAGCAGCTACCCTAACATTATCTGCTGCAAGTGACATGTTTGTGGTGATTTGAGAGTTTTTATGTGGTGGCGGGGTAGGATTTCCTGTAGGTCATTTTGCATGCTTTATTTCTTGTGTAATTTCAGGTTTCTCAAGATAACTGAGATGGCTATTCGGAGAGACACTTTGTGTGTGTGTGTGTGTGTATGTGTATGTAATTTGGTTTGCTCTCTTTGTAGCTTTTTACTCGGTGTCTTACACCTCTTGTCCCAGAAGATTTAAGAAAGAGGAGGAAAGGTGGAGAAGCAGATAACCTGGATGAGTTCCTTCAAGGCATCGAGAACCCAGAAGTGCCCAGAGAGGAACAGCAGCGCAATGTTATTGGTTTGTGATCATTTAATAGGTTTCCAATGGGTGCTTCTTTTGTTTGGCAGAGACTGTGTGTACAAACCTAGCTGCTTTATGCATGTTGGTATCTTTAGTGCCAAAATTTTAGTAATTAAGATGGGTGTATATCTGAATTATTTCAAACCAAATGGGAACAGAAATAGACCCATAATGACTTTAAGTAGTAACTGATTGATATTTGTGTGGAATAGATGAGCCCATCTTGGAAGAGCCAAGTCGTCTTCAGGAATCCGTAATGGAAGGAAGTAGGACCAACTTAGATGAATCTGTTATGCCACCGCCTCCACCTCAGACAGGTGTAAAGCGAAAGGCTGCTCAGGTAGAACCAGAGCCTGTGCTACCGGTGAGTGAGAGAACATTTTTCTTCCTATGAATTTGACTTGCGTATCCTTATGCCATCATTGTAATGTAATTACATGTCGTGTTTGTAAGTTTCATCTTGGCGCTGTAATAAAACATTAATGTCCTGTATGATATGCAGGTCCCGGGTGTTGAAAAGCAGTCCATTTAGAATAAAAACTGGTTAGTTCAGCATGTTTGTCCTGCATATACGGTACTTGAGCACTGGAACAAATGGAAACACCATTAGCTCTTCTATCAAATAATGGAATATTTGTTTGGTAATTTATTAATATGAACCCCTTTCCATCAGAAAATAGGAACTGTAACTGAGGAAAGATGTCTAACAGTAGGTTAAAACTCCCGCTATCTTTATTGTGGAATGTCCATTTAGCCACATCTCATAATAGCATCCTGTAAGTAACATCCTGGAACAGATTTTGGCAGATGATGGTTCTTTGCAATACAGGACTATATAAGATATTTTAAAATAAATGTCAATAAAAATATTAAGTGTATCATTTTTAGTTACTATTTGCCTTGAGTCTTTTGCTAAAAACTTTCATATTTGTGTCTTCAGGCTCAACCACTGCAGCAAATTGAGATGCCACCAGTGGAATTGCCTCCAGAAGAACCTCAGAATATCTGCCAGCTGATTCCAGAGCTGGAACTTCTGCCTGAAAAGGAGAAAGAGAAGGAAAAGGAAAAAGAGGAAGAGGAGGAAGAAGAGGTAGGCCCTGAGGCATAGCAGTGATAAAGCACAGGAGCACTGGGTAGTCATTTTTTCTCATGGTCATTATTTAACTAACCCCTAGAGTGAATTCAGTGCTTGGGAGTTAGGTTTTGCAGGGGCTAATAGAAAATCATGTCCTTATTGGGATTGTAGTGTGTATTCATTTATCCTGTTAGTAATGTATGAAACACCTTGCTGTGGAGTAGATGCAATTTTATTTATTTATTTATTTATTTATACATACATACATACATACATACATACATACATACATACATACATACATACATACATACATACATACATACATACATACTGCCAGTCTTCCAAAAGGAACTCCTGGTGGTTCATAAACCAAAGGCTTACAATGTGTAGCATTCTGTTTCCCAGGTGATTAAGCTACCCCCACAGGCCTCCCCCCTCTCTTTCTGTCTCTCTCTGGCTGTTTCTTTTTTCTCTTGAATATTTAAATTGAATCATTCTGACCTTGTTCTGTGTTTAATGATGTGTCTAACTTTTTTTCTGAAATGTGATGGGTTACAGGAAGAAGATGGCACTGGAGGTGACCAGGATCAAGAGGAAAGACGATGGAACAAGAGAACTCAGCAAATGCTACATGGCCTTCAGGTATGACATGGATTTTAGCAATGTATGAAAAGTACTTATGAAAATAGCTTGACTACAGAAAATCAAGTCCATACTTAGACTCCTTCTATACAGACTGGCCAGATGCTCTCCGGAAGTGCACAAGTGGCCCATACAAGTTTTGCCTTGTCTTTCACAACTGGTTTTGGGAAGAAGTTAGTCTTGTAACTTAGCCAGGAATCAACTAATTTTTTTAGTTTCAGGATTTTATCACCAGTTCAGACTAGTAACTTGCCATCTGTGCATATATTTAATGCTAGCAAATTAATTTGTTTTCAATGCATTCCTATGGGAAGCCTGACCCGACCCAGCAAAGCAGAGGAAGAGCTTCCCCACTTTGCTGTGTTTGGGGGGAAACTTCTTAATCAACCAGTTGTCCGACTGTGATTTTGACAGCTCTGCAGTCAGGGTGCTTTTTGCCTGGCACGCTGCTCTGACTCCAGCGGGGGGGGGGGCAGGCAAGGGGTGACTCCACCGCTAGCCTGCGCCCCAACCCTGGGTTGGAGCAGCAAGGATCTGCATTTAAAAATCCAGTGTGCCATACAAAGAGCAGGCTGTGTGCGCGGGTGATTGAAAACACCCTCATGCACACCCTGCTCTTTGCATGGCAAGCACCCCTGTTTTAAAATCAGAGGCAAGGATCTGTTTTTAAAACACCAGTGTGCGACATGGAAAGAGCAGGCTGTGCATATGGGTGTTTTCAATCACCCACATGCACAGCCTGTTCTTTGCATGGCATGCGCCAGTGTTTGGGGCTTAGCGGGCAAGGGGTGACCCATCACCCACGCAGCCCCCTGCTGGGTCAGGGCATACGGGAGGCAGCAGCCTCAACCCAGCAAGGTTTTTCGAAATACCTGCACCCACAGCACCCTCCTTATTTGGGGCACGGGTGCGGGCCTTTCAAAAAACCTTGGTTGGTCGAGGCTGCTGGCTCCCCATCACTTGCCTGCTAACCCCCCTGCTGGGTCAGGGCAACCAGCAAAAGCCCTTTCCCAAAGATGGGAAAGGGCTTTTGCTGTCTAAGGGATCCTCACCACCCACCTGCTTTCCAGGCACGCTCAAGGAAAAAGCACTGTAAATTATGACAAACTTGAATTACAAAGCAAAAAGCACAGTGGCTGCGGAGTTGTCAAAATCACATGGCTGTCGCAGCCAGGTGGTTTTGACAGCTCAGAATTTTCCTTTGTAATTCAAGTCACCTGTAATTCACTGCATCACTGTATGTGTAGGGAGGTAGTATTAATCACACGCGCACACACACTCAGTATTTGTTGTCCTTTTGCAACATGTTCACTCATCTATGCAATGTTCAGCTTGTATTTTCTCCTAGCCCCTTTCACTTTGTCATGTATTGGCTTTGGTGCCAATTTGAAACACATACATTTCAACTAGCTGTACCAGCCATCCCAAATTGGCACCAGTGTTCCGCTGTGGAGAATATTGAACATGTTATTCCATTACAAGTTCTAAAAGTGATTTGAATATCCACAGTTCTGTATTGACCACATGGCAAACATCTGCGCTTGGGCCTAGATCTCTTCTTGGAGTGGAATCTGTTGTCACTCCTGAACTGGAAGAAAGGTTCATAAAAATGCTTTGCAGTTCTTTCTCAGACTCACCATGAAGTTGAGGAGTGTTTTTAGTGGTTTTTATGTCTCTCAGAATGGCAGGAGCTCTTGACAGTAAGCCCATTTGTGCGTGGCTTTCAAACACTATTGAATGTTATAATGAGCTGGGATATGATGATAACCATTTTTCTCTGTTTCCAGAGAGCTCTTGCCAAGACTGGAGCAGAATCCATCAGTTTACTTGAGTTGTGTAGAAATACAAACCGCAAGCAAGCAGCAGCAAAATTCTACAGTTTCTTGGTACTGAAAAAGCAGCAAGCTATAGAGCTGACACAGGAAGAACCATACAGTGACATCATTGCAACTCCTGGTCCTCGATTCCATATTATTTGAATGTTCAACTTACTTCTATAAGTAGCATCAGTAGTGCTTACACATTGGCCCACGTGTAGAGCCAACAAAAGAGTACACCTAGTTTTATTTGTCTGTACAGTCATTGACTTTCGTGTCTTTTGGGGGGGTTGTTTTTGTTCTTTTCTATTTTATTTTATCACTTTTGCATTTCTAGTATCTTCTGCACTGGGAGTTCCAGTTGCAGTGATGAGAGAAAGTTATTCAAGAACCTTATAAAGAAGGCTTTTAAAAGAAACAATTCAGGACAGATGTGTGCAATATTGGTGCATGTAACTATGACTAATAAAGTGTTTTACAGTTACCAATTTAGTAAACTAGAATGCTGTTTAAATCGACTCCAGAAGATCAAAAATGGCTAACCCCTTGTTTCATTTTGCCAAACATGTCTAAAACTACTCGGTTCCTCAAGGTAGTGAATTCTTTTGAACACCCTCCCACCCCTGAAAATATTGTCAGTGTTGATCACTTTCCCATTTCTGATGGTGCTCTTGGAGCTGCCAATATGAATGTTAGTGCCTGGCAGGAATCCTTGCTGTGCCATGGTATCTCTAGAATAGGGTTTAAGCAGCTCTGGGATGAGATGTAAATGGATGACTTTGGAAAAGACTGTTTATATTGAACACATTTAAAAGTACAACAGACAACATTCCTTCTTCATGTGGTCCACATCTGATAACAGATGGAAGGTAGGGTAGCTTTGCTGTTAGGCACCAATTACATCTTAAGATTTTCTTCCTTGTTGGTTGAAAACCTCTGAAGCATTTATTTTTTTTAAGGCTTTGTAGAAGTTTCATATTTCCAGATAATAAGCAATTTGATTTAGTACCCAGATTAGTCTTGGAGTTTGTGCAAGTTACATTTCTAAAAGTAAAGACAAAAATAAAGCTAGGACACCACTGGCCCTGAAAGGACAGCAAACCACAGATGTATATTTTATAGGCAGGTAAGTTTGAATTTATCACCTAATATTGTGTAATAATGATACCCAGCCACCTTTACAGCTTTTGTATCAGTGTATTTTCCAATAATGCACACATAATGGGACACTTAATAGTTTGTGAATGGCCTCCAATTTGGTTTTACTGTTGTTTTAATAAAGTCTTTTTTAAATTAATGATCAGGCCACAGTACAAATCATGGGAATGTTTTGATGATCAGTATATCAACACGTCTTAGGTAAAATGATTAAAGAGTCTAATTTTAAATGTTGGCACTTTTGTGAAATGATTTTCTTCTGGGACTGAGATTTCAGTGTATACCCACATGTAAAATTATGTGAATGTTTTAAAGTTTCAACGTTTTAAAAATCCCCAAAAGTTAATTGTATAAAATAGTTACTGCAGCTTTATTTTTGACATGATGTGCCTGTATAACCATGATTCCCTTTGTACAAAGAAACATTGTAGATAACCTGAATGTTTAAATATAGAGATCATTAGTTTCTTGTTCAAGTTTGGTAGTCTGGTTTTGTTGCTTCTCAAGGTTAATATTCTTGAAAATAGTTGCTGTTATGTATAACTTTTCTAATAAAAGTCATGTTATAAGCAATTATATACTGATGTCATCTTTTTTTCCTTTTCTGTTGGGCAGATGGCCAACTTTTCTGGAGAACAGCCAATATAACCTCTGATTTTTATCCCTGTTGCAGGGGGCACTGTTCTATTTGTATGTGCCTGCCCACTGCAGGTTCCATCGCAACAGGAACAAAAACGTGTGCCAGGGTGGACAAGCCTTCTGCATAGGTGTGCATATATCTGCACACTTCAGAGGGAACCTTGGGAAGGGTAATGGAGGCAGTGGTGCATATGTGTGAGAGGTAGCTTGTCTGGAAATTGTACTAATAGTGGTTAGTACAAGCAAAGATGCAGGAGGGAAGAGAAGAGAGCCTGAGAATTGCCACAGCCTTGCAATGTGAGCTTTATGCCCTCCCTATTCTGCAAAGGCAAAAAACAAATGGCTGCAGGAAGAGCCCTCAGGTGGTGGCAAAAAAGGCACATGTGAAAAGTGTCTTAGAGACCGATGAAAGCAGCAAGCAGGGCATGGTGTGGGGAGGGCAAGGGGGCGGGATGTCCCGGGTGCAGCAATTAAGGGGCACCAAATCGCCTATCGCCACCACTACCCCTGCATGCCATCTCCGAGTCTGGCTGCGAGCGACAAAGATGGGAAGGGGGAGGCGGCTCCTGCCTTCTTGTCCCAGAGGGCAGAATGGGGTGAAGCAGGAGCCGCCAAGGGGAGGAGACAGAAGCAGGGTGGCGTCCCTCCTCCTCTTCCTCCACCTCTGTGCATGCAGGCAGGAGGCAGGCAAGCACCTGAAGTAAAGCGGAGGGGGGGGGGTTGGCGGCAAACACACACAAAGGAAGTGGGAGGCGGACAGAGCTAGTGGGGTGTGGCAGCGGGGAGGGCGGGCCGCAGCTGGAGGAGTGGGGACTGGACCATGGGGGGAGTTGTATGGAGGGCGTGAAAATTTTTGTCCCCGGGTGCTCCAAACTCTAGCTTTGCCTCTGGCACCAAGTACCCAGTCCAATCTCCCTGCCGCACTAAATAAAAAATAACTAGGGAAGTAAGCTAAGGGTGAAGTGAGTTATCCTGATGGCGCGTCCCAGCAGTCTGGTCACTCCCAGATGTCCTTATCCTTATCTTGGGAAGACTGGTTATTCAAAGAGCTAAAACTTTCCACATCCTTCTCCACTCTTCGAAGAGGAATTTCAGAGAGAATCCTCAGCAAGGAGGGAATTATCTTGCTCTCTAAAAGTGGCGAGTAGTAAGAGTGAACATGGTAGAGGTACGCCAGGCCATTGCATTAGATTCACTTTGACACTCATCTAGTAGAGGACTTGGTCACATGTTTGTGTATAAAAGCAGCACGTATAAACTTACGCTTGTACTTTTAATTCCATCGGGTCACATTTTTTATTACTATTATTTTGCAGAAGAGTTTTTTTTAAGCTAAAGCCGACTGGATAAGGTACATACAAATGGCAATTTGTGTTCCCTCTGGAGGTGGTAGCAGTGAAGCTGACTGTTTTGGAGGAAGCATCAGGGTGGCACATTAAGTCCATGGTTCACACTTGGCGCTTAGCAGCACAGGAAGCAGTGGATAGTTGTGCAACTACCTGGGGAAGATGTCATTTTATGGAAAAGAGACTTTGCAAGGCAATGAAAGGAAACCTATTACTACTGTTCTTGGTAGAGGAAGATATGGGAATCATAAGGTTTACTAACATTTTATAAGACAGAAGGACTACAGAGTTCTGGTAACTCCCAAGGTATCTACTCATTTAGAATGTTCTGTAAACGTTGACAAGATCCCTGGATTAAAAATATTGCTGTTGAATGCTATATCAGTAAATGGGAAGTCAACAGCCATTCAAGACCTGATCCTGGAAGAATGTGCTGATCTCACTTGCATCACAGAGACTTGGCTGGATGAGGGTGGGGGTGTCAATCTCACTCAGCTCTGTCCTCCAGGTTTCGTAGAACAACAGGCAAAACCAGGGGGGTGAGGTTGAGGAGTGGCAATAGTCTATCACAACTCCATCCCTCTTACTAGATAGCACATTTTCCAGATCTTAAAAGTAGGAGCCAGGAACAAGATAGGAATTCTCTTTGTATACTGCCTTCCCCGAGGCACAACAACCTATCTACCTCAGTTGAGCTGATTACAGGAGTGGTATTGGAATCCTCCCGGCTCATCGTGCTGGGGGACTTTAACATCCATGCCGAGGCAGTTGGGTCAGGGGTTTCTGAAGACTTCATGATGGCCATGACAACCGTTGGTCTACCTCAAATGGTTTTTGCCCCTACTCATTCGGCAGATCACACCTTAGACCTGGTCTTCTGCTCCGGTATGGATATTGGGAACCTCGGGGTAAAGGAACTTTCTGTATTCCCATTGTCTTGGACAGACCATTATCTGTTGCTCACTGGAACTCAGAGCCTGGGCAGGGGTGGAAGTCAGACAAAAGCAATTCGTCCAAGAAGGTTGATAGATCCAGATGGTTTTGTAGATGCCCTAGGGGAGTTTCCCACCTCTTTGACAGATGATTCCATTGAATCCTTCGTTGATCTCTGGAATGGGGAAATGAGCAAAGCCATTGACCTGATCACCCCTAAACGTCTCCTTCCTCAAAGTACAGCCAAACTGGTTGCTTGGTTTACTAGGGGACTGGCAAATATGAAAAGGGTGGTCCATAGAGCTGAAAGGCGTTGACAGAAAACCCAGACTGAAACAGATAAAGAAACAGTGAAAGGCCATTGGAAAGCCTATTCCAAGGCAGTGGAAGCAGCAAAGAAATCATTTTTCTCTACCACCATTTCTTTGGCACAGAATTGCCTGACAAAGCTTTTCCGAATTCTTAAATCTGTTACATGCTGACCCATGAGTGGATAACAAAGGCTACTCTGTAACTCACTGCGAAGAATTTGCACATTTTATAGCCAAAATTGTACAGATCCGGGCTGACCTGGATGCTGCTATTGATCCGGAGCCTATAAATAAAACTGCCCCCTTTGCTTGCCCTGTATTAATGGATGAGTTTCTGCCCCTATAGCCTGAGGATGTGGTCAGGACTCTTGGGGAGATGAGGGCCACCACATGTCTGTTGGATCCTTGTCCTTCCTGGCTCATAAAAGATGCCAAAGAGGGCCTGGCAGACTGGTTAGGAAGAGTAGTGAGTGCCTCCTTGAAACAGGGCAGGATTCCACCATACTTATTTATTTATCTATTTAGAATATTTTACCCCACTTTTCTCCTTGGAAAAGGACCCAAGGTGGCTTACAATAATGTGGGACAATATACAGTCCAGAACATTTAAGACATACAGTGGACCCTCATATAACAAATGGTTTGTATAACATAAAATTTGCTCAACATAAGAAATTCCAGAGATAGGGGAAATTTGCTTAGCAGAATTGCCTATGGGGTGAATCTGTACAACATAAAAATGGTCATGATTAGGAATTACTTCATTTTCAGTGCATTCCTATGGGGAAATTTGCTTAACAGAATTGCCTATGGGGTGAATCTGTACAACATAAAAATGGTCATGATTAGGAATTACTTCATTTTCAGTGCATTCCTATGGGGAAATTTGCTTAACAGAATTGCCTATGGGGTGAATCTGTACAACATAAAAATGGTCATGATTAGGAATTACTTCGTTTTCAATGCATTCCTATGGGGAAATTTGCTTAACATAATTTCATTTGGAACTAATTAATTCCTTTATATAAGGTAGCACTGTATTCAAGTTAAGAACAGGGAACTTGAAGAGGTATCTTAGAACATTAAGAAAAGGTAACATTAGAACTATAAAGAGTACGGAGGAAGAAAAGAAAAATCCATTATGAGGGGTGAAAAGCAACACAGAGAACACTAGTGTTCAACTTTTAACTTCTGTTCTAGCAACTTTTTCTTTCAAAATATAAATTAGAAAATAAAACCAGTGTCAGTAGTTGATACAGTATGAAAACATCTTGCCACTTCTTTTCTAATTCCACTCATATAGGTAGGGCTCCCCCAAATCAAAATCAAAATCCCTGGTACCCAAAAAAACAAAACAAAACAAAAAAAACACAAGATCTGATCTGGGTTTGTAGTGCATCTGACTTTGTTTTTCCATCTCTAATGTGAAGACCTTAGTAAACCTTAAATAGAAGGTCAAGTGTTTCTGCCATGGAAGCTGATAGCCTCTGGGAATGCATCACTGCTGCTTCAGGGCACAGGCATATTGGAAGCAGAGAGAAAATAAGTTGTGTCAAAAACATCAGGGACTATGATAAGTAATACTAGACATTAAAACCTTTTCTAAAGAGAAAGGCTGAGGTTAGTGGTTTTTATTAATCCAAGCTGTCCTTTTTCACACGTCTGAACAACTTTTTATGTTAAATCACATAGGAGACAGAACAGAACCCTGAGGTACCTCGCAGGTCAGTGACCGTGGTGTTGAACATGGGCCCCCTAACACCACTTTCTTCATTCTCTCCTGCAGGGAGGACTGAAGCCACTGTAAGACAGTACCTCCAAGTCCCATTTCAGAGAGACGGCTCAGGAGGATGCTCTGGTCGAAGAGGTCCAGCGAGACCAAAAGGGACACAGATCCCCTATCCATTTCCCTGCATAGGTCATCTACCAAGGCAACCAGTGCCGTCTCAGTGTCATAACCAGGCTTGAAGCCAGATTGAGCTGGATCCAGATAGTTTGTATTTCATCCAGAAACCTCTGGAGCTGCGAGGCAACAAACCACTCTAGTACTTTACCCAAGAATGGGATGTTAGATACCGGTTGGCAATTGTTCAGTATTGTTGGATCTAAAGAGGGCTTTTTAAACAGCGGTTTTACTATTGCTTCCTTCAAGCACATATATAAAACAGCTGTTATGTATATATGAGGGACTACCTACCATGTGACTTTATATGGATTACCATACATGATTGCATTGACTGATTTCGTAAGAACACTAGCGTTTTCCATGTTGCTTTTCACCCCTCATAATGGATTTTTCTTTTCTTCTTGCGTACTCTTTGTACCTCTAATGTTACCTTTTAATGTTCTAAGATGCTTCTTCAAACTCCCTGTTCTTAACTTGAATAACTTGAGTTCCCTTGGAAGACGGGCGGTATACAAATATATAAATAAATAAATGAAAATAAATATGCCTTAAATGTTCTGGACTGTATACTGTCCCTCATTATTTTAAGCCACCTTGGGTCCTTTTCCAAGGAGAGGTGGGATAAAAATATTCAAAAATAAATAAATAAATAAATAACATTTAGGCCATTTCAGCATCTTGCACCAGGTATTCATTCTGTGACAATGCTTTGTCCTAAATCACATGCTTGTATCCCTGGCCAAGTCTGATGATGTGGTGCTATGAATGAATGCACAATGGTTATTACTAGCAAAGATTCAAGGGGGAAGGGAGACTGAGCACAATGGTCCAAGACTTTGCCAACAGGGTAGGAAATAGATGGCCATCCAGATGTTAGGCAGCAACTCATAATCCCTTTGCTCCTGCAGTTGGATAAACTGATGGGAGATTCAGTCCAACAACACCCGTGTCAGCTACACTTCCTCCACCCTGGCTTTATCATGTCTTTTCCAGTTGCAATTGCCTGTTTTAAAACTTAAAACTCCAAAACAGCTCTTATTGAAAAAGGAAGTATTCCAATCACAAAAAGAAACCTTAATCCTCCAAGAAATCCATTTTATTAGAGCAACGTTGGATACCAAATGCTTCCTATTAACACCACAGAATGCTGCAGCTACTTTTGCTCTTGCTATCATGGCTCATTAAGCTTATAGCAACGGTAGCCAAACTTTGGCCCTCCAGATGTTTTGGACCACAACTCCCAGAATTCCAAGACCGTATTGCCAGTGACAAAGGACTGTGGGAATTGTGGCCCAAAACATCTGGAGGGCCGAAGTTTGGCCACCACTGGCGTATAGGAAAGAAAGTGTAACTTGAAAGCAAGTTTGATCTGTGGCATATTCTTGGGGTTTTTTTGGGGGGGGAGGTGACAAAACACATGTTCTGCTGCTAAGGTATCTCTACAAAGAGATTATTGGTGTTTTACCCTTGCGTTGCATTAACTTGTGGATCCAAACAGGATGTACCTCCCTTGAATGACACTTGTGAGCAGCACATTTGAAGAAGGAGTAGTTTATCATTCTCTTCAAATTCCACACACACATACTGGCATTTATAAAATAAATGTATGCCAAAGTTTATTCTTCACACTGCCTTGCTTTCGGCCAAAATTCATAGAATAGCACAACCTGTCCCACTGTCAGAGAAGCGTTTATGCTTCCGCATTCTGGGGTCCCTGATGCAGAACCCCTCCTGCTGTCTTTTTCCTACGCTTCCGACTCGTTTTTTTCTTTGTTGCTGAAACTTGGGACGTCTCTTGGCCCTTTTTCTTTTTCTTCAAGCAGCTGAGAGGATTAGGGCCAGCAGCCTTTTTTCGTTTCCGAATTTTGTGTGATGCTGTCTTCACCAGCCCCTGCTCCTCTTTGAGACGCTCAATGCTCTCTTTCTGATGCTCTGCAATCAGTTGATTCGTCTGCATTGCCTGCACCGAGGCCAAAGATCTGGCAGAAGGCTTGTCCAGAACCATCGTATTCTGAATTATGAACAGGAGAGGCACTCCGGGCCTTTTTTTAATTTTCCTTGCCAGATCCTGATCCTATGGTGGATGTCAAGAAATAAAAACAGAAGTCAGGCAAGCCTGCACATACGTTTCACTAATGAAGAAACATTCCATTAGAAGTCTACCAAAGAACCCATCCTTGCAAAGAAAAGTATTAAACCCCAATTTGTTTTTCTTTTGTTTGTGATAAGGATGAGAAAAGTCAAAGCATTATGTTCTTAAAACATTAGCAGATCCCGACTGTGACTATCAGATGCACTTCCCTGAGAAAAACAGGAGGTCTCATTGACCTGCAGCTAAGGGTTGGCATGACCGCTGAAGATACGTTGTGGGGGCGTCAGTTTCCTGAAAGCGAACATTTTGTGGTTAGCTAAGAGTGGGAGGCAAGCCTAAGGTCAGGTCATTCTGGCTTTTGACGGTCAACTGGGTATGAGCGAAGAACACGTGCAAAGGGATGGCACGTGTAGGATACGCAAGTTTGATGTCACAGAGAAGGGTATATAAGATGCTACTGGAAGACACTGAAGTCTGTATAGGACATCAGGGCAAATCGAACAGACTGGTCTGTGTTGTCTTGGAACCTTAAGGGACCCTTAGACCCTTAAGCTAAGATGTTTACTAACCTGCTTTCTGTACTGTACTGTTCTGTGCTGCATCTCTATCTGTCTTTAATAAACCTTTTACTATTTGACTACCTCTGAGCGTGGCATTGGCACCAAGAACAAGATGATGATGCAGAGAGTCATTTTAAAACAAATTTCAACTTATCATTTGTTTGACTGACTAAGATTTCTTCAAGTTCCTAATATAGACACTAACACTTTAAATGCATAAATCTGCAATGAAATAAAACTATGTGGGAAACCACACGTGTGGAGTCCTGCCCAGTGCCAAGTCTCAGAGTATCTGGACTACCAATTACCTCTTTAAACCTTAATTTGTAACATAAACCTCCTCCTCATCTCATTCAGGCTGTAACTTCTCTTCTGTGTACTGTGTCCTTTCCGCTCCCATACTGTTCCTAGCACAAAGTTAGCACTTTGTCAGTGTACAAACTAGGGGTTAGGAAACTGGGTTAAGATCACTGCTGACAGGGTCAAGGTTTCAACCCAAGTAGCTTTTATTTAACCCAGAGATCAAAGGGCTTGGTCTCTCAAGTTGTTAGGACCCAAGCCTTTTATGCTTCCACATTGTATGGAACTACCTCTTGCATGAAAACAACTTTTTAGCTTTAAATATCAGCAACAGAGGTGGAGGTTAATATACAGTGGAACCTTGACTTATGTCATTAATCCGTTCCAGTGGTCTATACTTAAGTCAAACATGACTTAAGTCAAACGAACGTTTCCCATAGAAAGTAATGGGAAAGCGGATTAATCCATTCCAGATGATGAAAAAGACCCCCCGAAAACAGCAATTTAACACAAATTTGACTGGGATAGGAGATTCCTTCTGGGGATGTAAATGAAATGTCTCTTCAAAGAGAGGAGGAGGCAGTGGAATTATAGTCCACAAGTTATATGCCTCCACTTTTTAATGTTCATAGCAACAATGTCTAACATTTAAGTTTTACTGATTTTTAACCTGATGTTCCAAGTTCTGAACAACTCTATGCTTACCATTAGACTCCCACAGTTTTACAGCTCCCCAACTAAAATGCTTCCATTGTGGACCAGACTTCTGCAGGCAGATTTTTTACAAGACTGAGCCGACTGTCTAACCAGTGAGGCCAGCCCTGAGCTCCCGGCCCTTCTTCTCCTCCGGCAGCAGCAGCGGCTTCGGTGAGGCCGAGGACCAGCTCCAGGTGCTCTGAGCTGGCCACACCGAAGCCGCCGCTGCCGGAGGAGGGGAAAAAGGCAGGAGCAGTTTGGAGGCGGCAGCCGCGATGCTGGGTTGTGGCTGCCGCCCAATTCCGGTGCCTTGCGCCAGGGCTCCGAGATGTAAGTCAAAGCCTGCGACTCAAGTCAAACAGGCCCCTTCTTGTTGCAAGTCAAATATGCTGCAAGTCAAGCAGCATGTAAGTCAAGGTTCCACTGTATATATTTTAAGAAAACGTTCTTCAATTGTTGGATGTTATTGGCTGTTGGATTATCTAGCACTTTCTCCTTTGGCAAACAGGGACTTTAGGGTGGCAGGAGGATTTCTGTAAGGACCGTGACAAGCTTTAATCCATCATCCCAAAGCGTACAACCTAATCTGATCACTGATATATGTGATCCTGCACTTAATGAATGCATAATTTGGCCACCAAATACAGATGCAATGTATATCAGATCATAGAAAATGTATTTCCTGGTAACCTTGCAATATACAGCCAGCCACTTTGTTCCCCAGTTCTGCCACAGTGATGGGGCTTTGGCTGGAATACATATATAACCATGTTTCCTAACTCCATAATGCTCAACATTCCAACATTTCCAATGTTAAGAACTGTTTAGTCTACCATCCAGGTAACTGAACTGCAAACCAGGAAAACTTTCTAGTGTAAATATTGCTCCTGCTACGAAACCTCTAACCATCATATGAAGATAATAAAGTTAATTTACTTTTAAGTATTGGAAAGTTGCAGAATATAACATACATCTACGAATATGTCAACTGAGATCAGGGCCACTAGAACGTCGCAGGCACGCTCGCTCCGAGTGGCCACACCCAGGGAGGCAGGAAGTCGCTCACGCGCAACCGCACCTTCTCTGTAGTGGGCCCCTCGCTGTGGAACCATCTTCCGAGTGAGCTGCGCCTTGCACAGTCCCTGCCAAACTTCACAAAAGCTCTCAATACCATGCTTTTTAGAGAGGCATTTGGTGACCTTTTAACTTAATTTTAATTACTCTCTGGTTGTTGTTTTGTTGTTGTTGTTTTTTTATGCCTCTTGCTGAGGGTTTTCCTTCCTATTGTCCTTGCTTCTTTTTTGTTTGTATTGCATTGTTGTTTTTAACACTGTTGTAAACCACCCAGAGTTCCGCTGGAAGATGGGCAGTATAGAAATAAAATAAAATAAAATAAAATAAAATAATAATAATAATAATAATAATAATAATAATAATAATAATAATAATAATAATAATAATAATAATAATAATAATAATAAATACTCTCACTTAGTGACTCTAATCCTATGTTGAGACATTTGATGCATAGAGGGCTGCAATCCTAAGCATAATAAGGACGGCAAAACCTAGGTTTTTCTGATAGCACATTCCACTACTAAAAAAGCCAGGCTACTGTTTCAGGTACTGTCTTGCACTGCTGCAGCTGCATGGGCCAAGTCCAAATGTGCACATAATTTCTCACAATGTTGACTTTCCTTGCTGAAAATTTGTTATCAGTGGGCCAGATTTCAAGCCCCAAAGAGAATCATGCACTAAAATGAAGCTTACATGAAAGACAATTACCTGTGTACCAATGAAATAATGGTGTGGGTTGCCTTCTTCAATCATGGACAACAGACAGGCTGAGCCGCTCACTGGATCTTTGAAATGAGAACAATTGCGAACCTGAAATCTCTGTGCAATGAGTTTTGCACCATATAATTCCTTTCCCAAGGACTCCAGTTCTTTTAGGACACATCTGATGGGAGATGAGATAAGAATATTAACAGCAGCGATTCGCATTTAGATACCGAAGGCATTTCAAATTCTCAACATGAGGTCTGTTAAATACAGAATTTAGAAGATTAGGTCCCAACAATGTTACATCTTCTTGAAAATAAGCCCTATTGCATACCATGGTACTTAATTCCAGATATGAACACAGAGATGTATTACACAGATGCAAAACTAGGAAAAAGCCCTGTTTTTCTCCCCAATATTTCCAAAGTTTTCCCCCATGGGTTCAAAATCCCCAGAAATTTTGCATCTCTAAATACAATTGTATAAAACAATTATTTGTGGTTCATTTCTATGGCTTATTTTTTCCTGTGAGAACAGAGAAGAGGATTAACTACTCAGGAGACTATGTACATGCACACGGTTTGAAAGACAAAGGAGCAAACAGCGACTGATATCAACATTAACATGACACTGTGAATCATCTCAATGCACTTAGGTAGTGACAGCAGCTTTGGTCACCGCTGCTGACTTTAAGTCTGAGAGGTCATTAAACTGGTAGGTTGTTAAGTGAGGAGTGTCTGTCTAATGTACGTTATAAAGAGAGCAGGGTGATCCAAGGAACAGGAACCATTTTTTACATTAACCTCCTCCTTGCATCTGGACAGAGAGTCATCCAACTGGACTTCTTTCTGTGAGAGATCGAAACAAAGCTGTTTGAATGTGTAGCGAAACGTTTCAATCTCTCAAGAAAAGAAGCCCAGTTGCTATGACTAAACTGCCAGATAGCCTCACCTGGATGACTGAGAATCTTCACAGACATTCTCCTTGCATGAACAAACAAAATGTGGAGTTAGTTTAGAAGAGGGGTGCCCAAACTTTTTGTAAGGAGGGCCAGATTTGGTGGCTGAGAATGTGTCAGGGGCAGGGTGCCCCCCGACCCTGCCACCCCACTGAAAGCCCCACCCACTGACCCATAAGCCCCACCCACTGACCCCTTGCAACCCCACCTGCAGGAAGGAAGGTGGGGACCAAGGGAGGGAGGAAGGTGGAAACCAAGAGAGGAAGGAAGGAAGGTGGGGAACAAGGAAGGGAGGAGAGAAGGAAGGTGGGGACCAAAGGAAGCACAGGGAGCCGTGGCTACCGCAGGGGAATGTGTGGGTGAAGGAGGGGGAGGGAGGGTCGGGCCACCCAGCCACGGGCCACTCAGAATGGCCTGACGGGCCGGATTTGGCCCCCGGGCCGGACTTTGGGCAGGCCTGGTTTAGAACAAAACCCATCTCCTCAGGCATTCTGTTTACAAAGGGCAATCAGGTGCCTTAGGAGCATAGAATCGGGACAAGAGATCAGGAGTGCCTGCCTTTTTGTGTCCCTTAGCAACGGATATTTAGAGTCCTGCTCATGCTGTAATACATACAGCTAGCATGCTGAGTAGCCATTGACAGTCTTTCCCTTCCACTGCTCCATGATTCTAGTTTTCCCAGCCTCTGCCTCTTTCTATTCTGCTTGCCCTTTTTGACACAAAACCTCTCGTTCTTTCTAATTTCTTTTTCAATGTATGTGTTTTCATGGACTTAATGCAATAAGGCACGGACCTAAACAGGGCTATCAATGGGGACTGGCCTAAATCAGAATTCCTTATCATAACCAAAACAAATTGGCAAAAGAGGGGAGTTGAGCCAAGCGGTCATCACAAATGTGTTGTTGTTGTGTCATTACAGTTGTGTTGTTACCAACTCTTCATGCCCCCATGGAGTTTTCTTGGCAGGAATACTGGAGTGGTTTGTCAGTTCCTACTCCAGGCGCCTACAGCACCTGGTATCCCCCGGTGGTCTCCCATCCAAGTACTAACCAGGCCTGACCCTGCTTAGCTTGCATGTAGATCGTATGTGCTCAGGGCATCTAGGCAGCTGGCCACCACAACACAGAGGTACAAAACTAAGCTACAGGCGGCACCTGGCCTATTATTAAGGTATCACCTGTAGCCTAGAAGAACAAACAGGGTCCCTG